>CM019178.2:24103501-24628781 GCA_009739505.2 Apolygus lucorum | reverse complement strand
AAAAGTAAGTTAATGCAATGAATCATGTGATTTCCAAGACGTTTAGTAGATAAAGCCGAATAATCAATTCAGATAAGTATTGAACGAATTTAGTAGAAAAATATTATTCACCCGTCACAGAACGAGTAAGTCTTGTTTATTGAAATTTCAGGGCTTCAACAACGCGATTCTCCCAGGTCAAAACATGCACTGCGAGGAGAAAAAGGGAATAAAGACAACGGTAGGTTTAAGTTTGTAAGTACGTGTGTGTAATCAGCAATATTATTTCATTCGATTTAAAATGGTGTACTGTTCTACATTGGGTTTTCAGGTTTAAAATCATCTCTACAGCCTGGTATATCTATTCAGAAGACTATCAGGAATGGTAACGGGTCAAGAAATAAAGGTAATTGTAATGCAATGCAGGAATTATTGACTCCGGTTCCCCCTTTCGATCTATTCTCACACGAAATTTTATAGGCACAGGAAATCGAAGAGGGAGACCCTCCCCTCTGGCGATACCGACAGCTTCAGTGAAGCCTGCTCTCAATTCTACGATCCAGAAAAGTGTCGACGGAGTTGAACAGGAAACGTCGACTCACCAACAATGTTCGTCACTCAGCGCTCGCAGTATGATGGGCTCGGAATGTGAAGTTGCGGGATCAGCGGCTGACGTGGAACAATGCATCAACGGCCTGGAGGTAAGAAATTATTTTGAAATTGAAGATAACACCGGCCCATATACAGCTACACCACAAATTAGTTTATTTTCACTCTTTTTTGAAGAAAAAAAAAACAACCACATTCTACTTCACAACCAAGTTTATTAGAAAATGCTTGCATACGAGTCTGCAACACATTGGGACATTTTCATGTCAACCACTACACAACAAGGTAGTGAAGTAAGGTTGTTAGTTCATGTACCCAAGCATCAAAATAAGAAAACAGTTGATTGTTCTCTACGCAACACGGTGAGTCTATTTGATTTATTGGTCGCGTGAGCATGACTTGCTTAGTTTTCGTGACGATTTTTCAGTTTATGTGCCAAAGCAAAGACATGAAAATGTCAAAAAAAAAACAAGCTATTGTTGACGAGTCCGCATTCTAGTTGGCCTTCCCTGTAACATTATTTAATTATTTAATAATAGGGTCATTTTGGTAATAGGTTCCAAGAGTTCCAAGAGGGTGTTAAAAAAAATTTTCTTGGTCTATTCCTAAGGTTCATTATTGAAAATAATAAACCAAAAAACCCCGTTGGCATAAATCAATTTGAATTTTTGGCAAACTTTCGGCATCTCAATTTGAACTTTCGGTAAATCCATTAGGTACGTTTCGACAAGTACTGGAGTCCATGACTACCTTTTTTTCTTCTACAATGTTCAACTTTTTTTATCTCCATACTATTTTTAAAAAAAAAAGTCAATTCCGCGATGAAAGAAATTATAGATCTAGAGTAGTATATATTCTCCTCAGGAACTTTCCCAAGGTATTGCAAAAATCCCCACCAAAATCAGTGTAGGTTTAAGCTTGATTCAGTAATAATAATTAAACAAACATGTGGACGATTAAATTATTGTATGCAGTAAAAAATTATTCGTATTTGGTTGAGGAAGTTAACAGTATGAAACACTACCTATTGTTCTAGGGGATCTGGAGAATCTGATTAATTAATGAGAATGATTTAATCGTTGAACTATACGTTTCGTTTGAATACTAGGTATATACCAGGTATAATACCACCAGGTATGATACGAGGTCCAGGTATGGGTCATTTCAAAATTTGGGGTTATTTTGTCCTCGAACTTTTCAATAAATTATTGTTGAAGTTTTTATGTTTTTTCTCCCGTAAACGTCCTTTGTTTTGACCACTGAGGCAGATCCTGAAGTGGGCGCACACTTTATTAAGTAGTTTCAAAATTAGAGAATTTTGAATTTTTTTCCATAATTTCGACTTTGTAGGGAGAGAGAAAACCAAGTTTGAGTTGAACTCATGAAACCTTTTTATTCCTTCAAAATACGAGAATCTTAGTTTAGGAGTCTCTTTTACTTATCGCAATCACAGTCCGAAGCTATAATCTAGGTACATCAGAATTATCAGATTCTTCAAGTCTTTCAATCAGTCTAATCTTTCGTAAAATGTGGGTTAATGAAAAGTCAGAATTATATGACCCAGCGGTGTAAATAGTTCAGGTAACTCTTAAAAATGTAAACGGCTTTGAAAAAAAAAACTTCTCTCCCTGCAATTCCATCTCTCTTCCTACAAACCAGCCTGTTCCCAGAAGTTGTAGGTAGAGAGGTTGTAGGGAGAGAGGTTGTAGGGAGAGAGGTTGTAGGGAGAGAGATTTGTGAGGTTATCACTCTCTACTGGCCTAACCATTATTGATTCTGAACGTTAGAAAAAATACATAACACTATGGCATTCATAATTGTAATTTGAGTTTAATTAAACTTAGTTGAACACTTACCCTGATGAGTGAGGTGGTTGTAGGGAGAGAGAAAGTATTTACCTACTCTCAAAGCTTCAACACTCCACAACATAACCCACACAACTGGGAGCTTGGAAATTCAACAAACTTCGGTAACTTCGGAAGCCATCTTGCAGCAGTGTTCACTTTTGTTTTTCATGACACAAAATAATCGTTTTCCAGGAGTGGGCGGGCATTTCAAAAAAATTGTAGGGAGAGAGAATAAAACCTTGTGACAGCATCAAAACATAGCAAAACCCCTTCCAATTCATGGAATTTTCGTTCCTTTCTAATTTATTCCTGAAGAGGAGAGTATCCTGGACCAATAACGTTTTTTACTTAAATTAAAATATGAATATAGAGTTCTCCAAAAATTTTCAAAGTTCCCAACCTACCCTCTGTGACAGGTGTAGGGAGAGAGAATTGGGATCATTAATGATTTTTAATTATCTGAGTTAATTGATTAGTGAAATTCATTCTATGTGATCTTTGTAGACACCAACCTGCTGTATCTCCCTGAAAAAATTCTGAATTTCCAAGACAAATAGAGTGTTCACAAAAGCTGCGTGACAAGAAATAACCCCAAATTTTGAAATGACCCGTATAATACTTGGTTCTATTCCTTGTTGGAGATCAACCCAGGACTAGGGATGATGAATGAAAGATACAAATTGAATTAGGAAATATAAATAGATATATTATCCTATAATCAATGAGGCTTGAATCTTTATGTGAGGGGGAAGAAGTATCAATAGAGTTTACCTATTAGATCTTCGGATTTGAACCACGAGGGTAAGGAAAGTGATCTAGTATGAAAGTAGGTACTTACAGATCGATGTCTGGAATGAGATTGAAGAGCTATCCCTGAGTTGTGATTTGGGGGAACAGAGGAACTGTTCCCTCAAATCACCAATCAGGTGTCAGAGCAACTGTTGCTTTGTCACACTCCCACCCTTTTTCGAAAATAATGAATTTTAAATTGATGAGAAAATCTGAAACTCTACCGTGGTGATTCTTATCCTTACATGTGTCAGGGAAGAACGACTCTTAAATTGCAAACCATACAGAATTGATGGTGCCTATTCAGCCTCTCTTAGTTAATGGGGGGTGCGCCTTGATTTTTTTTTTAGATTTTTAATCGAAAGTAGACTGCATCCTGAGAATTTTGGCGCCAACCGCGACCTTCTAGCGTGAGTAGATCTGTTCCTATGATTTTTCATAGTTTCGACCGTTTATGACGTCACGCGCCCCTCTAACCTGGGCGGGACTCCCCAGCCCACTATGACGTTATAAACGGTCGAAACTTTAGAAATTCATAGGTAAAGATTTACACACGCGGTTGGCACCAAAATTCTCAGAATGAGGTCTACCTTAGATTAAAAATAACAATAAACAGTTTTTCCTACCCAGGCGCACACCCTATTCATTCTTCCTACCTACTATTGTAGGGGGGTCTCTTTGATTGTTTTTTATTTATTTTATTTTATTTTATTTTTTGAGGAGTTGCTCTGCCACAATTATTTGTATGTTCCTTGTTCCTTTAGATCTCATTCAGCGATTCTGATGACGAATCATCACATACCTTCATGGACACCCTGTATTATTTGGCCTCATTCGAACGCTGCTCAGTTTTATAAATTGTATCGTCCACAAGGAATTCGCCGTAATTTGTGATCCGAACAGATGGTGTATACATCTCTGAGTATGTATTCTTTACAAGTGTGTCTATCGGTAGTGATACATTTATGTATGTACTTATAAGTAGTATTGCTACACAGAATATTTTGATTGCCCGTTAGATAAATCCTACGAGTGGAGGGTATTTTTGCAGTTTATAAAACGAAGGGCACAAAAATATTAATTATGACTTGTATATTTTAATAAAATAAGACGCCTAATTTCAAGTATGAATAGCAGGTACCACCTATATCATTTATATATAATATATTTTGTTTAATAAGTGTTCTTCTTTTTTTACCAGAGTTCACCTGAGCATGCCTTTTGCAGAGGTTCTAGATTTCGAATCATGTAATTATCATCTAATACTTAGTTCAAGCGCTGCGCAGATTACCGATCATCCAAATTTTATACTCCATTTCTTCCTCAATTCTTTATTTTCAGGTTTTCCCAAGAAAATTGTCTGAGAAGTTGAGGAAAATAGGTCTTTCGGATTCATAAAATGAATATTTATAGTATGAATTGATATAATTCATTTTTATATAAATGAATATTTATAGTATTAATTTTGCTTCCTCACTACCGAAGGTAGGGAAGCTTTGTATTCAGTTCGGTTCTAGTTCTCACGGTGTCAACAGCTAATGCCAACGCTCCGTGTTAATTTGACGAATTACCTCGGGTTTTTTCCCTAAGTTTTAACTAAAAGTGGTACTCAACAAATCTGTTTTGTCCCGGGAACCATAATTTCGGCATGAAATTAAGGGTCGTGCCCTTCTAAGGGCGTTATTACGCAATTTAAGTGCCGTCCGGAGTACACGAGGTGTTGGTCATTCACCTGCGTTCGACTCACCGCGGTTTCTGCTGACTGCGCAGTATTCGCGAGGCCCCGCCGAGGGCCCCTCGAAAATATCATCGAGAGGTAAAAAACGCTTTTTTTCTCTCTCTCTTTGTTCGGTTTATCAACTTATCTTAAATAATGGCTAAAAGAGGATTCCATCTTCCCGGGCATAGGTACTTAGGCCCAAATGGACCCATTAATAATGGCTCACCAGTTGACTACGACGACCGAATTGCCGAGGAGCATGATATTGCCTACCATACGGCAACTACAGCTCAAGAGATCCGTACAGCGGATCAGGCCGCTATAATGGCATTTTCGGCGGATGCCATTGCCAATAACAACTGGCACTCAGCTGTAGGGGCTGTAGGGATCGGCACTAAATATGCCGTCGAGTCCCTGACTGGAGTAATTTACCCTCAGAGGGTATCTGACTACTTTCCTGATAGGGACCCCCACGAGCCTCGTGAGCCGATGGGGTTTTGGTACCCAGGGTATATGTCGTAACATGCAAATGAAAATGACTACAATCCTTGAGAAAATTGACAGGGCACCACTGAAGCCTCTGCAGAAATTAGTAATGTTGCGAGACCACGGCATACCCTCACTAACTCACCAACTAGTGCTGGGAAGTACCACGCTCTTAACTCTAAAACAGATGGATATATCTGTAAGGAGATATGTGAGAAAATGGTTGCGCTTGCCATTTGACTCTGCTAATGCCTACATCCATGGACCAGTGGGTGATGGTGGTCTTGGAGTAATGGAACTACTCAGTCAAATACCAACCATAAGAGCTAATAGGGTAGGGGCGGCAAACACACAACTCTTTGAAGGAGGAACGAGTCTCCAACAACAAAATGGGACATCAAGAATCGACCGTCGAATTGCCAGGGCACAACGTCTCCATCAAACTACGGATGGAGCTGAACTGGTAAAATCACGCGATAATGGAGCTAGCACGGCATGGATCAGGAACCCTTCAGCGAAACTATGGGGATGGAGGTCGTTGGGTATGGTGAAAGTCCATTCTGGTTCTCTACCAACAGGAGTGAGGAGGACAAGAGGCAGGCGTACCGGCAGCAGCCATCTATGCCGAATGGGATGTCAAACACCCGAAACAGCCTCGCATGTACTCCAGATTTGCCCAGCCGTGGTAAGACCCAGGTGTGCCCGTCACAATTCTGCCCTGAACCTACTGGAAGCCTACGCTCGCCGTAAAGGATGGCAAGTATGGCTAGAGCCACACTTTAACCTGGAACAGCGAGGTTATCGTCCAGACCTCTTGGTGGTAACACCAGGAGGAGCCTTCATTATTGATGTCTCAGTGGTCTCTGGCTCCGGCCAGAGATCACTCGCAGACATCAATGCTTCCAAAATTCGAAAATATGAAGTTGACGCATTACTAGATGCTGCAGCAGCACTTGCAAACATTCAGCGAAACCAACTAAAGGTGATTGGAGCAACGATCACCTGGAGAGGGATATGGCATGGCAAGTCAGCGAAGGATTTGATTCGGGCTGGTTACCCACTGTTTATCCTGGAGTGGATGACCACCCGAGTCCTAACAGGAGGATCATTCATCTGGTCTAAATTCAGGGCTACGGCCACACGACGGCGTGCCACGGCTCGAGCAAGTGGGCTCCGTGGGACTTGGAGCTGAACTCGAACCCCATGGGGAGGAGAAGTGTCGACTGATGGCATAGCCAGAAGAGGCACAATCCTCCCTCCATCATTTGTGGGATAAGGTGATTCAACCTTGTCCCTCACCCCAATGTCCGAGGTCGGATCTCGGACCCTGATACCAAGCAGCCAGATGGACATGACTGCTGAGTGCTGAAAGTGCTGATACAATACTGTGATGTAAATATTTATGTACGATACCATCAATTGTAGCGGTGAAGTATTTTTTCCAAATATAAATTGTTAATGAAAGAAGTGAAAAAAAAAATGTCCTCCAAAATCAAAATTTCCACTTGCTTTTTGCGTTTTAGAGCTTCCCGAACAATTTTGGTTCCGTGTCTGTCTGTCTGTCTGTCTGTCTGTCTGTCGGTCTGTCGGTCTGTCGGTCTGTCTGTGGTCAATCCTTGTCCCGGGCAAAACTATACTAACCTGTGGTCTGATTTTGATGAAATTTTCAGGGATTGTGCGGGTTAGGTCCTAGACGGTCCCCTATAAATTTCAGCACCTTCGAACCAATAGGAGCGAGTGCGCATGCGCAAACGTGAATTTCCTGGGACCTCGGTTTCTCGGTTTCTAATGAACCGATTTTGCTCAAATTTGGAGGTTAGTTAGGGACTAACTTTTAAGAGACACCCTATAAGTTTCAATCAAATTGGTCAAGCAATAGCCGCTGCGCATGCGCGAACTTTAAATTTATTGTTACAACCAAAACTCCGCAACTATTCAACCGATTTCGATGAAATTTTCAGGGATTGTGTGGGTTAGGTCCTAGACGGTGGACCGCTAATATTTTGGTATTCAATAACTCTTTGAATCATAATTTTTTCGCCAACTGATTCTATACGTCCATGTTACAATGAGTGAGGAAGCTATACTGCCCACCCAACTTGGCAGACGTTTTTATAGTATGAATGATTTGATGTACAGATTAGAAAAACACACAAACTATCAACATAGTTCCGTGTGTAATGGGACGACGATTTTGGTTTATTATTTTCAACTAGCTGGAAAGCCTGCTAAAAGCAGGCAAAAACAAATCGTAGATAAACACGTGATTTATTTTTAAAAAAATTATGTCACGGCCTGGAATCGAACCTGGGTCCTCCATGTTCGGGCGGCATACAGTTGGGGTTTCATGTTCTTACAAGAAAATTTTTTGGTGAACTTTGATATAATGCAACCACAATGATAGTAACTTTTTTCAATTGAGAAGTTGAGTAAACTCAAATAGAATAATATTCTAGCATATTATGCTGAATCTCTTTCCTTGCCTTAACACTCTTATGCTTGAATGGTGCCTCCACCTACTGATGTATGACACGTCCGAAGACTTATAAATATTGCTAATTTATGAGTTCACTGTATTTAAGTTCAAGCAGTTGAGTTGAAAGATATTTTATGTAACAACTAAGTTTTGCTGTTTACTTATTGACATAATGTATATTGAAAATTGTGTTTTCTTCCAAGAAATAATCTATTTTTATGAACTACTACCCGAAAAGCCTGCTAAAAGCAGGCAAACACAAATCGTAGATAAACACGTAATTTATTGAAAGAAAAAATTTTTGATGTCACGGCCTGGAATCGATACCGGGTCCCCCACATTCACCCAGTGTGACATACGTACATACGGTTGGTTCTGCCACACCTTCTTCACCTGTCCTCAATGGGAGGGTATGAGGAGGAGTGCGGAGGAGGTCATCGGAACATTGCGTCCACAGACAATCATACATGAGATGATTAAGAACAAGTCGAGCTGGGACGCTGGATGGAAGATGAGAAGAAGAAGATGAGGAATAGAATTGAAGGAGACGAGAAGTAGGAGCAGCCATTTGGCACAAAAAAAGGGCTCACCCTGAAGTAATACTGTACAAGTGGTCCCGGGGTGAGTCCTAAGCAGATGGAGTGGGGTTTTAGTTGGTAGCCCCAGTTCATGGGGAGTCCAACACTGTTGGGGTGACTTCCCCTTCGCTCTTTAAGAGTTTCCCCACTTCCGTAACAAAAAAAAAAAAAAAAAAAAAAAACATACGGTTGGGGTTTTATGTAATTAGATAATGCAACTTTGGAATCGACCACCTCCCTCAAAATTTGTTGGTTTACGTTTCAAGGTAGATACGTAGAACCCAAGAATCGAGTAAAAATTCTGCAAATTATTACACAAAGGTTTATTATTTTTCTGTATAGATCATTCGGCTGCAAAGAACACGGCTTTGCCATTGTCACTAACTACCAAACATATTTTCGCTTCACAATCACGTTCATGTTGCAGAAATAAACTTTTCTCACTCAATTCAAAAACACAGCTTTGCCATTGTAACTACATTTCATGTTGCAGAAATAAACTTTTCTCACTCAATTCAAAAACACAGCTTTGCCATTGTAACTACCTACCAACTTAATTTAGCTTCACAATCAAGTTTAATTTGATGAAAAAACCGATTCACACTCAATTTAAAAAAAAAGGTTGCTGAGGACGCAAAACTGAGGACAACTCGAAGAAACGAACATCTATCGCATTTTGGTCTGCTAAAATTTGAAGAAAGATTAGACCTCTTTTGCGATTCACACTCGTGTTTCTGATTCATCGTAATTCCAACCTTTAAGATCTCGTAGAGAGCGGACGGTTTGTCCTACAGGGCTCCGCGGGATCTCAAAAAATTCGAAAAATTTATGAAAAAACCACAATTTTATGTTACAATTTTTTGAGCTAGGGCGTTTTCAAAATTTCAACCCTTAGATGCGACTGACATCAACCAAAAGCTTCGGGTACAACTAGACCCCAAATCGAGCCTATATACCAAATTTCATCAAAATCGGTTTATGGTAACTAAGGAAAGTGCCGGACGGAAAAAATTTTATTCGATTTTCGGATTCTACGTGCCTTGAAACATAAACCAACAAATTTTGAGGGGGTGTTTAAAAAAAAATTCTTGGTCGATTCCAATGGTTCATTATAGAAAATGTTAAACGTAGATTTGGCCGTCGTTCAATAATAAGGTTTGAAATTTTGAAATGCTCTAGCTCAAAAAAATTTGATATAAGCGTATTGTTTTTCCATCAATTTAAGAAAGTATTGAATTTTGAGAATTTTTAGAGACCACGCAGAGCTCTGTAGGACAAACCGTTCGCTCCCTACGAGAGCTTTAAGGTTGGGGATGAATCAGAAACACGGGAGTGAATCGCAAGAGAGGTCTAATCTCCGTTTAAATTTTAGCTGACAAAATGCGATCGCTGTAGGTACGTGGTAGGTAGGTAGTGTCTATGATAGGCAGGTGGTGACAGTGGCAACGCCGAGTTCTTTGCAGACGAGTAGGTAATCTATATCGAAAAACGCTGCAAATCATTGCTCAAAGGTTTATTATTTTCTGTATAGATCGCTGGTTCTCCATCAATAGCACCTACCACCATCTGTATTCTCCCTTGACCTTCCCTCTATTTTTCGAATTGCATGTACCTTGAAACGCGGAAACATAAAATTTTTGGTTTACTTTGAGCAATGGCTTCGGAGCTCACTCAGCTGATCAGTGATCTGAGGAGTGAAGAAGATCTCCTCGAATGCTGGAGACGCCTGGAAGAGCACTTCCATTCAATAGGATTGAAAATGGCTTTGGAGCTCACTCAGCTGATCAGTGATCTGAGGAGTGAAGAAGATCTCCTCGAATGCTGGAGACGCCTGGAAGAGCACTTCCATTCAATAGGATTGAAAATGGCTTTGGAGCTCACTCAGCTGAACAGTGATCTGAGGAGTGAAGAAGATCTCCTCGAATGCTGGAGACGCCTGGAAGAGCACTTCCATTCAATAGGATTGAAAATGGCTTTGGAGCTCACTCAGCTGAACAGTGATCTGAGGAGTGAAGAAGATCTCCTCGAATGCTGGAGACGCCTGGAAGAGCACTTCCATTCAATAGGATTGAAAATGGCTTTGGAGCTCACTCAGCTGAACAGTGATCTGAGGAGTGAAGAAGATCTCCTCGAATGCTGGAGACGCCTGGAAGAGCACTTCCATTCAATAGGATTGAAAATGGCTTCGGAGCTCACTCAGCTGATCAGTGATCTGAAGAGTGAAGAAGCCTTTGAGCAATGATTTGCAGCGTTTTTTCCCCACCAACATTTTTTTTACCTACCAACTTTTTTTTTACCTACCAGCCAGGTACTACCTACCACACCATACTGGCTTCACACCTTCACAATCAAGTTTATTAGAAAGAACTAAACGCTTAACACTCGATTGGAAAAACGCTGCAAATCATTGCTCAAAGGTTTATTATTTTCTGTATAGATCACCCTTCTGTATAGATCACTGGTTCTCCATCAATAGCACCTACCACCATCTGTATTCTCCCTTGACCTTCCCTCTCAAATTTCAGCTTCCTGCGTTCAATAGGATTGAAAATGGCTTCGGAGCTCACTCAGCTGATCAGTGATCTGAAGAGTGAAAAAGATCTCCTCGAATGCTGGAGACGCCTGGAAGAGCACTTCCATTCAATAGGAGTAAAAATGGCTTTGGAGCTCACTCAGCTGATCAGCGATCTGAAGAGTGAAGAAGATCTTCTCGAATGCTGGAGAAGCCTGGAAGAGCACTTCCATTCAATAGGAGTAAAAATTGGCTTTGGAGCTCACTCAGCTGATCAGTGATCTGAAGAGTGAAGAAGATCTCCTCGAATGCTGGAGACGCCTGGAAGAGCACTTCCATTCAAAAGGATTGAAAATGGCTTCGGAGCTCACTCAGCTGATCAGTGATCTGAAGAGCCTTTGAGCAATAATTTGCAGCGGTTTTTACCCACCAACATTTTTTTTACCTACCAACTTTTTTAACCTACCAGCTAGGTACTACCTACCACACCATACTGGCTTCACACCTTCACAATCAAGTTTATTAGAAAGAACTAAACGCTTCACACTCGATTGGAAAAATAGAAAGCTTCATATGAAAATTTGATTACTGGTTACGCAGAAGGCAAAACTGTATACAAATCGAAGAAATGAACAGCGATCGCATTTTAGTCCGATAAAATTTGAATGGAGATTAGACCTCTTTTGCGATTCACAATCATGATTCTGTTTTATCGAAGGAAAACCTTCAAGTACTCGTAGGGACCGAACGGTTTGTCCTACAGAGCTCCGGGTGGTCTCAAAAATTTTTAAAAATTCAATGCTATTTAAAATTGGTGAAAAAACGATACCTTTATTTCGAGAGTTTTCGAGCTAGGGCACTCTTGAAAATTTCAACCCTTAATTTTCACCCCTTAGAAATGACCTACATCAACCAAAAGCTTCGCGGCACAACTAGACCCCAAATGGAGCCCATATACCAAATTTGAACCAAATCGGTCCAGTGTTGCTAAGAAAAGTGCCGCGTACGGCGTACGGCGTACGGCGGACGGACGGAAATTTTTTTATTCGATTTTCGTATTCTACTTACCTTGAAACGTAAAACATCAAATTTTGAGGGGGGGTTAAAATTTTTTTTTTCTTGCTCGATTCCAAAGGCTTATTATTGAAAATAATAAACCAAAATAGAAAGCTTCATATAGAAATTTGATTACTCGTCACGCAGAAGGCAAAATTGTATACAAATCGAAGAAATGAACAGCGATCGCATTTTAGTCCGATAAAATTTGAATGGAGATTAGACCTCTTTTGCGATTCACACTCATGATTCTGTTTTATCGAAGGAAAACCTTCAAGTACTCGTAGGGACCGAACCGTTTGTCCTACAGAGCTCCGGGTGGTCTCAAAAATTTTTAAAAATTCAATACTATTTAAAATTGGTGAAAAAACGATACCCTTATTTCGAGAGTTTTCGAGCTAGGGCACTCTTGAAAATTTCAACCCTTAATTTTCACCCCTTAGAAGTGACCTACATCAACCAAAAGCTTCGCGGCACAACTAGACCCCAAATGGAGCCCATATACCAAATTTGAACCAAATCGGTCCAGTGTTGCTAAGAAAAGTGCCGCGTACGGCGTACGGCGTACGGCGGACGGACGGAAATTTTTTTATTCGATTTTCGTATTCTACGTACCTTGAAACGTAAAACATCAAATTTTGAGGGGGGGTTAAAAATTTTTTTTTCTTGCTCGATTCCAAAGGCTTATTATTGAAAATAATAAACCAAAAAATGTTAAACCTTTGTGTAATAATTTGCATTTTTTTTTTTTTTTTTTTTCCTTGTACGATGAATGAGTAATTTTGGTATACGATGTGTAGGAGAAAGATGCCTGATTTGAGGGTTGTTCTCAATGAGCATCAAGCAATCTGATCGATGATTGATTTTCAATAATTTGTTATGGTGGCATCTTCAACATTTCGTTTTAGATTGACTCTTGGTATACCTTGAAGAAGATGATAAATTTATCGAAAGCTCGGCAAAGAAGGAGTTTAATTCCAGTTGATCTCAATCCCAATCTGATCAAAAACAAGAGATATCTACTGTCACTGAAATAAACACATTGGCTGAGTGAGGAAGCTGTACTGTCCAACTTGGTAGACATCTCAAGGAAGAAGAAAAAAAACTTCTCAAGTCTTATTCGTCGTATTGGTGGATACCTCATGCCCCCTCTACTCTCACGGCAAGTCTATTCCAACTCCTATTCACTTTGTCAGCAGCAGAATCTTCACTAAACGAGGTCTCCCATTCACCGTTCCAACAGATTGAAAAATCTCGTAGAGGGGCAATTTATTCATTTCAGAGGGAATCTCTCTCGTAAACAAGTGAAAAAGTATTGAAGTTTTACGGAGGGACGGAGGAGAAAAAGACAAGTACACCAAGTTACGTAATTTAACTCCAAGTTATTGCGGTTCGAGACGTCGGTTGAGGAGGGAGGTTTTCCTGATCCGAGGAAACTACGGCAATACAAGTTAGGGTGAGCGGCTGTTCGGTTGTTACTGACTGGTCTACTTCTAACAAAGTTGGTTCTAAAAGTTGTAAACTTTGAACAGCTATATTGTTGGGGGTCTCGGAGTGTGCCTGAAGGGTTAGTTTTCAACGGGATTTCCCATAGATCCACGGATTTTATCAACAGTTCTGCTCTCCTCGCAGTGGTTCGGTTGTTGAGCATATTCACACTATACTGGAACTTTTTTCTAAAGGCAGCTACTTAGCTTTCCCGTGCTAAAAAAAAACTTTAAAAAACGCTGCAAATCATTTCCCAAAGGTTTATTATTTTCTGTATAGATCACCCTTCTGTATAGATCCCTCCCTACCAACCGTAGGTACCTAATACCCAATAGGGCATTTTTGAAAATTTCAAGCCCAACCACCAACTAAATTCATAGCTTTCTTGTTGACAAGGTTATTGGTGAGGGGAGGATAAATTGCGGCGGATCCTCAGTATGTATGTTGTTTATTTTGCATGTCGAGCTAGCTTTCGCCCAAGGGGCATCTTCAGGACACTTCCTTTATGATTTCCCATTGCTTTGTTAGTAGATGTATCAACCTAGTATTTTATTTCCCAGACTACCTGAACATGTGGCCCCTTGAATCAGCTAAAAAAGTCTTAACATCTCTTCAAGAAAAGTGGGATACCCTCATATATTGATTAGAACCCAGCAAGTAACAGTTGAAAAATACAAGCACATAAGCCCCAGCACTTCCAAGGCACATATTAAATTTAAAGGACTTGGGATATTCTTTTTTAAAAACTGGACCATTATTGAAAAAATCAAACCTAAGACAGGATCTGGAAGTCAGAACCTTGCTATCAACCACATCCCATCAAACTTATAACTAATTATAAGCACGGATGCTACATGGAGAAATGCTATCAACTAGAAATCAACTACAGAGGTCACCCAAACTACTACCTACATAACTTAAATGGGTAAAGTACTATCCCACCTAACCCAACACCGTTCTGCTTGGGCCAATTTTTTTTTTTTTTTTTTTTTTTTTTTTTTATAGAGGAGGAAACCGTTTATTGGTTGACAGCGGGAGAGGGATGTTTGTCTCACCGCCCTTTATGTGGGGGTCCGGCCGCTATAAGCAACTGGTTACCCACTAAAACCTCCTCTGTTCGTCTGGACTGCCCCGGGACTACAGTTGATGCATTACTTCGGGACAGCCCCTTTTTCAGCCCGGCTGTTGCTGGGCTTCCTCTTCGTGAGGCCTAATGTCTTTAGGCTCCTCCTTGGCTTCGATAGGGGATGGGGCGTTTATGATGTTAAGCCTTCCCAATCCCTATTTCTTTCCTTCTCTTTGAGAACTGCGATGACGTTCTGCTTGGGCCAATAGATGTACATATGTAACTACAGTAGAAATGAAACCCAACCATATATCTACTGACAAAGCAATGGGAAATCATAAAGGAAGTGTCCTGAAGATGCCCCTTGGGCGAAAGCTAGCTCGACATGCAAAATAAACAACATACATACTGAGGATCCGCCGCAATTTATCCTTCCCTCACCAATAACCTTGTCACCAACTAAATGGAAATGAAAGAAATTATGCAAATTTAAATTATTACTGAAACTAATAAACCAAAAGAAACAAACAAATCGGTTGGAAATTGAGGCCTGGGCAGTGTTTGCAAGATTATGCCTACAAACGCACGTTTTTTGAGCATTAACCCCCCCCCCCCTTCCACCCTTAAAAGGCTAAATTCAAAATTCCGGCGACGTAGTGCACAACTAGATAGTTTTCCGCGTCGAACAAAAAACGCTGCAAATTATTATACAAAGGTTTATTATTTATCTATGTAGATCACTCGTCTGCAAAGAACACGGCTTTGCCATTGTTACCACCAACCAACCAACTTGAAGAAAAACATCGATCGCATTTCGGTCAGCTAAAATTTGAACGGAGATTAGGCCTCTTTTGCGATTCACACTCGTGTTTCTGATTCATCGTAAGTCCAACCCTTAAATTCTCGTAGGGAGCGAACGGTTTCTCCTATAGGGCTCCGCGTTGTACAACTAGGCCCCAAATGTAGCCTAAATGCCAAATTTCATCAAAAACGGTCAATGCTAAGGAAGGAAAGTGCCGGACGGACGGCCAAATTTTTATTCGATTTTTGGATTCTACGTACCTTGAAACGTAAACCAACAAATTTCGAGAGTTAAAAATGTTTTTGTCTTCGTCGATTCCATGAGTTCATTATTGAAAATAATAAACCAAAAGAACCACGAAAATCTGTTGAAAACTAAGGCCTGGGCAGAGTACATTCGTCACACACACATGCAGACATGCACCTATGAGTTTTTCGCGGATTTGGATTCAGAATGGTCTAAAACGGATTAGTGTGTGGTGATTTTTTTCCTGTTGAGTGCTGTCCAACTTTAACCAGGATCAATTGCATAAGGACGCGTAAGTTTAACCCTCCGATACGCGCGGTATCAAATTGATACAAAATTTAGTTTTGAAAGGTTGCTCTGCCCCCTATTGTGTGGATTTGAAAGTACCCTCCTCATTACCTTCCTAACTTCGAATCCTCTTCAGAACAATATGTTGGACTGTCAGAGGAGCCATCTGTAGTGCCTGCAGCTAATTTTTAAATTATATATTTCCTAGGACCGGATGGTGCGCTTACAGACGCCGCTGGCCCCCGATGTAGTGCAGCAATACTGTAACGCTCGGCGGAATTGCCTATACTAACAAGGAAGCAGGGGCCAACCGTTCATCTACCTTCAGTTCCACTAGGGATTGGTAAGTTTCTTATATTAGAAACTTATTAAACGTATTTAACGTATTAAAGTTAATACTCATTCCCCCGAAAAACACTTCATATAAAAAACGCTGCAAATTATTACACAATGGTTTATTATTTTACTATATAGATCACTCGTCTGCAAAGCCACCAACCATCCAACATGAAGAAATAAAAACACCGAATTTCTAGATGATTGAAGTTTTTATTGAGTAGAAAGGTGTTACTTTGTGCTCACTACCATATCTACGAATAATGCGTATTTTATGTACGAAAAATGAAGGTTTTCTTCGAAAAATCCACTTTCTAGCAGTCGGAATCATTCGGAAGTATCACTATTTGATTCAGCGTAAAAAATTACATAGAAAACTATACCAAAATCGTCAAGCCATCATGAGATCGAGGAGGACCATGAACCGCTTAAAACACTGGATTTTCCTGTAAAACACACGTTTTTTGAAATTCGAACTTCATTTACTCTCCCAATTTGGATGTTAAAAAGAAAATTTGATATACCGTTGGAAAGCTGACTATTTGAGCATGTTTTATCCAAAGAGCGCGTCGAAATGGGCAGGGATTTGGAGTGAAAACTTTGGTCGAAGAAAGTCAGGTTTCGAAAAAAAATTTTAAGTTTGCTTTTTGACTTGATTTTTTGAAATTATTTTACTGCTGAAAGAATTTGATTTTGCACTAGGTAGCTTAGGAATTTAACGCTCTTTCTAAAGGTGTAGTCAGATTTGAATTTTCAGGGGAAATAAGGGAGTTATGACCATATCAGTGCCGTAAGGTCGAAAACGCGAAAAAAATTTAAAGTGAAAAAAAGGAATTTCGAGTGGGTTAAAAGAAAATTTCTATGAGACATTTTTTGTTGGAAATACCTTGTAGAATCGAACTCTGAAGTTATGCCCGTCTTAAGTGTAGACACCCTGTATATGTGTACTACAATTTGACCTCTATTCCGATCACTGTATATGCATGAAGCAAATGAAGGCTTGTCGTGAGTTTTTTGAAAGCCCTTCTCAGTGACGTTGGGAGTGTTTTTTGTTTTTCGTTGACCAAGTTATTTTTATCAGTAATTCTTCAAATATTCGCACTTTCGTTCATGCTCAGCAGGTACAAATAAAAAAAATTGCACCCCTGAGTGAGTAGTAGCGACTTTGAACGATGTTGTAGACGCTTCAACACTGTAAGCCTACATCGAAGCTGATTAGCTGGTTTCTTTAATAAACAACTCTAATGAAACACTGTGATTGATCGCGACAGAGATTGGACCACTTTATTACTCTCATGCGTTCGGCTAAAGAGCCTCATTGTCGACCCATCACCAGAGGTTGCAAGGGGGAAGAGGCTAGGCGTGGAAGTATTATGTTTATTAGGGACCAACCAGGGCGCGGGAGATTATGAGGGAGGGCAACAGTAAATGACCTTATAAACCAAGGGTGGAATATTAAAAAAAAAAATCCGAGAAGGGATGTTGGAGGTTGGTTGGGATTTATAGGGGCATCAGTGTGAAATACCCCGTCGGGGTTTAGACGGTGGCGGTGGAGGGAGAACTTGCTACTTCTCGTCATCCCACGCATTAGTAGTTGCCGAGTTTATTCAAAGTTATTATTTACTCTGGTAGGCTCGGGCTGAGTAGGGGACAAAAAAGCCAGGGGTTGAAATTCACGAGATATTACGCTTCCGAGGCGTAAGGGTGAGGATTAGAGCCATCAACAAGTTTAGCTAAAAAAATACGCTTTCGTGTCTCTCATAGAACAGAGTATTTTTATGAAATTTAACTACCCACACTAACTAACCCAAACTAACAGCCCGGTACAATTTAACTTGGTGTGGGTAGTTAAATTTCATAAAAATACATTAATTTATACATAAAAATACATAAATACATTGAATACATTAATACATTAATTACATTTATACATAGAAATACATTAATTTATTAATTTTATAAAATAAATAAAGCATATTATGCTTCATAGGAGATGTCTTACTCCCTCTGTAAGTGAAACCTCTATGTAGGTACGAGTCACTATTGAGAGTAAAGAAGAGGAAGAAGAAAAATATGTTTATTCAGAACAAAAGAATACTCCGGTACGCAATAGTTTGGGAGAACATGAACGGGATTTGGCATTCCGCCGACAGTACTGGTCTGCGACAATACTGCCTATCCATTAGGTATAACTTATACATGGAGTCCGAGAAAGATACGGCCAAACTTCAGGGGTCGATTCTACAAGGTATTTCCGACAAAAATATCTCTTAGCAATTTTCATTTAACCCCTTGTTTGTTCAAGTTTTAACACAGAATGTGTTTTTGCGATGACCTACCGAAAAAAAATCGCCACGAAAAAGCTACAGAAAAAACCGTTACGCGCCTTTTATAATGATTTTCACGTGCAACCAAGCCGTTGGTAAGGAAATAGAACTCCCGCAGTGTTCATTGCACAGAAATTGTTCACCATTCGTTGGAAAGCTCTCAATTTATATAGTATTTTTCTTGTAATTACATATTTATTTATATAACATTTATAGGGTTTTAGACCAAATTAAATGTCTAACAATTATTTATTTTATTATCGCCAAAGACTCCACATTTATTATTGTTGTTTTTTATTTAACGGATGACTAGCATCGCAAAAACACATTCTGTGTTCCTATGATTTCATACAGAGTATGGAAAAGAAATAAACCGGGGGGTGCAGGGGGGCGGAGCCCCCCGCCGAGGCGCAAATCGCCGAGTTTTCCATATGTTGAACCTTGTCTCACTCAAATGACTATGATTCCCTTATTTTCCGCGGAAATTCAAATTTAATTACACCGATGAGAAAAAAAAAATCTGATTAAATTTCGATCAGATTAGCTACACACATTTTTAATCTCTCACATAGTTAGATTTTGGTTTATTATTTTCAATGATGGAATAGACCAAGAAAAAAAATTCCAACATCATCTCGAAATTTGTTGGTTTACGTTTCAAGGTACGTAGAATCCAAAAATCGAATGAAAATTTGGCCGTCCGTCCGCCGTACGCGGTTCTTTCCCCACTTAGCATTGACCGATTTTGATGAAATTTGGTATGTAGGCTCCATTTGGGGTCTAGTTGTGCCCCAAAGATTATGGTTGATGTAGGTCAGTTCTAAGGGTTGAAAAATAAGGTTTGAAATTTTGAAAACGCCCTAATTAAAAAAAAAAATTATGTAAAGGTTTTGATTTTCCATTAATTTGAGATTGTATAGAATTTTGAGAATTATTTTTATTTTTGAGACCACGCGGAGCGTTGTTGGACAAACCGTTCGCTCCCTACCAGAATTTAGGGGTTGAAATTACGATCAATCAGAAACACGAGTGTGAATCGCAAAAGAGGCCAAATAATTGGTTGGTGGTAACAATGGCAAAGCCTTGTTCTTTGCAGACGATTGATCTATGAAGAAAAATAATAAAACTTTGTGTAATAATTTACGGCGTTTTTGTAGTACATACTTAAAGCTTTGCGTTTTTTTAAATTTTTTGACGTAATTCATGATAGACTGTTACGAATTTTTTGTAAACGAAATTCAATGCAGTTTACAGCAAAAACATCCTCAAAATCTCAGGTTTCCAACGGTATAATAAAAACGTCTGCCAAGTGGGTGTGGCACATAGCTTCCTCGTATCCATAACCCGATTATATAGATGATCCGATACATAGTAGTTAATCTCAAAACACCAATCTCCAAGTACCTTTCGCTACCCTCATAGGGGACCATCTACACGCTAATCTGGACAATCCTAGAAAATTTCATCAAATTCGGATGAAAAATTAAGTGAGTAGATGTATGTGATAGGATCAAAAAAATAATTAGCCTCGGCTGAGATTCGAACCCGGGACCCCTGGGGGACAGTTCTATGCGCTACCTCTGACCTATTGAGGCCTATTAATGTAATGAATGGGATTTGAGATTCTCACAGGGGACTAACCCTCTATGAATGAATCCCTCTATGAAAAACCATTCTCTATGATTTTCATAGGGGACCATCTAAACACTACTCAGTAACATCCCTGGAAATTTTATTGAAATCGGATGGAAAATGTAGAAATTATGGCCGTTACAAGGAAATTCACGTTTTCGCATGCGCAGTGGCTACTATCATTCCGGGGATAATGATTTTCATAGGGGCCATCTACAACCCACATCCACATAATCCCTGAAAATTTCATCAAAATCGATAAAAAAAGTGGCAATGACAAAGCCGTGTTCTTTGCAGACGAGTGATCTATATAGAAAAACAATAAACCTTTGTGTAATAATTTGCAGCGTTTTCAACGAAATCAGCGCTCCGGCGAGGCGATCTGAAGGGTCGGAGGATGGAAATGGGTGAGTCGACGCCGAAGTAGACCCCGAGGCCTCCGGACACAGGAGGCTGGAGCACTGATCGTTTTATCTTATTTAATCATCTTAAAAACATAAGCTATGAGCCACACCTACTCGACAGACTTCTCTCCTCAACCCACCAGATTCGCTCTTTACTTGGTCTTGCACAACTGCACACAAATCTTCCTCGCCCCGCCTTTGATTAAAAGTTCGTAAAAAGGAGCAATTTCCTCGACATCACTCCGTTTCCTGGCGACCCCCGAATGTGAAAAGACAAAAAGAAGGGGGTCGTTAGGAGGCCTTCAAGGGGTGTAGAAATTCAGGGAGCGTTCCCGCCCCGAGGATTAGGGAGTGACGAGTCGAGTCCAATAAGAGTCACTTTGCTCCCTAAGTCGACTGTTTACCGTTGATTCTCACTTGTTAACAGGGAGAAGGAGTTCCCCGTCATCCAGCGGTGGGAGGGTTTGGTTGCCAGGAGACACGGATGCTGCCCGCCTCCTGGTGGCCGATCTTCAACCTCCATCTCCCGCCCCCGGGAACATCAATGAATCCTACACCGTGTCACATCAAAAATTTGTTCCCATTCTGAGTGGAATTCAGATGTGGGTGTGGAACCCAGTCCCAACCCAGTCCCAGAGAGGTGGTAAGAATTTAATACGATTTTAAATTGAAGAAAAAACAATACCTTTACATAAAGAGTTTTTGAGCTAGGGTTTTTTGTACTTTCAGCCCCTATTTTCAATCCTTAGAAGTGACTGACATCAACCAAAAGCTTCGGGGCACAACTAGACCCCAATGGAGCCCATGTACTGTCCCCCGATGAAAAGAATGAACTTGAGGACCGACCTATTCCTATACTGAAAACATCCGTTCAACCTCCGAGCTTGTCACTCGACGAGGGAGATCCCGTTTCCAATAACATCCTCTCAAATCCTTTACCTGACTTTCCACTAGATTCTAGGTAGGCTTGGGCGAAAAAAAAAAAAAAAAAAATCGTCGTTCCACGACAACCCGAATTGAATAAGGGAAGGAATACGGACGGTGATTTATCAGTGGAAGCTGTGAACAATATTAATAAATATGGCAGGAAATCATACGTGGGCCACATCAAGAAGATTGAGGATGATCATTGGCAAAAGGATGGATTATTTGACTAAAATGTGTCTTGGGCAATTCATGTTGGTTACTGGTTGTTAGGAAGCAAAACTGGAGATGATACGAACAACGATCACATTTTGGTCAGGTGAAATTTGAACGGAGATTGGGCGATTCACACCGTGTTTCTGATTCATTGATTTATCGTAAATCCAACCCATGAATTTTCATAGGGAGCGAACGGTGTGTCCTACAGAGCTCTGGGTAGTCTCATTCGGTCTTAAAAATTAAATACTGTTTAGAATTACTTCAAAACAATAGGTACCTCATTGAAAAAATGGAATTCAAAAGTTCTTGAGCTAAGGCTTTTTTTAAAGTAGTAATAGGGTGTGCGCCTGGGTAGGAAAAACTGTTTATTGTTATTTTTAATCTAAGGTAGACCTCATTCTGAGAATTTTGGTACCAACCGCGACCTTCTAGCGTGTGTAAATCTTTTCCTATGAATTTTTAAAGTTCCGACCGTTTATGACGTCACACTAGGCTGGGGGGTCCCGCCCAGGCGAGAGGGGCGCGTGACGTCATAAACGGTCGAAACTTTGAAAAATCATAGAAACAGATCCACTCACGCTAGAAGGTCGCGGTTGGTGCCAAAATTCTCAGGATGTAGTCTACTTTCGATTAAAAATCTAAAAAAAATCAAGGCGCACCCCCCATTTCATCAGAATCGGTCCATGGTAACTAAGGAAAGCGTCGCGGGCGGACTAAAAATTTTCTACTTGATTTTTGGGTTCTAACTACCTTGAAACGTTGACCAACAAATTCTTAGGGGGGGTTAATATTTGCTTCCGAATCAAAACATCAATCTCTAAGTACCTTCTACTACCCTCATAGGGGACCTTCTACACGTCAGTACGGGCAATCTCTGAATAGGACAAACCGTTCGCTCCCCACGAGAATTTAAGGGTTACGATAAATCAGAAACACGAGTGTGAATCGCAAAAAAGGCCTAATCCCCGTTTAAATTATAGCTGACCGAAATGCGATCGATGTTTTTCTTCATGTTGGATGGTTGGTGGCTTTGCAGACGAGTGATCTATATAGAAAAATAATAAACCATTGTGTAATAATTTGCAGCGTTTTTTAGCGATGGCCTCAAAATTTTCAGAATGGACTTTTTCGAAAAATTTTTACACTGGAATCCGTTTTGGAACATTCTGAAACGATCCCTGAAGTTTTTCCAAAATCATATATACATATACACATACATATACATGTGTGTGCCATTCCGCACAATAACTTGAGTAATTGTTTAGCTTCTTTTTTAGTTTTTGCCAAAATGTTCGTAACAACAAACAATAGATCAAGTTCGTTAGCCAGCAATTTCGGACAATCCAAAGTGGTCCAAAATTCAAAAAAAGTCCAAAAAATGGGGTTTTCCCTTTTTTTTGTGGTTATTACCTTCAAAATCATGGTAATATATGGTGTATTCGAATTCAGCACAAAATTTCTGATATCAACGCGTTTTTCAAAAATGAAAATTGTCCAAAATTAAGTAAAGTACCTATGTATCTATTTATATATATAATGAATACGTGCGTATATTTGTTTACCCAGAAATCCAGTAGCCGTGTGGGTACTCTATGAGTTCGTAGAGACGAGTAGAAAATGAATATGGACTCCTAACATCTTCAAAGCATACCCAGTGCACACAGTATGTTGGTATGTGGGTACTCTATGAGTTTGTGGAGACTAGTGGAACGTGAATATGGCCTCCTAACATCTTCAAAGCATACCCGGTGCATACAGTATGTTGGTATGCTATATCAAAAATCGAAAAAACCAAGAATCGTGTAAAAAAAACTTCTAAAAGAAATTGCAACACCATTGTTCCTTTTCTTAACCATACCTTCAATTGGAAGATTTCTTTGAAAATTCGCTCATTAATCCATGCTGCATGAATGGACTTTTTTTTTTACATGGATATGTCTTAGTTCTGGGGGTCATTCCAAAATTTTCGACACAAAACAATGCAACGTGTTTTTTCTGATGCTGTTGAACGCAGGAAGCTGAAATTTGAGAGGCAGGGTCAATCGATACGTACTTCTATACATCATCAAAGTTGATGATCACTGATCAGCTGAGTGAGCTCCAAGGCCATTTCCTCTCCTGTCGAACGCAGGAACCTGAAATTTGAGAGGGCGGGTCAATGGAGAATGCTGGAGGCGCCTGAGTGGTCATTGATCAGCTGAGTGAGCTCATCATTTAAATTGCCATCATTAGACATATCCATGTACAGATGTATCTGCATGCAGTGTAGATACTTTATAATAATGTTCTCTCCAATTTAAAGCAGAAATGAGTTTTAAGATTTTTTTTGTCGATTCCAAAGATTTATTATTGAAAAAATTTAACCAAAACACTGATTCTACGATTCATTGGTCTAACTGCGAAAAAAAATCTGTTGAAAACTGGTATTATTTACTCAAAAGCTTTTAATACTCTCGCATTGTTCTGATTAACCAAAATGAACTGAATTTTCTTGGCAGCTGAATTTTCGTCTGGTTTGATTCAATTGTTGATGGTGAACCAATAAATAAATTCTTAACAGTTTTATATATTTTTCTGAACCAAGAAATGGCTGTGTGAGGGTAGTCTTCGACAAATATTGTCGGAGGACGGAAAGCAATAATTGGATCAGGATTACCTGGTGCCTGAGGCGATCCTCTTTATTGGTGATGTTTCGGTGTTACCTCGTGTTTGGTCGCGCCTCCTGGGGAAGAATTGACAAAAGACTTCTCACTGAGGGCCGATGAAGGAGGAAACCTACTGGAAAATTGGAGGTGTCAAAGGTCCTGCAGGTAGAAATGAGGGAAGAATGGATTCGATCGTCTGAATGGACTTGACAGAGCGGCTTCTTCGGTAAGAGGATTCGAAGTATCGGTACCTTTTGCGTTTTCTGTTTCTTTCACTCTATTATGCCGTACCGGAAAAAAACTTCAGGCAGTGTGTTACGTCGCCGTTACGCTCACGCCAGTTCGACGCAATCTATCAATGAAATCTGTCACCGAAAACTAATTCAGCAGCTGGAAGTGATTCAAATATGATTAAACCTAATCCGATGTGTTCTTGAACGGTAAGATGTCTTCTTATCAATCAAATTAGTTGAGCTCTCACGGTGTAACAACGAAAATTGGATATCATCTTTCACCGGAGAGAATTTACAGAAAAGGACGCCTTCTTTATTTTTCAAGAAATTCAATTTTTTGGCACCCTTCGTCAGAGGTCGGCCAATTACAAGTCGATTCTAGTCTTCTAGACCTAACAGGTTTTAGGTTGACAAGGCTTCCAAGTTATACAGGGTGTCAGCAACTTATACAGGGAGTCCCATAAGTTATCCACCAAACTTCGGGAGTAGTTTTCACAACTAATTTTCTACAAAAAATGTCTCGTAGAGTTTTTTAAATCCCATCCAACTTTTTTGACTTTTAAGATTTTTTTTCGTGTTTTCGACCTTATACCACTAAAACGGTCATAACTCCCTTAGATTACTCCTAAAAATTAAAAATAAGGTTACCGTTGGAAAGAGCGTAATATTTCTCAATAGAAAAGCCGTTGGCCAGTCGAGAAAAACTCAACGCTAGAGTCATATTTTTACCTCAAAATTGCTCCATTTCATCAGCTTTCCTAAGGTATACCTAATCAAAAAATATTTCAAAATCGAATTCAAGGGTGAATAGTGAAAAAGATTCTTGTTGAGGCGGAACTGAATAAAGTCGATGAGCTTTTTAATTTGACTTGGTAACTCAACGTTTTAATATATTTAACGTTATTTGTTATTTTTATTGGCGTTACAACAGTAGTTTTATTTGGTTGTTAGATACTTGGTAATTATCAATGTATAGCATTTCCAAGCCAAATGAAACCTTTTCCAAGTCAAATGAAACCTTTTCCAAGCCAAATGAAACCTTTTCCAAGTCAAATGAAACCTTTTCCAAACCAAATGAAACTTTTTCCAAGTCAAATGAAACTTTTTCCAAATCAAATGAAACATTTTCCAAACATAGTGTATTTCTGTAAAAAAAAAAAAAAAACAATCTTAGATGAATAATATATTACAATTTCAGAAATTCAGTCTAAGAGGTTCAATCAGTCAATGTATGTATTGGTGACTCCCCTTAACTATCGGTTTCTCCGTGTGGGCGTGGCGAGTAGGCAGGTACCCACTCACATTCAACAGTCAGAAATTTCTCAAACTTACTTGTTTCCTATTCTACTAAGGTGAGGTCTACTTCGATAATCCTATGTCTAAAATTAATTGAATTTTCATTTTGGCAACTTCTTTGTACGATAGGTACAATTACATCGATCTGAAATTCGCAGAGTATCTACCTATGTAGGTACCTCACTTCACTCATTTTCTCAATAGGTTTCATTTGATTTGGTTTGAAAAAGGTTTCATTTGACTTGTAAAAGGTTTCATTTGGTTTGGAAAAGGATTCATTTGGTTAGGAAAAGGTTTCATTTGACTTGGAAAAGGTTTCATTTGGCTTGGAAATGCTATACTATGAATCATTGATGACTTGACGATTGTTATGCCACTTGGTGGATTCGGACAATAAAAAAGCTGCATATTATTACACAAAGATTTATTATTTTTCTAAATATATCGCTCATATCCTAGAAGAGGGGTACAAGTCCAAAAATGTCATTTTTGAGTTAGGAACAGTTTTGGGTAGTGGAAGTGCTGTTTTTCATCCCTAGAAGACAAACTTAAGCCTAGCTCAATCCCCCTCCGCCTGAATGCTGAAAGTTCTTTGTTCGATGGACGGGGCGAGCCACCTACGATTGAAGAAGACAGGCACAAAGCCCAGTGTCACAATCAAGACGATCAACAATGATAAATGCATGTTTATTGTGCAATTTATCAGAACACTTCGTTCCCTCGAGCCCACAGAGTAACGGAGACAAGTTAAAGGAGCCTAGCCCAAAGGACCCCCCTCCTGACCTTGTCCCAAGAAGGTAGTTGACTGGTTACAGTTATTATTATAGAAAAATAATAATTGCAATAATTATCACAATTATAATGATTTACACGGTTTCCCAATTATTTCATCCATCATGCTGTGGCTATTTAACAGCAGGTAGGTAGATGGTTACCTACTCGTGTTTCTAGGACGTTGTAAAACTTGGGCATCCTTGAATATGCGATTAATCTGGGTTAAAGGTGGACAACACTCAACGGAAAGCAAAATAACCAGATACTAATCCGTTTTAGTCCCTTCAAAACCCAATTCCACGGAAGAAAATCCATCAGTCTGTGTCTCTTGTGTTTGTCCAGGCATTATTCCCCAACCGATTCACGTGGTTCCTCAATTGTTCAACGCTAAAATTTATCTAGCTCTGTGGACTACGTCATCCACATTAAATTTTGCCTTGAAGGGGGGGGGGGGGGGTAGAAACTATTAAATTTTTTTTTTTTTTTAATCTTAATCCTGTGTATTTTGCCCAAACCTCAATTTCCCACTGATTTGAGTGTTTCTTTTTTGTTCGACGTGGAAATCTATCTAGTTTTGCACTACGTCGCTGGAATTTTGAGATTAGAGTAAACGGAGGATGAACGAGGGGTTATTTAGTGAAAGTAAGGCTCATTATGACAGCACATTGACGCTACCTACTCCTCAATTTCAACCGATTCGCGTGTTTCTTTTTTTCGACTCAGGTAACTAACTGACTAACATTAAGTCGCCAGAGTACTGAAATTCTCATTAGGAAGAGGCAAGTGGAGGGATAATATTCACAAAATTGCGATTTTCCGATACTTTTGTTCATTTAGGGCTTATTAATGCTTTTTTGCCAAGCTTTGAATCTTTATGAATAAACCTTTGTATTTTCATGAACTATAAATTTTGACACCATAGAACAAATTAGTGGTGCCACTGGTGTGTTTCACCTTGAATGTCTACTCCTACGGACTACCTACCGAAACTACCAATGAAAGTTGTACTTACTGGTTGTACTGAAACCGTTGAAGAAGGAGTGGTGTGAGGGGGGGGGATTGAACTCGAAATCGCACGTTGGTTATCTTTGATTATAGATTTTAAGAAGCTGTTTCAATTACTTAAGAATATTTTTGGAGACAGAATTATAAATATCTTCCGTTTTCAATCTGTTTCAACTCCCAATCTAATGAATTCTCGTTTTATACACCTCAAGTCATGATTATTCTCATTTAAAACCAAATTATTAATCATTTGGGAAAGAATGAAAATCGTCCATGAAAAAAAGTGACTTCTCTGAAATGAAGAAATATTGTCCACGAAAAAAGGGAACAACACCAAAAATCGAAGAAATTTGACAAAAATATTCCCCCCCACTCCTTCCTCACTAGCGAAAAGAATAATTTCGGTCCATGAGCTGTAGGAGCATTAGTACGGGAACATTTTCCCCAAATATCATTAACATTAAACGTGTTGTCATGGAGATATAGCTATTTGTTTGAGTGTTGAAAACTTTGAAAGCGATTTCCCGAAAATCACATTTTTGGACTTATACCCCTCTTCTAGGATATGAGCGATATCACTCGTCTGCAAAGAACACTCCTTTGCCAAGTTGTTGTGAAACCCTTGTTCAGAGGTTGGCAGACTTTATTTATTACACCGTTATCAAGCTTTTTCTGATCGTAGGTAGGGAATTGAACGGGTGTAAGGAAGTGCAAGTTGATTTCACTGAAATATTAGAGAAAACATTGAAACAAGAGTCTAATCAGGCAAAGAGGTGCTGCGAGGTGGTGGAGGAGACTGATGAATTCGATTATTCGAAACAAGTTAATATTCTGTGACGTCACGCAGAAACCACAAATACAAGTAAGTCCCATAATTTGTATGACATTCATAAATTTGTAACCCATGAAATGTGAAGACACAACAGCCATGTGTTTTGTATTTTGGTTCTCAAGTGTGAATTGCTGCAGGATAACAAATTCAATATCAAGAGTTTGCTGAACAGGTCGGAGACACTCGAGTACGGTGACAGCTCGGTCGTGAAGTGGGGGATGACCCTTCATCAAAAATTCCCTTTCACAAGGGACTCGTCGAAGTGAAATGATCCGCGAAGGGCCCGGAACTCCGAAGGGCGCTCAGCAACTCTCTTGTTTACATATCAATTAAAAACCGTCCGCATTGAGAGACCTTCGGCTTGACGTCATGCCGGAAAAGGAAACTTCCCACCCCCCTTGGAGCGTTTTCGACGGACCCTCATTTTCTGGTACATTCAACCCTTAGGGACGACCCTTACTTTCCTTCCCTGGGTCTTGGACTTATTGAAGCAATAAATAGGCGAGCATCCTCATTTCATCAAGAGATCGACAATAGGCATTTGAGGCCGCCGGGGTGAGGGAGAGTCGCAATAACTCTTGATGTGATTCAGGAACTACGGTCCCTTGGAACTGAAGCATCATTGTTGTAAATGTCTCCAGCAGGAATAACTAAAATGTAGAAATGTAACTTTCAAAATCAATTCGTATTCTTCAAGCATTAATCACATAAACTGGTCGGTGCTGCAAGCTGAAGATCTGGAGTTGGTTCGTAGAGCAGTTAGAGAACTTGTTCAGAACTGGAGGAGAGCTAAAAAATGGCCACCCAGAATTTCGAATTAAGTTTTCGGATTTTTGCTTCCGAGTCTACTAAGGAAGTGGAAGCTTTGTATTCACTTTTCAAGGTTGATAAAAAAAAGTTCTCCAAAATCAAAATTTCCACTCGCGTTTAACTCTTCAGACCTTCCTGAACAATTTTGGTTCTGTGTCTGTCTGTCTGTCATGGAATCCTTAACAGCCATATCTTCTACATTTTCCATCCGATTTCGAAGAAATATTCAGAGATTGTGCGGGTTGACGTTACCCTAAGAGGGTAGTGCAAGATACATAGAGATTTATGTTCTGAGATTAACTACTACGCATCGGATCATCTATACAATCAGGTTATGAATACGAGGAAGCTATGTGCCACACCAACTTGGCAGACATTTTTACTTTTCGAACGCTTCTATGATTAGGAACTGCTGCACCTAATCTGTTAACATGTAACCGTCTCCTTCACTGTCAATCAATCAATCAATAGTTTTTTATTGTAAAAACTACAATCGGTGATTCAATCTTCATAAGCACACAGTCTACAATCAAGTAACAAAACGCTGCAAATTATTACACAAAGGTTTATTATTTTTCTATATAGATCACTCGTGTGCTAAGAACACGGCTCTGCCATTGTTACCACCAACCAAAATGAAGAAAAACATCCACCGCATTTCGGTCAGCTAAAATAAATCTGAACGGAGATAAGTTCTCTCTTGCGATTCACACTCGTGTTTCTGATTTTTATCGTAACCATTCTTTTCCAACCCTTAGAAGTGACTTACATCAACCAAAATCTTCGGGGCTCAACTAGACCCCAAATGGAGCCTACATACCAAATTTCATCAAAATCGGTCAACGCTAACTGAGGAAAGTCCCGCGTAAAGCGGACGGCGGACGGACGCCCAATTTTTTTTTCGATTTTTTGAATTGTACGTACCTTGAAACGTAAACCAACAAATTTTGAGGGTGCGGGGGGAGGGGGGTTAAAAATCATTTTCTTGGTCGATTCCAAAGGTTTATCATTTTCAATAATAAACCAAAAAGAACGAACTTGAAGAGGAACAAAACTTAATCACAAAATAATTTTCTTACTTCATATTTATTATATAGTAACAATAGCGTGAAATAAAGTAGGTAGATAATGGGGAATTTGCCTCACATTTTATTTTTTTTTTCTTTAGAAGAGGGTTTACTGGTTTGGGAGAAAACCATAGTGTGCTGCTCGAAAAAGCATCCAAAAAATTTAGCGCGCGAACTTTAAATTTATTGTTACAACCAAAACTCCGCAACTATTCAACCAATTTCGATGAAATTTTCAACACTATTATAAACATTAATACCTGCAACCCTATCCCGCATATTATCGCCAATATTTTGGTATTCAATAACTCTTTGAATTATAATTTTTTCGCCAACTGATTCTATACGTCCATGTTACAATGAGTGAGGAAGCTATACTGCCCACCCAACTTGGCAGACGTTTTTCCTCTAATTCGCCGAATAAAAACTTACTTGCGATTCTGACATCTATAAGTGACAATATTTTCTCATCATAAAATAGTATTATTTATTATATACAGTCCACTTATAAAACCTATAGTTTCTTTCTTTTTTGTCAAGCACACTATGGTTTTTTTCGATATCAGTCAACCCTTTTTTGAAAAAAAAAAAAATTGTTTACAGGGGAATTCCCCATTGTGAACTTAAACCTCTTGCAATTCTCTTATATTGTGCATTTTTCACACAGAGCGTGTTCTGGTCAAGTATATTCATCTGAGCCTAAGGACCTCGAAACTGTTGATGGCAAGTAAAACTCAGCTTTACCAAGATAGGTGCCAAAGGTGCACAATAAACTGTGCCGATAAATTAGACAAGGTACAATAGAACCGGATGTTCACACTTCCCTTTTTGCGTGATTTTGCCGGCAACAGTGGAACATCAAAGGCGGAAAAAACTGCAGGTAGGGCAGACGAGCGATACAAGACGAAGGCATTCATAAGACATAGGTAGCATTCATAAGGTTCTCGTTAGCACAAGGAAAGAACCTTGGAGGAACTTCCTTGACAATCTGCCATGTCCTCCACATCCGGCCGGCCTCGGGCAGCCCAAAAGCCGGACAGTCTCTTCAAATTCTACTTAATCAGAGCTGAGAGCAGATGTGAGCTCACCGCCAACAATGGAAGACATCTTGTAAACACGCTTCTTCTTTTCTTCGGGGTCCCGAACTTTTTGAACTTCTCGTCGAGCAAGGGGGGATGAGCCGGCTGCGATATTTCCTACCACCATCTTTTGTCGAGTTTCCCCTCCTCGGAAGCTTTTGAAGGACCGCGACATCCGAAGATGTTTGGAAAACTGGGGATTAGAGAGGCGGCCATCTTCAGTATGCGAGAGTTCGACCTCTATGTTGACTCTTCAGCTTCGTGATTTGTTGTTGAGTGATGATAGAAAGAAGGGATTAAGAAAAAAGTTTCCTGCCAACGTTCATTCAGAATCATGATCTTTTACCTGGGAACGAAGTCTACAAAGGTACAATTTTGAAGTCGATTTCCATTATTATAAGGCCATACATTCAAGTTGCACGAAACTCCCGGTGTGTCGAGTATAAAGGTAATTCCACACAAAAAGTTCCTCATGGAATTTTCGCTTTCTCACTACCTAACGAGGAATGGTTCAAAATAAACAGAAATTCACTCGCATTTTTCATTTTAGAGCCTTTTGATCAATTTTTGCTCTGTGTCTGGTCATACATACAATCATCACGAAACCGATCTTCATGAAATTTTCAGAATTGATGTCAGTTATTCCCTTCGAATTGTCTCAACATCGTACGACAGTGTGTGCACACGATAATTTTCCTCGCGACCCTTTCAACCTACCTTCCTCCCGTCAAAAAGTCTTTTTTTTTGTCCTTGGACTATACTTGATCGTAAAATCTCGACCCCTCCCACGATGGGTATTTTACGACCTATTCTCATACCTAGAAAATATACATACAATATTCCTGTAAAGGGAATGAAAATTGATTCCCATTTCCATTTTTGTAATGGATAATTGTAAGGACACATTAGGGTAAGGGCACCAGTCATTGTCCACTTAAGAACGTTCATCTTCATACCCACTTTATTTTTGATGGTATTTGTTTCTTTCCTGGTGTTCTAGGAAGCTTAACATCCAAATATTACGATACAATCAATTTCAAACTAATAAAGATCTAGTAAATATTATTTTCAATTAGTTCTGTAAAATCCGTTTTCCACTGACTGGCTGGGTGTTCCTAATATTGGCTACCTTGTCACCAGTCATTGGCCACCCCCCTATATTCATGGTTTTCTGCTCCACTGTGTCGGAAAATTTTACAATTTTTTTCCGGCAGGCAGGCCTTAAAGATCCACAGATGGAGTTGGATCTCGTAAGATACCTTGAAGGGTCCGCGTTTTCAAGCTTATGTAGAATCCCCCGCTAAAAAACACCTCCTTTTCTCCCACGTTGAAAGCTCAGCCTGGAACCGTTTAACTCATTACTTCAGGCTGTGTCCTAGACCGTCTCCTATGTCTGTGCTCAAATGTTTTCACTTATTTAACGAACTAAAAGGTCGGCTGACCAGAACTGAACGTGGAATTTATACGTAATGAAACGAAGAACTGCATACAAACTCAATTGAGAACTGGGAAGCACGGAACAACAAACTATATAGTATAGTACGAAGGCACTTTTTGGCTAAGACTATTCATTGGAGAGAATTCATTTACCATTCCAAGGTAAATGAATTTACTCAAATTTATTTACCATTCCAAGATATGAGAAGAATGGAACCAATCAAACGTATTTTCTTACAGAAAGTAAGGTACCACTGGAGGAGTTCCTGGAATCATTTTCATCACCTGGCCAATGATTGGGGTAGGAAAAATTCGCATCATTTCAGTCATTAGCTTCGCGGCACAAATGGAAAAAGGGTTGAAATTTTCAATAATGCCCTAGCTCTAAAACTCTCTTAGTTAATAAGTACCTATGGTTGGTAGGTGATCTTTGCAGACGAGTGATCTATACAGCGAAACAATAAACATTTGTGAAATAATTTGCAGCGTTTTTCTGATCGAACAAAAATCTCTATGGTCTACTCATTAATTTAGACGTTTGGCACTGGCTTTGACGGCAAACAAACCATTTTCTACCATCACTTGAACCAAATCTCGACTTTCATAAATTCTACTTATAAGCGGTTTTTTACGTTTTCGCCTCACTGTGCGGCGGGAGCATCGGAGCCGTCCCAGGACCATCCACCATGGTGGCACCGTCGGCCACCAATACATTTTTGGAGAGGTAGCCCTAGCAAGTCATATTTCACTAAATGCGAACCAAACACTCACAAAACGCTGCAAATTATTACACAGTGGTTTATTACTTTTTATTTTTCTATACAGGGTGTCACCCTTTCGGGCGCACCATCGGGCAGGGTTCGATTCTACAACTAATTTGCAACAAAAAATGTCTTCTAGCAATTTCTTCTTAGAGGCTTTGTTTCCGAGTTATTTCACTTTTAAGGTTTTTTTCGAGTTTTCGACCTTACATCACTAAAATGGCTGTAACTCTCTTAATTGATGAAGTAAATTGAAATTTGATTATATCATTGGAAAGAGCTTCAAATTTCCTATTTCTCTGATGTTGTTTTAGAAAATTTCAAATGAAACGAACGGGTGTAAAATAAGCCAAAAGTAAAAAATTGGTAAAGTTTCGAAAAATTTTCACTTTTTTCAAAGTTTGATTCTCGAAACGTCGTAAACGGAAATTTCCATGCTGTAAGCCTAAAAGTTGCATGTGAATCCCAGCTTTCTAACGGCGTAGTAATTTTTTTAACACTACTTATTCAGTTAGAAAACGACGTTTTTACGGCAGAAAACGTTCATTTTCGGGTGTAAATCGGCGTTTTTCACCAGAAATGCTTTCCAACTTAATAAAACATTTGAAATGAAATTTTACGTGCTTTTTGACGCTGAATCGAATGGTAACACATTCCGATCTCCTCGACAAACAAATAGTACTTTTCAAGCCTCTTCCTTTGGGCGAAGGGCTCAATCTCGTTGTTCGTTTTATCCAATATTTTCAATAAGGGAGGTCTGGGTAATTAATAACTCGCACTCTTCCACTTTGTTGACTTACCCAATTTTTGCCCTCTGTCATGAAAATATCGTCCCGATCATTTGCGGAAAGCTTTATCTTTTCAATAGATTACAAGTTGGGGGTCGAGGACTCATTTGTTGTATCCTGTTTAACACAGAAAGGGATTGAAAAGTACTATTTGTTTGTCAAGGAGATCGGAATGTGTTACCATTCGATTCAGCGTCAAAAAGTACGTCAAATTTCATGTCAAATGATTTATTAAGTTGGAAAGTATTTCTGGTGAAAAACGCCGATTTACACCCGAAAATGAACGTTTTCTGCCGTAAAAACGTCGTTTTCTAACTGAATAAGTGGTGTTAAAAAAAAATTTCTACGCAGTTAGAAAGCTGGGATTCACATGCAACTTTTAGGCTTACAGCATGGAAATTTCCGTTTACGACGTTTCGAGAATCAAACTTTGAAAAAAGTGAAAATTTTCGAAACTTTACCAATTTTTTACTTTTGGCTTATTGTACACCCGTTCGTTTCATTTGAAATTTTCTAAAACAACATCAGAGAAATAGGAAATTTGAAGCTCTTTCCAATGATATAATCAAATTTCAATTTACTTCATCAAATAAGAGAGTCACAGCCATTTTAGTGATGTAAGGTCGAAAACATGAAAAAAATCTTAAAAGTGAAATAACTCGAAAACGAAGCCTCTAAGAAGAAATTGTTACGAGACATTTTTTTTTGCAAATTAGTTGTAAAATCGAACCCTGCCCGGTGGTGCGCCCGAAAGAGTGACACCCTGTATAGATCACTCGTCTGCAAAGCCACCAACCATCCAATATGAAGAAAAACATCGATCGCACTTCGGTCAGCTTTAATTTGAACGGAGATTAGGCCTCTTTTGCGATTCACACTCGTGTTTCTGATTTATCGTGCGTCCAAACTTTAAATTCTCGTAGTGAGCGAACGGTTTGTCCTACAGAGCTCCAGGTGGACTCAAAAAATTCTAAAAATTCTATAGAATCTTAAATTGAAGGAAAAAAATACCTTTATATCAAAATTTTTTGAGTTAGGGCGTTTTCAAAATTTCAAAATTGATTTTGGAACCCTTAGAAGTGACCTACATCAACCAAAATCTTCGGGGCACAACTAGACCCAAAATGGAGCCTACATACCAAATTTCATCAAAATCGGTCAATGCTAAGTGGCAAAAGTGCCGCGTACGGCGGACGGCGGACGGACGGCCAAATTTTTATTCGATTTTTGGATTCTACGTACCTTAAAACGTAAACCATCAAATTTTGAGGGGGTGTTCAAATTTTTTTTTCTTGGTCGATTCCAAAGGTTCATTATTGAAAATAATAAACCAAAAGCACCAAGGCACCCGTATTTTTCTTTGGGCAGAATCGATGGATATCCAGAGGCAGGGGGTGGCCTCACGAACTGACTTCTCAATCGCCCGTTATTAAGTGACGTAGGCGGTCATCGGGGGCTGATAGAGATCTACTCGGGGACGTCCCATTAAAGGTGGAAGGAAGCGCGATAAGGGAAACAGGTTGTTTGAGACGGATCACGGGGAGCGATCACAGGGTAAAAGGTTGCAGAGGTCGTGGGAGGAGGTTTCTTCCGGTGGAGGCGGTTCGCCGCCGCACGCCAGTGTTCACACGCTCGCACGTGCGGCGCGCTGCGGTCGCCTTTCAAAAGGTGGGTTCCCGTGTGTACCTGAGATGTTACGAAGCTAATGGGTATCGAATTACAGTTTGAGTGCTGTAGATTTCCTATTGTGGTTACCTCGATCATTGTTAGAGTTGAGTTCTGATCGATACGAGCTTATTCAATCTACCACCACGATCGCGCGGCTCCCTCGCTCATCAAAGGGTCAGTTTCACCAAAGACAGACCTCTTGCTGATCTGCGACAGATTTTTTTAAAAAAATATTTTTTTATTAGTCAAAAGGTAATCAATACATAATATGTATATCTACGTATATACAGGTTTCCCAGAAGTTATGGTCCACCCTCCGGAATTTCCGTATTTAATTAGGTAATAAAACGGGCCCAACGCCATTTTTCATATTTTTTTGTAAAGAATTCAGGAAAAATACTGAGAACCCCCATTTTTTATTGCAGATTCAGATTCTACATCAAATTTCATGAGAAATTCATACCCGAATCGATTTTTTTTCCATTGCGTGCAACTGGTACATTTCGCGCGCAAAGTGACCAGGGTGCGCAAAAGTGAATTTTCTTTAACCCCAAGTGTGGCACATTTTGGTTTATTATTTTCAATAATGAACCTTTGGAATCGACCAAGAAAAAAAAAATTTTAACACCCCCTCAAAATTTGATGGTTTACGTTTCAAGGTACGTAGAATCCAAAAATCGAATAAAAATTTGGCCGTCCGTCCGCCGTACGCCGTACGCGGCACTTTTGCCACTTAGCATTGACCGATTTTGATGAAATTTGGTATGTAGGCTCCATTTGGGGTCTAGTTGTGCCCCGAAGCTTTTGGTTGATGTAGGTCAGTTCTAAGGGTTCCAAAACCAATTTTGAAATTTTGAAAACGCCCTAACTCAAAAAATTTTGATATAAAGGTATTGTTTTTCCTTCAATTTAAGATTCTATAGAATTTTTAGAATTTTTTAAGACCACGCGGAGCTCTGTAGGACAAACCGTTCGCTCCCTACGAAAATTTAAGGGTTTATATTGAAATATATATATGTATATAAATCAAAACACGAGTGTCAATCGCAAAAGAGGCCTAATCTCCGTTCAAATTAGAGCTGACCGAAATGAGATCGACGGTTGGTGATTTTTATTTATTTATTTATTTATTTATTTTTTTTTTTTTTTTAATTTTTTTTTTTTTTTTGATTTTTTTTCATATTGGATGGTTGGTGATTTTGTAGACGAGTGATCTATATAGAAAAATAATAAACCATTGTGTAATAATTTGCAGCGTTTTTTTTCATTATTTTTGACGCTGAATCACGTGGTGAGGTCCTTTCTTCGATTTCATCGTTATTTTTCCAAATTTAGAAGGAAAAATAATGTTTTTGGACTAAATTTTCCCTCCTCCTTTCGCGACACGGGCTGGGGACCGGCTATGGCGAGATTAAAAATAAATTCCTCTCTTCTAAATTTAAAAAAATGTTGGAAAGTAGGTGGGTACTACTTTACTACTTTAATGTAAAAAAAATCAATAAGCTTCTCGTCTAAAAACCTTAAAAAAAAAATAAAAAGTTACTTGTTACTTGTCTGCAGACAAAAGGAGGTAATTTCGAGCAGTTGCTGTGATTTTTTAATTTCATTATTATTATCTTAGTTTTTTGTTACTACTTTTTTTGTGGAGATTTTGTAACTTTTAATTTTTTTTTTTGAAAATTTTGAGATGAGAAGCTTTTTGAGATTTTGTGAGAGATGAGATTTTTTTTTAAACATTAAAGTAGGTAAGTACCTACCTACTTTCCAATATTTTTTTATTTATTTAGAGGTGAGGAATTTATTTTTAATCTAGCCAGGTCCCCACCCAGCCCGTGTCGCGAAAGGGTGAGGGAAAATAAAGTCCAAAAACATTATTTTTCCTTCTAAATTTGGAAAAATAACGATGAAATCGAAGAAAGGACCTCACCACGTGATTCAGCGTCAAAAATAATGAAAAAAAATGTGCCACACTTGGGGTTAAAGAAAATTCACTTTTGCGCACCCTGGTCACTTTGCGCGCGAAACGTACCAGTTGCGCGCAATGAAAAAAGTCGGTTCGGGGGATGAATTTCTCATGAAATTTGACGTAGAATCTGAATCTGCAATAAAAAATGGGGGTTCTCATTTGAAAAAACAAAGTTAGTGTCAATTGCGCACAATTGCGCGCAATTTTTTTTGCGCAAAAGTATTTTTCCTGAATTTTTTACAAAAAAATATGAAAAATGGCGTTAGGCCCATTTTATTACGTAACTAAATACGGAAATGCCGGAGGGTGGACCATAACTTCTGGGACACCCTGTATACATATACAATTGTACATATATATACATATTGTATATGATATCTTGCCGCTTCCCATTGACTGAAGAACCTAAGGCACAGAAAAAGCTATGAGGGAAGACCCATCAGTCGAATCCCAAAGGAGATTTTCTCTTCAAGTCCAGGAGTTTTCGAACTGAGCTGGCGCCTGGGAACGTCCAGTTTGTGAAGAAAATTGGCATCGCCAATTTCAGTCACCTCGACTATAGGTATGACTGGAAAAAACGTCAAGCGGTATCTGCACGACGACATAATAAAATTGATTATACATGGTTAAAAATAAAAAATACATGTATACAAGGTTCAAACATTTTGACTCCCTATAAGAAACACGACTAAATTTTTGGTTTATCATTTTCAATAGGCAATGAACCTTTGGAATCGGAAAAGAACATTTTTTTATACCCTTCTCAAAATTTTATGACACTAAAAATCGAATGAAAAATTATGCCGCCTTATGCAGCAATTTTCTTGGTTACCACAGACCGAATTTGGAATACCGGCTCCATTTGGAGTCTAGTTGAGCCGCGAAGCTTTTGGTTGATGTCAGTTATTTCTAAGGGGTGAAAAAATAGGGGCTGTTATTTCTAAAACGCCCCAGCTCGAACACACTCAATATAAAGGTATTGTTTTTTCACCAATTAAAAATATAATTGAATTTAAACCGTTCGCTCCCTATGAGGACTTAAGAGTTGGACTTAGAATAAATCGGGAACACGACTGTGAATTGCAAGAGAACGGAACCCGTTAAAATGTTAGCTGGTCGAAATGCGATCGCTGTTCGTTTCTTCGAGTTCTGTTGAAATTAAATTTCCCTAATTTTTGCCCAAAACTCTGTATTTCTTCGATTTGAGTTTATTTCATCAAAATAAACTTGATTGTGAAGCGAAAATATGGTTGGTAGGTGGTGACAATGGCAAAGCTGTGTACTTTGCAGGCGAGTGATCTGTGCAGGAAAATAATAAACCTTTGTGTAATTATTTGCAGAGTGTTATCTATGAGTTTGATGTAGGTAATACGAATGATGTGTCTTACCTCATACATTTTGATGCATTCGAGAAGAATGGAGTTAAGAATAATTCTACATTACAATAATTACAAACTATTTATGTACCTACTTATACAGAGTGTTACGGTTAGGGTCGAACCACCGGCTGGGGTTCGACTTTACAACTAATTTGCGACTTGCTAAGACTGCTAAGAAGCAATGATTTTTTGGTTTATTATTTTCAATAATGAATCTCTGAAATCGAGCAAGAAAAACATATTTTAACTCCACCAAAAAATTTGTTGGTTTACGTTTCAAGGTACGTAGAATCCAAAAACCGAATAAAAAGTTTGCCATCCGAAAGCCGTACGCGGCTTTTTCCTTAGTTTTTTACGGACCGATTTGGATGAAATTTGGTAAATGGGCTCCATTTGGGGTCTAGTTGTGCCTTGAAGCTTTTGTCGCATGCGCAAACGTGAAATCCTTGCCACACCCATAACTTCTACATTTTCCATCCGATTTCGACAAAATTTCTCAGGATTGTTCAGATTAGCGTGTAGATGGTCCCCTATGAGGGTAGTGGAAGGTACTTAGGAATTGATATTTTGAGATTAACTACTATGCATCGGATCATCTATACAATCGGGTTATGGATACGAGGAAGCTATGTGCCACACCCATTTGGCAGACTTTTTTTCATACCTACCAACCATACGTATCTACAAACTACCTACTAGGGCATTTTTGAAAATTTCAACCCTTCATTTTGAAATCCAAATGGAAATTAAGGGTTTTGGATACAAATGCGATCTAAGCACCATTAATTTGGTGACTTAATCATCTCATTTTAAAGAAAATAAAGAATGAAAGGTCATAAGAACAGTGAACTGAATGAAATCGTAGTTGTAATAAAACAAAATGAAAATGATGAGAGAAAATTAAATGACAAATAAATCGATTGATTACAGTGCCTCTTTTGTCTGTTGAACGAAGAGATGAGTAATGCTGAGGTCAAAATAATTCGTGTAAGTTCTGAGAACTGAACCGGCTATCTTTAGAATTGAAGTCCGATTCTCTATCCACTACACCAGGCGTTTTCAGATGATGTATGTAGGTTTGGTTGTTAGCATAAATCAGAAGCTTTTGAGATGAGTGTAAGTACTGGTGGTGGAGCAAACTGCTTGAAAATAGGTTTCTGATCAATTTAGTCGTAAAGACACTTACAGTTTTTTGCCGAATGGAATGTTGAAAGGGTTCACAGGTGTCTCCTGCTTGCAACCAAGGGAGAAGCTGGCCAGCTTGCAGCAAATCCTTCTCAGGGCGTACACTGGCACTGATGTGAAACTGGAACCTCGCAGAGGCCACCAATTCAACTGAGAACCACTCACACTTCAATTTCAAAACTATTTTTACTTCAGAAAATTGTCCATTTCATGAAGGAAACAAGTAGAGAGGAATAGTTGGCCGTACAGAGGACTCAGAAAGACTGAACTTGTGGGCGAAGGTGATGGAAGGACTGGAGATGACCTTGAACAGCCGTTCTTTGCTTATTATTAACTATTTATCTATCACTGTTGGGTCACTGTTTCACTTCACTTCTTAACGACAACTTTCAGTGATATAGGTATGTACCTACCTAATTTGTGGTTTGCATCTTCAAGAGTTTAAATCAAATTAAAATACGTATCCATTGGCTAAGTGCCAATTTCAAAAAATAAATTGGCACATCCTGGAAAAGGTTGAAATTTTCAAAAATGCCCTAGTAGGTAGGTAATAGGTAACTCTGGTTGGTAGGTAAATAATAAATAAATAGTGACATTGGCAAAGGTGTGATCTTTGCAAAAGAGTGATCTATACAGGAAAATTATAACCCTTTGTGTAATAATTTGCAGCGTTCTTGTCTTGAAAGAGAGTACTCCAAGTACTCCTTCTCTTCAAGTTACATACCTGTCCATCAAGTACCTCGGTTTGTTGGTCACGTAGGTGTCACGAGTGGTGTACTAAGAAATACCTGTCCGCCACAATAGGTTGGTCGAGGACCCTCTAAAGAAAGGCGAAGGTGGATACGTATAATTGGCTAGGAAAGCCCTTACTGGAGACCGGACATACCAGGTGGACCACCCACAAAAGGTCTCCTCAGACAGTATGTCGCCTCTCCTAGGGCCTCGCCAGACTTCGAGTCTCCTCTACCTGTCGACAGCCTAACGGCACCCTCCCATACGGCCCTTACGAGGGCCGACCTTCGAAATCCTTTGATGACAATGACTTTTCGAGAAGTCCACCCGCCTTCAAAGGTAACTAGGTTCCATAAAACGGGAATTGGAGATAGATGAGAAAGCCGTTGAAGTCAGTTATCCTAGATTTACGGTGGTTTAGGCTCGCACATTGAGCCCTATTATTCGGCTTTTTAGAACAGAGTTCAAGAAACGGCAGGTGTAGAAGTTTGAGCTTCACCGTTGTCGCAAAGATCAGAGGAAATAACTGGGAGGAATTCGGATCAGCAATGTGAGTGGAACAACTTCCTTGGTTCACTCTAGAGCACTTTATCTCATATTTGTAGTGTGAGCAATAACTATATAAAGCAGGCTGTAATAGTTAACTGGGTAAGCTACCAGTCCAATAGAAGATGAGGAGAAGAAGAAAACATTGTTTATTGACAAGAGATAATTGGAAACAAAAGCTGGTATAACAAAATGGAAACATGGCAGGCATGGACGTGACGTCCGTCTGCCGAGTGGTACGAGCGTATTTGTGGTCATTCTATTTAGCGCATATCGCACCCCGGCTGGAAAAGTGACACAATCCAAAATTGGCCGGTTTTGAGTTAGGACCACGATAATAATCTTCAGACTTCCCAGCTTCGTCTGAAAAATCGTCTCATGTGAGATTCAAACGCTGGCCGCAGAAAAGCGCTAGTGTCACTTTTCATGTGGAACACTTTCAGCCATCATCCGTCTGGAAAAGTGCATCATCTGACTTCGTGTGGAGAGGAATACTGTCATAACTCCAACTGCAACACTGGCGTAAGAGTTTGTTTCTACTAATCAGTCTAGAAAAGTGACACTTTTCGAGTTGTAACGCTTTTCTTGAAAAAAAAAATTGATTTTTATTTAGACTTAGGCCTATTTTTTACCTTTATCTTTTGATTTATGTCACCTTTCTTGCCGCAATTCTGCATGCAACCGTAATGATAGGAGTTATTACCTACTTCGGTTTAGTTTTGTAAAGTTTCATCAGTAAAAATCTCTAAATATCTTCCAACTTACCTACTTTTTATCATTATGACTAAGTTGGTATGTTGTGGAGAAGGAAGCAGAGGTCGTCAAGTTTTATGTTCACATTTATTACGGCAAGCGCTTTCGGGGCAAACTATGGCCCCTTTCTCAAGCCTACAAGAAAAAACAATTAATTGAAGACTAAAAAATAATAACAGCAGCATGAAAAATCACGGTTAGTATAACAAACCAGTCAATAATATTAGTTAGTATAACACTATGTCAAAAAATGTTATTAATTAATAATTACTTTTTATTAAAACCATTAAAAATGAGCCACCAAGATTAACCATATTCTATCATCATCTAAAAACCAATAACAATATAAGCTACCAAGAACTGAACTATACACATATTAACACACAGACAAACATTAAAAATAGAAAGAAAACAAAACAACCTACCTATGTTCACTCATGCAATTATTCTCCCACAATCTTCCATCCCTCATCAATCATCAAAGTCTCACCTCTGCCAATCTTGAAAACTATTTTCACTGGAAACCAGTAATACATTTCAATATAATTTTGAAAAATCGTCTACTAAATGCTGTAATGGCGCACCTCTCCTGACTATTTCCCAATTATACGGGACAAAATTACTCGCCTAGCCCTCAAGAATGACTACCCTGCCAGCTTAGTAAAAGGGATTTTGCGTAAAGCTGAGAGATCAGTGATTTATAGTGTAAAAGAGGTAGGTAAAGAAGCTGTTAAAGTGATAGTTGAAAATGTTGGCCGTTTGCAGGTAGATGATGCGCTCGTTGGAGGTGATAGACCAGCTAGAAAGTTTGTTTCGTGTACCTACCATCCAATGTGGCAAAAAGAACTGCAGAAGGTTTTTGCGCGAGTGGATGAAAGTGTTAGGATAGCATGGAGCTATCCTACCAAAATAAATAGCTTTGTACCTTCACTTAAGGATACATTGGACCCCCTAAAGTCACGGTACAATGTGTATAGTGTTGGGTGTGGAACATGCTCCAAGGTTTATATTGGCCAAAGCATGCAGTTGTTGGAAGGTAGGTTGGCAGCGCATAGGAGTGATGTAACTGCCAAAAGTGAGAGAGTTGGTTTGGCTAAACATATTACGAGGGCAAAGCATGAAGTAGACTGGAAAAGTGTAAGGTCAGTAAGAAGGGAGAAGAATAATTTTAAGCGTAGAGTGTTGGAGAACATACATATATTAAGAAATAAAGAGCGGTCGTTAAATAAGATGCAAGATATACAGGATTTAAATTATATGTATGCCTCCTTGTTTCTGAATTCAATGTGAAGGAGTGAGATGGGCGTGGCTAAGTTGGAGCCAAGGGGGTGGAGCCTCACATGGATGTTGATGGTAAACTGTGATGTTTTCTTTTCTCATCTAGGTACTTCCACTCAGTGAAGGAGAAGTAGCCCTGTCTGACCAATTTTCTCTATTGTGATATGAAATCTGTTGTGCCTGTGATAAGAGATATAACCTGAGATTGTTGTTCCTGTTGAAATTGAAAAAGTTCTCCTGATAAAAAGTCTGTGATCCCCTCTAGTCATTGTTTTATTTTTTATTTTTAATTAGTTTTAAATAATTGTTAGATCCTGCCAGTGTTTGAAGAGAATAATTGTTATGGAAATGAATGAAGGTATTTTTTGAGATTTTCTATTTTTGTATGTTTTTAGTTAGTAGACGATTTTTCAAAATTATATTGAAATGTATTACTGGTTTCCAGTGAAAATAGTTTTCAAGATTGGCAGAGGTGAGACTTTGATGATTGATGAGGGATGGAAGATTGTGGGAGAATAATTGCATGAGTGAACATAGGTAGGTTGTTTTGTTTTCTTTCTATTTTTAATGTTTGTCTGTGTGTTAATATGTGTATAGTTCAGTTCTTGGTAGCTTATATTGTTATTGGTTTTTAGATGATGATAGAATATGGTTAATCTTGGTGGCTCATTTTTAATGGTTTTAATAAAAAGTAATTATTAATTAATAACATTTTTTGACATAGTGTTATACTAACTAATATTATTGACTGGTTTGTTATACTAACCGTGATTTTTCATGCTGCTGTTATTATTTTTTAGTCTTCAATTAATTGTTTTTTCTTGTAGGCTTGAGAAAGGGGCCATAGTTTGCCCCGAAAGCGCTTGCCGTAATAAATGTGAACATAAAACTTGACGACCTCTGCTTCCTTCTCCACAACATACCAACAAAATGACTACAGCAGAAGTACAGAACAATTATGACTAAGGTCTAGTGAGCATTGAAATTTTGTTTGACTGAAGAATGGACGGTGGGAAAATTAATTCATTTTGTTGATGTTGATAAATTGATATCAACGGAATTAGACGTTTTATACTGTTTTAACGAATAGTTATTTTTATTTTCAGCCACTAATCTGCACTATGTCCTCAAGGAGTAAGTGAATTGTGGAAGCAGCTCTCGAGATGTAGACAGAAGAAGACGAGGCAGTTTATGCAAATAATAAAAAAAAGAGTAAAGCACAACAGAGACCTGGACAACATCAATGACGAATCCGATGATTCTTGGACCAGAGTAATGATGGCTGAAAAGAGTGAGCCAGGTGTGCTTTTTGTCAAGACTTCATTTGAACATGATTTTTTGAAAATTGATACTCGTCGACGGAGGCGTGCCAATCAGACGAATTTCTCCCAGTCTAAACAAAAAACTTGGAGTTGGTGAAAGAAAGGTTTCAGGTATCAGAGGCCTAATTGCTGCTAATCAAGTTCCAAAATTTCAAGAACAATATTATAATTCAGTTTTTGATTAGACTGAATGATTGTTTTTTATGTTTGTTGTCAAGCTTCTATTCCCTTGTTTGCCAAATTTACTTTATGATTTTTTACTCAAAGATGAAGTTGTTCTACTATAAACTGTCAAGTATCGGGAATGGGGTCGTTCAACAAACGCTGTTATTGCCGAGCTTTCGGAAAATTTATTCGTTTCTTCCGGCTTCTGTTGCCTGAGTGTGCCTGTTGTATTTTTCAGGCCCTGATGAAGGGAATAAATTTTCCGAAAGCTCGGCAATAACAGCGTTTGTTGAACGACCCCATTCCCGATACTTGACAGTTTATGCATGCCGTGGGTTGATAAACACAACATCTTGTTCTACTATCGTTCTGATGTTCTTCGTGCTTTCAAGACTGAAAATGTATCCCTACCTACCCCTGTCATTTAGGCCACTAGTTTCGCAGAAAATAGAACAATACTTTTTTAAGATTGTATTTTTAATAAGAGTTTCAACTGAGTGTGTTTCGTGATATAAATTGTAAGTACCTAATTTGTTCCTTGGTATTATGGTTCCTATTGTTTTGAGCCTTGCTTAGTATTAAGATAACAAAAGGCTGATAATCTTTAAAGACTAGTTTTGTTTTCCAACAAAGTGCCTTATAATGAGCATTACTTTAAAGTTTGAGGAGAAAAGCCCTACTTATTAGAATTTGCTAAAGTTTATGAATTTCTTTCATTTTCTACATGACTACACTTTTTGTATTTACAAGGTAACCTACCTATTTAATGAGAATAAACCTGTTTCTATTATCGATGTTGGCATTTTCGTAACACCCATCCCTAAAATACTACTGTTAATAACAATTCGGCAAGATCTTCAAAGGAAGAACTTCAATTTAGCACTTATCAAGAGTTGGGATGTCGTCGCAACTGCGAAAAGCACATGAAAGTGTACCACGAAAAGTGGCATAACTCAAAAATAATTTGTTCAATCAATATTTGAGACGCCAAACAACATTTAAAAAGGATTTTTATGACCTATTTCCATTCTAAAGAAGTTATCCTCTATAAACAAAAAAAAACTGTCTCGATTGGTAGGTTTAGAAAACTGCTGTAGAGTTTTTAGTCGAGGACGTTTTGTTTTTTCGCTGTCCTGAAAAATCGGGCTTTTAGGATTGTGTCACTTTTCCAGCCGGGGTGCGATATTGTGAGTGGCAATAAATTTAAAAAAAAAACTATATATCACTTAATATATCTACATAATACTAATTTAATCCCAATTGAACTTGTCAATAAGTTTCGATCGATATAACCAACACTTCTGCCCATACCGGTCTACCTTCAATCAACACCTTCCGTTATCCAGCAGTTGAATGATGTTATCAGTGTCCAGCAGACCCGCCCCCAAAAATTAAACCCGAAACTCGGACAGCACAGGGCACACCTTAAAAGATGGATTATGTCCTCGTTGGTACCCATGTTTACAATTTGACTGGACTCTTCTCCCAGCTCTGGGGAGCGCTCATGCCGTCCTTCTTCTTCTCCTTCTTTCCTGGCTCTACAACCCGTGAGGAGTCTGGGCCTCCTGAAGTAAGTTCTGCCAGTCGGTTTTGCGCTGCAGCTTTCCAATTTCGAACACCTAGCAAGGAACGTGCGTAATTTTTTACATCATCCGCCCAGCGCAGTTTCGGACGCCCCTGCCGTCTTCGGGAGTGGATTTCCTCCATCCATCTCCATACTCATCCTGGCCACCGGAGCCTGCTGACTTTCATAAAACGAACAATGCTACAGTTGTTGTTGAGTTCCATTATCTCGGCATTTGTCCTGATTCTCCGGGCTATTTCATCCGGGTCGGAGAAATATTCGTTCCAAATATTCGTCTAAGAATTTTTCTTTCGAACCTTTCATTCTCTTGGATTCTGGTCATGGTCCAGGTCTCAGATCCGTAGGCGAGCACTGGCCTAATCAGGGCTTTATATAGACGGATTTTCGTATTTCGGGACAACATCCGGCTTTTCATCTGATTCACCAGTCCAAAATAGCATCTATTAACAGCTGATAATCTTTTCTGTAACTCTGTCCCCAAATTGTTATCTTTCGTCACTAAGGACCCAAGATAAACAAATTCGTCGACCCGCTCAAATTCACAGTAATTTGTTGAAATTGAGAGAGATTTGATGTCTTTTCACCTAAACCAAAGTCACATATTCCAGATCCAGTTCTGAATTGAAGACCATTTGTACCAGCACGACGGACTAGCTCATCCTTACCGATAGTCGATATTTGCAATCCAGTTGCCTTTCAATGTTACAACTATGCAGTAAACAAGTTTATAATTTCATACATCAATCATGTTCATAAAACTAGTAAATTCTACAATCAACGTAGGTTCTAATGAATCATTGTGTCCTTCGTTCTTCGTTGATTGAAACCCTTTCAAGTAGCCGCGATGCTTGATTTCCTACGTTTTTTGTCAGAAGGCGGGACGAGTCTGAGGTAAAGAGGATGAGCAGAGGGAAAAAGTATGAAAGAATTTGAGAGGCCATTAGATAGAAGCGGCTCACTATAATACAGGTATTGTGGAGCGTACTCCGGTAGCAGAGCATTCAAGTTGAGTGATTAATAACCTGGGAGTCAGGTAGGCATTCAATATGAAGCAGGGGAAGGACAACTTCCGGCCGCCATCTTGGGAAGGTCAAGTGTTTCCCTCGATATTCTCCGAGAGATTTTTTTTTAGAAACTGCTTATAAAGAAGTTATTGTAGAGAGGATGCTGGGGTGGACGTTCTTTGAGGTCTTTCAAGAGCCTGTTCATACATTTTTTAAAGAGATAGTTGCGTAGCATTACTGGTTTCCATAGCATTGTTACACTCATTTTGGTTTATTATTTTCAATAATGAACCTTTGGAATCGACCAAGAAAAAAAATGTTTTAACCCCCCCCCCCCCCCTCAAAATTTGTTGGTTTACGTTTCAAGGTACGTAGAATCCAAAATTCGAAAAAAATTGGCCGTCCGTCCGCCGTACGCGGCACTTTCCCCACTTAGCATTGACTGATTTTGCTGAAATTTGGTATGTAGGCTTCATTTGGGATCTAGTTGTGCCCCGAACATTTTGGTTGATGTAGGTCACTTCTAAGGGTTGAAAAATAAGGTTTGACATTTTGAAAACGCCACGTCCACAGTCGACGTCGGAAAATGTCTCTAGAGAAGTCAATACTTCCTCCCAAGAAAACTTATTTCTTATTCGAACCCAAGAGAAAAGAGCCAATTCCGGAAGGTTCTATGCCCATTTTGCAAAGTCATGCAAAATTGGTAGAATTTTGAACATTGTTGATGAAAGTCACTGGTCGCCACTTGAATCTGGAAACAACTTGTTCAAGCCGGTTCTCACTTGGAAAGGCAGAAACTTTGATGACAGGTGGTTTTCAATTTTTCTGTCAAATCTAAAAAGGACAGACCTGCATCAGTGGCGCATTTTTCGTCTCCTTCAATTTTGAAAATTGTGTCCTTGAACAGAGCGCTCACATTGTGTACAAACCACACCCAGGTTTCGCCCATGTCGGGTATTTTTTTTTTTCTTTGATTTGGTTCGATGGGGAAGGCTTATTTTTGTTTGTAGGTAACACTTTTAGTGATGAAAGAAGGACCCATGGCAGGACCACTCACACGAAAGCAGTCCATTTTAGGGTCCTTTCGAGGTTCCTGTGGACAGCAGGACCACGACCTAAAAAGTAGGACCTGTACTGCTGAAAACAGTACCTCTGGTCAACCTAGATATAATATATTTAGGTTGGCCAGAGGTACTGTATCATATTATGACACATGCGATTGGTGTCTGTGTTTCTTCCGATTCTGTCTTCGTGGTGCTGTAAGAGAAATGAAGAGCCGCGATAAACTCCGAATCCACGGAATAGAGAAGTTATACGATGCTGGGCTATTTGTAATGGACGTAATGAGCTTTTTCGTCCCCAAGGGTGGCGGTAGGACGAGCTAATAGCTATCGGACGCTGCACACGTTGCTACGAATCCCATTCGTTTTCTCACGCTCTCCCTCGCCACCCTATATTAAAACATTAAACGCCTTTCCCATTTGTTGGATGTGACATTTAGGTCGAACCGGCTTTGTAGCCTGAGGTGTTTGCTTAGATGATGTCACTGTCTGGTCATTGTGCTGTTCGTCGAGCGGGGCGTGCGTTCAGATCGAGGTGCTGTACGTAGAAAAGGACTGAACCAATAGCTCGTTGATGGGAAATACGATGGTAAATCTACAATCCATCACCAACCAAATGACTGGACAGATATTGAACTTTTCTTATTACTAACTACTATTTTACTACTATTATTAGTACTTTCTACTTTCTAAGGTTTTTTTGCTGTTTGGAAATGGCATTAGCCCCCTCAGAACCAATGTCCCTTATAGTGAACATAAACTTTCAGCGGTTCTAGCACCCAAGTTAGGAGGGTGTCCCTTACTTGACCGGAAAAAAATATTCCCAATTTGTTCAACGCATTTCCTCTGAATGACCCAAATAACTCCCACATCCAGTTTTCCCTGATAGGACATCAATAACCCGTGTCAAATTGGCTTTGATTGCGCCATAATATGGGATATGTCACTGAAAACGCTTAAATTATAGCTCCCGGTGAGGATTTCGGTAGGAAAGAAAATAAACGAAGGTTAGAATTTTCTATTGAGCATTACCTACGGATAATATTAAACATTTACGTTGTAATGACCAGACGACACTAGATTGGCGAGAACATGCTTTCGTCAGAGCAGGTTTGCACCCAATCGCAAGCACTGAGTATTGAATCTATTCTCACTGATCGCAAGCGTCGCAACCCCTCAACAGATACCTAAGTAAATTACTCCGTGATTGTATGAGGGAAACAACATGAGTTGTTTTGGAAATTACTATTGCATTAAACTATGGATTTATAAGTTAAACACCACAATCTCGTCAATTCAGGTGATTAATCAAGATTTTTTCCACTACTATAACTTTTATAGGAATTCGGCACTACCTTGATAAAAATTCTAGTGTGAGTATTGTGGGTCACAAAGAAAAGATTCACGAATTCGAGTCGAAAAATAAGGGACACCTTAATTTACTTATTCTGATAATTCTCCTGATTCTGTTCTCCCTGTGTGGGTTGGCGTGTAGATGGTCCCCTAGAAAGGTAGTGCAAATAACTCAGAGATTGAAATTTTAAGATTAGCTTCAATGTATTGGATTATCTTAACAATGGGGTTATGGATACTAGGAAGCTATGTGCCTCACCCACTGGGCAGACTTTGACTTTGTTTTCAGAAAAACGCCAATTTGATATATTGAACTACCTAATTGAGGATTATCATAAACAGGGATTATTAGGAATTATTATTATACTCTAATTATTAGGAAATTCGATTACTGGTTGCTAAGAACTGAATATAACTTGAAGAAACGAACAACGATCGCATTTCGGTCAGCTAAAATTTGAACGGAGATTAGACCTCTTTTGCGATTCACGCTCGTGTTTCTGATTTATCGTAAGTCCGATCCTTAAGTTCTCGTAGGGAGCGAACGGTTTGTCCTACATAGCCCGGGTGGTCTCAAAAAATTCTAAAAATTCAATAGTACTTAAAATTGGTGAATAAACTACACCTTTATATCGAGAGTTTTCGAGCTAGAGCATAATTGAAATTTTCAACCCTTAATTTTCACTTAGAAGTGACTGACGTCAACCATCAACCAACAGCTTCGGGGCACAACTAAAGAAAGTGCTGCGAACGGCCTAAGAACGGAAAATTTCAAATTCGATTTTCGGATTTTACGTAGGTACCTTGCAACGTAAACCAACAAATTTTGAGGGGGGGGTTAAAAAATTGGTTTTCTTGGTCGATTCTTGGTCAGGTTCATTATTGAAAATAGTAAACCAAAATCGGTTCTGAAGGGGTTAGAGAAGAACAAGTGAGCTATGCTACTCTCCTCCTACGTACAATGTAGACCTCTGTATGATAACTTCACTGCTGGGTAAAAAGCGAGTGCGGTGTTACATTGGTGGGTACAACAATGTATTGTACTCTCAGTCTCGATTGAGGAGATATGGAAAGCCTGGGATTTTCTCGTCAGAAAGACCCCCCCGAGAGAACCGAGCAAGGAGAGAAATCTCGTGGAAAACGAGGAGAGGGCAGAGCAGTAATCCACTTAGCTTTGGGACAAGCAATATAGCCCAGGAGCAATACACTTAGTAACTCATACCAGGGGCCCACTATAAACATATTACATCCGTCGGCACCACGCGGCAATAATATCAAAAACAACCCTCCGACCACCCTCAGATCCGCTTGGCTCAGCTTTATTACGTCTATTTTAAGCTCCCACGCCCTCTCATATCTCTCGCCATGACCTAAATTGATGAGTCGTTGGAACTGCTTTGTAATGAAAGATTTGATTCTGACCACTTTCCTAACTCAGTTACCAACTAAATTTCTGCATCTCCCGCATTCATGATTGGACAGTGAGATGGAGAGTTAGAATGAATGAGACTAAGTCAGTGCATGTTGATTTCACGAATAAAAGGATCAACTATGTGCCAGCCTTTCTCGATAACAAGGTGATACCGTATGCCAACGAAGCGAAATATCTTGGAATGACGGTGGATGCCAAACTAAGGTGGAAGTACCACTTCAAGAAGAAGAAAGCTGAGCTTTTGATTAAATTCAGAAAAATGTTCTGGCTGATGGGCGGACGGAAAAAATTGTCTGTCCACAATAAGCTCATACTGTACAAGCAAGTCCTAAGCATACCAAGTCCTAAAGCCTGTCTGGACTTAAGGCGCACAACTGTGGGTGTGCACATTCCAGAGCAACCGATTTCAGGAGAAGTTATGAATGCTTGATCGCATTCTTGTTTCTCGTTTGCTGACAATCTTTGTTGATTTGTTCCAATAGTATCTCGTCCCAATTCGCAGTCCAGGAGAAGACAAGTAGACGAGTGTCCAGATTGTCAGCGGTCCAAACTATGAAATTCGTGATACTGTTTGAAGGCACAGCCTATGATTCGGGAATTTTCAAAAGCAGCGCAATCAGACTCCGCCTTGAGAAAAGCAATCGTTAATTAGGCCGTATTCTAATCCAACTCAAATAATCACCAGCAGAAGTCGCAAAAACACAAAACCAACTGATTGGAGACAAGAGAAACAAGAATAACAAACCCTCATGCCAGTATAACCTCTCAAAACTGCCATAATCTCTGCTTAGGACTCACCCTGGAACCACTTGAACAGTATTACTTCAGGGTGAGCCATTTTTTGTGTGCCTAAAGGCTGCTCCTACTTCTGCTTTCCAGTCCGACATCCGATCCCTCCATCAATCCTATTCTTTCTTATTCAAGCTTTTTTGCTTGGACGACTGCTGTGACAAATACTGCCATTACGTCCCAGCTTGACTTGTTCCTAATCATCTCATGAATGATTGTGTGTGGACGCAATGTTCCGATGACCTCTTCCTCATAATATGAGGATATTATCCTCACATTGTAGGAATTGAGTCAGGTAATAGTTCACCTTACCGTGTTCTCTCTTCAGCCAAGCTTTTAGATCGTCTATTATGAGGGCTTCCCACCGTCCATGGGTTTCTATTTCTGATACCCTCTTTTGTTTCATAAACTAGCCAACGGTCAGCAAGTTATCTCTGCAGGACACGAAAGACGTATGATGGAACAAGAAACTGAACCATCAAGGCCTCCAAGAAGTCCCTCTATCTGGCAGAATTGAAAGGGTAACTGCCATTCACATGTCCCTGGTCTTGTGGTTCCCCAACTGAGTTCCCTTGCAGTAAACTTCATGACAGTCCGGAAATAGGTTCTTGAGTACCGAAATCTCAAGTTAAGTTGAATTAATGATTAATAATTGAATCAATTACTTTTAAAATTGAATTTTCACGATTTCTATCTCTTATTTTCAACCAATTTTCCATTAAAAATTATGTATAAGGTTCTCGAAAACCTTGTTGGTTTTATTCTCCGGACCGATGTTCAATAACCAATTCCGGTTATAACGTTCATAACTCGCAATCTTTCAGTTTTAACCAAATTTCCACTACAAATTTGTATAAGGTTTTCGAAAACCTTGTTGGTTTCTTTCTCCGGACCGATTTTCAAGAACCGATTTTGCTCATAACATTCATAACTCGCAGTATGATATCCCCAGCTCTTCCGAAACGCTTCAAAGGACATAATTTCAAACATCGGCTAATTTTCCGTTTGTCAAACGAGACACATTTCAAACCAAGAATGATCGAGCCCCGTTTTTTTTCCTTTTTTTTCATGACCCCCTATTTTTGAGACCGATTTCATTACCCGTATTTTATGCCTGTCTCAAAAGTGTCTTTCGCGTCATTTCTGTCACATTAGAGGCGTCCTCAGAGCATTCTTCACGCCTCTTGACTTTTTGAACCCGTCTCTGTCCTCCAGGATCCTTTGAAGCCGTCTTGACGGAGGTTCAGAAGGAGCTCGTATTCTAGAGGGATATATTTTTTAAGGATTCGGTCACGAATTTTGAAATGGTTCTTTTTGGTAAATTATTTTCAATACTCAACCTTTGAAATCGATCAAGAAAGAAAAAATTGTAACCACTAAAAATTTGTTGGTTTACTTTTTTACCCGACCGATTTTGATTAGTAAAATAAGTGAAGAGAAACAACCATTTCAGTTTGGATTTTCGTCCGAGTGGCATCCGAGGCGTCGCTGTCGTCATCAGCTCTCTTCCGAAGGGAAGATCAGAATTTGATTTCGCTCAGCTTCCCATTGCCTCACCGCCATGGGTTGCAACGAGAGGGGCGATGAGAGTCCCGCACGCTGTCGGCGATGAGACTTGAACTCACGATCCCCGTAGAAGTCGGTCCAAATTCTACCGCAAAACAACGCTCGCCCGAGCGACAGTGGCTACACCGGACCCCTTGTACCCCCAACGGAAATTTGATATATCTGCTCCATTTGTGGTCTAGTTGTGTCCCAAAGCTGTTGGTTGATATCAGTCACTTCTAATGTCTGAAATTTTCATTACGCCCTACCTCAAAAACTTTCAATTTGTCGTAACGCCCTCTCGGTGGCTGAGTCCCGTGTCTTGAAACTTCCTACTTCCAGAGCTGCATGTATCAAGATAGGTTACGGCCGTTGAATAAGAATACGACTCATACAGAGAATTCCAAGATACAGAAACCTCAGTTTTCGTGAAAAAACAGATTCATCTAGTTACGAAGTGGTCAACCTAATCAACGAGGTCAGGTCTCTGCTTCACCTCGCCAAAGAACACCATTCAGGCCTTCATCCCAATAAACTCGAGTCCTTGTTTGCTTTCTGAGGTCTGTGTCCAAGAGAAACGATGGCAAAAGAATTAGTTGACCCCCGGCAATTAAAGGCGTCGAAAAAAAACTACCCGAACCCTCGTTTTGTCCACTCTGAGAAACTTGGAAAGGTGAGTGGGCCGAAAGGAAATTACCTATTACACGACCTTCAATCCTGAAAGCTTTGGGACGTCTTTCAAAGAAAAGAACCGACGTCTGATTGCGGCAATCTAATTCCAAATGACGGGTACCTCCCAACAAATGGCTACTCAAAAGTTGTGACGAATAATGAAACTGTTTTCTTAAGAACCCTTCGCCAGTTCCGGCAGACGTTTCGTAATGTTCGGACATAAGAGAGATCTTGTTGGTGTGGTTTGTTTATTCGAGCTGACTCCAGGACATCCCTGTTGATTACCTACCAATTCGCCAAGTTCAGATGTTATCCCTAGATAGTACAAGCCATTAAGCCTTGTAACCTGCACTTTTGCAACCCTCACACTTACGTACTTGCAAATTGAAAGACATTTTGAATGCTTCAGTATAAAATCCTGTCAGATTTCGGTCCATTGAACCAATTAAGTTACCATAAATGGAATGCTTGTAACCAAAAACCAATGACCACGTTCCAAGTTGATTTGGAGCTAATTCAACAATTTTGACCTATTTCCCCTTGGACACAACAATAATTGTGTGTAAATAATTATGATTTCGGTGTTGTGGTGAAGGAACGGTTTTGATTTCTTCCTGGTCCAAGAACTAAACAAATATGTCAAAGTCAAAGTTAAAGCAATTTATTGCATGAAGTTCCCTTATAGAATATTTAGAGTTCTTCCAATAAATGAGCATAATATACCTATAAGTTAATGAACATATTCCTTCTAGAAACGAAAAAATAAAATAAATGAATAAATCGTTAATTTCTTGGATTGTGGTCTTAATAAGATAATTAATAAGATAATTAATGATAATATCATTAATTAACTACACCAGCAATTACGATATCCCACATATGCATCAGATCTAAATCCTTAATTTTCGATTTTTATACAACCAAATTGTCACAATATTATATCTGGTTAATCTCAGATCATTGTTGTAGGATGGTAGCAGTGGTACCCCTCTCTCCCCTCTCTCTACTCCTACCTACCTGATTCTTTCTCCCAGTTTCAGTTGCTCTTCTTCATCCGCCATTTGATCAGCTCAGTCCTCGCGACGCCCCAATTCCTATAAAATTCTAATTCAAATTAATATTCCGTTCAGAGAAGTTTCATGTCGGGATACCTCCCTCAGAATTTCCCTTTTTGGTACAATCGTCAGTCTTCGAACAATACTACAGGAAATCAGCACTGGGGCCCCAGTCAACTTGCAGAGGCGCCTCTACACGTGAGTCTCGATCCTTTTTTTTCCTAGAAAAATCCATATACCATTGTGCTACCATTTTCGTATTTAAATTTTAATAATTGCGGGTACTTTCCCCACCAAATTGGTCCTTTTTCGACCCGAATTCCCCCTTTCACAGTCCACTAAAAATTATTTCATTTAATTCAACTTCACTTGGGAATTTTTCACAAGTTCAAGTGAGGTAGCCATTTCTCTCAAGGTCACTCGTTCAGCCCACAGACCTAGTTCCCCACTTTCTTTACAATCACTTCGAAGGTCAGTACTGCCAACTCTACCTGTTGAACCTTTCAGTCACCTGGTATCAGTTGTTAACGGATCTTTGCCTCGCGTTCGTTTCTCGTCTGTCGTTTTCGTGCATTTTATCGGCATTCTATAATGGCACCGACGCCTGAAGATCAGTTAAAAGTGTTGCAAAATCGTCGTGAAAGACTGTGGCGGCAACTTCAGTGTGCTCAAGACCTCATCAAAGAGTTACCTCAGAAGAAAGAAGAATTCTTAATTAGGTGTGCCCGTCTTGAAGATTTGTGTGAAAAAATTGACATTCTACTCATCAATATTGATGAATTAACCGTCGCGAACTCCGCTCTTCAAGACGATACAACTACATTCAAATTAAGTTTCGATATTGTGTATTTCAATGTTTTGCAAACCTATGAACAATATAGACCGGTTGTAGCTGATCCACTTCGTTGTGCCACTGAAGTTCCACGGGTTACCCTTCCGAAACTCCAGATACCTGTCTTCAACGGTGAGTTGAGCTCATTTCCCACGTTTATATCATTGTTCGACACCTTGGTACACAATGTTAAATATTATTCTGACATTGAAAAATTTAGTCTTCTGAAAACTTTCTTGAGAGATGAAGCACTTACTCTAGTGGAAACTGTTGCCTTCAATTCCTACAGTTATGTAATTGCATATAACAAATTGACGGATAGGTACAACAATCCTAGAATAGTGGCCAGGCATCACTTCGATAAAATTTTTGATTTACAACCACTTTCACATGAAAATCCTGCGAAGTTGAAGGAACTAGTTGATACGATACATGTCAATGTTGCATCTATCAAAAAATTGAACTTGCCCGATCTCTCGGGACACGTGTTTTTTCAAATAGCTTTTCGCCTTTTGGATGTTAAAACCAAAAAGGCATTTGAAGAACATTTTGATGGTGATCAATATCCTACTTTTGATCAGTTAATTACATTTTTACAACGTCAGTGTACCATTAATGACTTGATTAAAGCACCTGAAATCAAATATGACAAAAAGTCAACACCTTCTCCTCAAACTGGACAATACAAATCTAACTATAGAAAATCAATGTTAGCCACACAAACAGAAAGCCCTAACAGAAATAACACAAACATTCAGGACAACTTTACACCTTCTTCGTGTGCTATTTGTGCTAAGGGTTTCCACAGGATTCGTCGGTGTTTCAAATTTCTTAATATGACACCTGCGCAACGTTTATCTATAATTAAGACATTAAATCGATGTGAAATTTGTCTTTATTCCCATCCCAGCACTCCTTGTAAGTCTGAGGGCGTTTGTAAGTGGTGCGACAGCAAATTACATAATAGTTTCTTGTGTGAGAAAAATAATAATGGGGATCGTACTTCGTTACCTATTGTACCGATTCCCCCATCTACGAAACCTTTGTCCATTCAGCGATCAGGTATCAAAAATAGTAATAATTCTACTTCGCAATCAATGTCGTGTAGAATTGACACTAGCATTCCCACTAACATGGTCATTCTCGGAACTGCCCGTGTCCGTGTCAAACACTCTTCAGGTCAGTGGTACGGGCCCTGTCGCATTCTTTTAGACAGTGGTTCTGAAGTGAATTTTATTACGGATTCTTTGACTCAGGTATTAGGACTTCCACGTACGGCTTGTCCTTACCAAGTCACTGGAGTTGGACAAAATGGTCCCCTTGATGTTCGAGGTACTGTGACCTGCACTCTTTCGTCGATGCATTGGCCGTATTTATCACTTTCTTTGGAAGCGATCATCACTCCTCGAATCTCTTTGGATGTACCGTCTGTCAAGTTACCTCGTCAAGTTGCTGAGCAGTTTTCACATTTGACTCTCGCTGATCCTCACTTCTATTCACCCGCTCATGTTGACCTTCTTTTGGGTGTTCAGGCCTCCATCGATATTTTGTCAGAGCCTCTTTCCATTATTAAAGGGTATCCAACAGCGACTCGTACCATTTTCGGTTATGTACTTAGCGGCAACGTTGACGTCCCGGTTGTACCGCCTCTGCGACAATCGTACACAGCCCAAATTTCATCGCATTCTGTGGAGTCTTTGTTGAGGAAATTTTGGGAAATCGAGGAAGTCAATTCTCATGTTCCCTGTTCCCCTGAAAGTCAGTGGTGCGAACAACATTTCCAATCAACTATACAGAGAGATGCGGATGGAAGCTATATCGCTTCCTTGCCCTTCAAGGATGGAAAACTCCCCATTCTTGAATCAAATCGGGAAATTGCTGAAAATCGTCTTTCTCGACTAGAAAAACGTTTTGATCGAGATCAGTCATACTTTGTGAAGTATCGGGACAACCTTTTGGATTACCTCAAAAGAGGTCATATGGTGCCTGCTCCGACTCGTTCTTCTTATCTGCTGACTCATCACGGTGTTTTGAAAGAATCATCGACGTCTCCGTTACGAGTAGTCTTTAATCCTTCAGAGAACTCAATCACAACTAACAGTCTCAATGATTTTTTATGTACGGGTCCAAAATTACAATCCGATATTGGAAATATTGCACTTTCCTTTCGTATGCAACCTGTAGCTCTTTCCTGTGATGTCCAGTCTATGTATCGAGCTATAAAATTGGCTAAAACAGATCGAAAATATCAACATTTTTTATTTCGATTTTCCCCTGACGAACCCGTCCAAGAATGGGAATTAACTACCGTTACTTTTGGGATGACGTCTAGCCCTTTTATTGCTCAACGTGTCTTACAACAGCTGGTGCAGGATGAAGGCGAAAAGTATCCGCTAGGTGCTAGCACAATTTCACGATCATGCTATGTCGACAACATCGTTTGTGCAGTTCCAACAGTCGATCAGGCCTTGCAACTCTACGACGAACTTCAGAAACTATTTTCAGCCGGCGGTTTTTGCTTGCGTAAATGGGCTTCTTCTCATTCTGATGTAACAAATCAAATTGATGACGAATTGAGAGAAAAAACTCATCCACTAGGTAATACTGAAACCATTCGTGTACTCGGCTTGGAATGGGATCCTGAATCCGATTGTTTCTGCTATGCTGTCGATGTGCCCGATTGTGAACCTACAAAACGTCAAATTTTGTCCCAAATTGCTCGTATTTATGACGTAAACGGTTACATAGCTCCTGTTGTCTTTGCTATGAAACGCATTCTTCAAGATATCTGGTTAACTGGACTTCACTGGGACGACAAGTTACCTTCGGACATCGTGGATGGTTGGACCAGTCTCCAAATTGAACTTCCTCGTCTTTCTGAATTGCGCATCCCACGTCATATCACGGGTCAGTCTTCGTGGCAATCGGCGCAAATCGTTGGATTTGGTGATGCCTCTCAGTCCGGTATGAGTGCCGTTCTGTATCTCAGGATAGTTCAAAACGACGGTAAAGTCCTTTGTAACCTTATAAGAGCCAAAACCAAGGTTGCTCCCGTTAAATCTTTAAGCATTCCTAGACTGGAGTTGTGCGCCGCTCTCCTCCTTTCACGATTAGTGAAATCGGTTCAATTTTTGATTGAGGATCTTCACATCAATGATATCTTCCTCTTTACTGATTCTACTACTACTTTGTGTTGGATCAAGACTCTTCCTTACAAATTAGCCACATTTGTTGCTAACCGAGTAGTAGAAATCACAGAAAACTCCTCATTGTCTTCGTGGAGATATATTCCCTCAGCGTTGAATCCTGCGGATGCAGCAAGTAGAGGGTTACATGCCAATGAAATTCTTGGGAATACTTTATGGTGGCATGGTCCTGAATTTCTTGTGAAAGACATCTCTCTCTGGCCCTCACGACAGTTTCCAGAGCCAGACACGGTACCAGAACTTCGTGTTTTTCATGCTGCTTTGAAACCGCTGGATTCTCCAATTCTACCTTTGATTGAGAGATGCAGCTCTCTACTCAAAGTTCAACGCACTGTGGTATATGTACATCGGTTCATTCAAAATTGGTTCCTTCCTAGAGACAAACACATCAAAGGCCCTATGACTGCTGCTGAACTTCATCGAGCGCTCCTTTGTGTTGTCTTTGTTACTCAGCAACACTTCCTAGCTGACGACATTAATGCCATCCAAAAGGGTACTGAATGTTCTCGTCAACACCGAGCATTGACACCCTTTATTTCGCCTGAGGGTTTCGTCATGGTGGGGGGTCGGCTTCGCAATTCTCCGCTCCCATCACGCTCAAAACATCCATACTTGATTCCGACTAAGTGTCCATTAGCGGTGCTGATATGCGATCACTATCATATTTTCTCCCTTCACGGTGGACCATCTGTCGTTCAAGCCTTGATTCGTCGTACCTTTTGGATCCCAGCAACACGTCGATTGATCAGATCGCGACAGAACAAATGTATTGTATGCTTTAAATTCAAAGCGGAACCTGAACAACCAAAAATGGCTGATTTACCTCCTCTTCGATTCGGTCAAGATCGCTGTTTCATCAACACTGCTATTGACTTTGCAGGCCCTGTGATGTTAAAGGAGTCCAGACGACGTAATAGTCGCATAATGAAAGCATACATAGCGCTGCTGGTATGTTTGTCCACCAAAGCAGTGCATTTGGAACTGGTATCCTCTCTTGATACTGACTCTTGTTTGGCTACGCTCGACCGTTTCATTGCGAGACGTGGACTACCCTCTACGATCTATTCTGATAACGGACGCAATTTCGTCGGTTGCTCGAGCGAACTGAAAGAAATCAGTCGGAAATTTCTAGACTCTCAAGACACCATTATTGAGCATTTAGGACGACGAGGAGTTTCATGGAAGTTCTCTCCACCATATGGTCCCAACTTCAATGGAATGGCTGAATCCAATATCAAGATAACCAAATATCATTTGAATCGAGTGATGGGTACTTTTCCATACACATTTGAAGAGTTGTACACTCTTCTTACCCGTATAGAGTCTGTTTTAAATTCCAGACCTCTTTGTGCGTTATCGGCTTCTACAGACGATGATTTCAATTTCTTGACACCTGGTCATTTTTTAACTGGTGGTCATCTTCTCGAAAGACCGGATGAAGACCTTTCCCGCATACCGGATTCCAGGCTTTCCCGTTGGCAACGTGTCAGTCACACCCTTCAGAGCTTCTGGCGACAGTGGAAAAAACAATTCATCCATTCCATGATCCAACGCAACAAGTGGACCTCTGAAACTTCAAATTTAGAGGAAGGTGACTTGGTTCTTCTGTATGACACCAAATGTTCACCCTTGTCGTGGCCATTGGGAAGGGTCGTCGATGTGTGCTCGGGGAGGGACGGTATCGTTCGCGTGGCAAAGGTCCGTACTTCCTCCGGAGTTCTTACTCGGCCAGCTAACAAACTGGTCGTACTCCCGCGATACTAGACTACCTAGTTTCGCCTCACAGAAGTGTTTAATTTTCCCTTTTACTTTGATTTTCTTTTCTAATTTCATAACTTCAAGTGAAAGTTATTTTATCCCAGTCTCACCTGACTAATTTTCAAAATTCTTTCAATTTTGGGTGGGGGGTAGCAGTGGTACCCCTCTCTCCCCTCTCTCTACTCCTACCTACCTGATTCTTTCTCCCAGTTTCAGTTGCTCTTCTTCATCCGCCATTTGATCAGCTCAGTCCTCGCGACGCCCCAATTCCTATAAAATTCTAATTCAAATTAATATTCCGTTCAGAGAAGTTTCATGTCGGGATACCTCCCTCAGAATTTCCCTTTTTGGTACAATCGTCAGTCTTCGAACAATACTACAGGAAATCAGCACTGGGGCCCCAGTCAACTTGCAGAGGCGCCTCTACACGTGAGTCTCGATCCTTTTTTTTCCTAGAAAAATCCATATACCATTGTGCTACCATTTTCGTATTTAAATTTTAATAATTGCGGGTACTTTCCCCACCAATATCTTTAAATACAACTTGAATCAAACAGCTACAGTAAAACAAGTTCATGTAAATAACTACATTTTGTTGTTACCTACTCCTCATACATACAATATACTATTATACATTTATTTCGAGATTACTATATAATCATCTACTTCACATATTTACCCTTGTAATCCCGCATAATCAATTAAATTGCCCAAGAAGGTCCTTAATCACAAATAACATAATATAAAATTTGCAAACATAATGGCTACTTCTTTGCCTAAGCATTCAACTCTCGTTACTCGCTTCGGCGGTACATATACTAACTAAACAAATATGATATTTAGTATTATTATTGTAAATGACTGTCCACAGATATACCACTCACCCGAACTTCAAATTTAAAATTCTATACAATAGAACCACTTGCAGCTATAGCAGAGTTTTTTTCACAGGATAAAAGGCACATATAACATTATTTGTGAGATATCCAAGCATAATACTCGCATTGCATCCAGTATTGAAGGTACACCGTTTACACCAGAGACGACGAAACAGACTTTCATTTTCTTAAAACATAAATTTTGTTCGAATCAAGAGGTTAGTTGTTGGTAGTATCCTGAATGATTTCTTGTGAATTTAATGAGGAGCCAATCAGGTTCCGATCAGGATGTGATCAGGTTGTTTCCAAGGCATATTTGTATAGTGGAGAAAATTCAGATCAGGATTCGTCAGGTTCTTTCCAAGGCATACTCGTATTCTAGGGAGAATTCAGATCAGGTTTTGATCAGGTTCATACCAAGGCATATTCGCATTCTGGGGAAAATTCAGTTCAGAATCTGATCAAGTTCTTTCCAAGGCATACTCGTATTCTGGGGAAAGTTCAGATCAGGATCCGATGAGGTTCTTTCCAGGGTATACTCGTATTTTGTGGAAATTCAGATCAGAATCTGATGAGGTTCCTTCCAGGGTATACTCGTATTTTGGGGAAATTCAGATCAGAATCTGATGAGGTTCCTTTCAGGGTATACTCATCTTTTGGGGAAAATTTATATCGGGATCCGATGAGGTTCTTTCCAAGGCATACTCATCTTTTGGGGAAAATTTATATCGGGATCCGATGAGGTTCTTTCCAAGGCATACTCATATTCTAGGGAAAATTCAGATCAGGATTCGATCAGGTTCTTTCCAAGGCATACTCGTATTCTAGGGAGAATTCAGATCAGGTTTTGATCAGGTTCATCTCAAGGCATATTCGCATTCTGGGGAAAATTCAGTTCAGAATCTGATCAAGTTCTTTCCAAGGCATACTCGTATTCTGGGGAAAGTTCAGATCAGGATCCGATGAGGTTCTTACCAAGGCATACTCGTATTCTTGGGGAAATTCAGATCAGAATCTGATGAGGTTCCTTCCAGGGTATACTCGTATTTTGGGGAAATTCAGTTCAGAATCTGATCAAGTTCTTTCCAAGGCATACTCGTATTCTGGGGAAAGTTCAGATCAGGATCCGATGAGGTTCTTTCCAGGGTATACTCGTATTTTGGGGAAATTCAGATCAGAATCTGATGAGGTTTCTTCCAGGGTATACTCGTATTTTGGCAAAATTCAGATCAGAATCTGATGAGGTTCCTTCCAGGGTATACTCGTATTTTGGGGAAATTCAGATCAGAATCTGATGAGGTTCCTTCCAGGGTATACTCATCTTTTGGGGAAAATTCATATCGGGATCCGATGAGGTTCTTTCCAAGGCATACTCACATTCTAGGGAAAATTCAGATCAGGATCAGATCAGGTTTTTTTAAAGGCATTTTCAAATTCTGGGAAAAATTCTCTAAATTTGCCTACATTTAGAAAAATATCAACTAGATTGCGAAGTTGCATAACATAGAATTAATTTATTGGTAATAATATATATGGTAGTAATATTATTGGTTATATAACCCATTTTGGCAAAGAACAGGTTTTTGCGTTCACATTATTCTTTGTGATAAGAGAAATTATCATGTTCGATATGACCCTGAAGACGAGACTTTTTTTTAAATCCTCTCTAGATTTTGGATACTACAGCTCGGATTGATTCTGTCAGTATGTGGTCAAAATTGTTTCTTCAAGTCTCAAAACGTACAAAAATTTGATGTTTTGGTACAAACATGAAAGCATTCCACTTACGTAGGTCCTACTCATCCAGGTCCACTACATTCCATTTTCGATTAGATCGCAGTTACGCGACATTGTAATGAGAAGAAAAGAGGTAGGTCACCCTGTCGAAGAGAGGACGATATTAAACGGTAAATTAACCACCAATGGTGGGAGGTTGAAGGGGTGGCGTGAGTGATTAGGCTGAGCAGGAGGGTCCGTGAAACAAGGATGAGCTTCACGGTTATTAACTACGTGCTTACCTGATAACTCCAGCTGCACTTTATGATTCAGTATGCAGGTGTTGTTCGTTTTCACGATTACGCAGACGGTAATTGGCTAAGGGGAACACCGGGTAAAATAATCAAATCTGAATCATGCTTGTCAAAAAAGTAGGGTTGCCGTCAGTAGTGGTTATTTTGTTTATCTCTTCTTGTCGATTTAAGACTTAGTAAAGTAATATGAAACAACGTATATTGCATTTTGAGCTAAGAAATAATCCCTTTATATCAATTTTTTTTGAGTTAGGTCGTTATCAAAATTTCAAACCTTATTTTTCAATCCTTAGAAGTGATTGTCATCAACCAAAAGCTTCGCGGCACAACTAGACCCCAAATGGAGCCTAATTATCAAATTTCATAAAAATCCGCGAATCTTAAGTGGAGAAAGTGCCGCGGACAGCGGACGGACGGCCAAATTTTTATTCGATTTTTGTATATTATTTTCAATAATGAACCTTTGGAATCGACCAAGAAAAAAACGTTTGCCAAGTGGGTTTGGCACATAGCTTCCTCGTATCAATAACCCGATTGTACAGATGATCCGATGCATAGTAGTTAATCTCAAAACACCAATCTCTAAGTACCTTTCACTACCCTCATAAGGGACCATCTACACGCTAATCTGGACAATCCTGGATAATTTCATCAAATTCGGATGAAAAATGTAAATGTTATGGCTGTTACAAGGATTTTACGTATGCGCATGCACAGAGGCTTCTATAAATTTTAAGACCTTGATTTTAATTGGGGACCATCTACAACCTAATCCGCGTAATCGCTAAAAATGTCATCGAAATCGGGTAGAAAATGTGGAAGTTATGACTGTTACAAGGAATTCACGTTTGCGCATGCGCAGTCGCTTCTATCAGTCCGAGGATGATGATTTTCGTAGGGGACCGTCTACACACCAGCCCGCACAATCCCTGGAAATTTCATAGAATCGGACAACAACTTCGTATAGTTATGCCCGTTACAAGGATTTCATGACAGACACACAGACAGACAGACACGGAACCAAAATTGTTCAGGAAGGTCTAAAGCGCAAAACGCGAGTGAAAATTTTGATTTTGGAGAACTTTTTTTTTCATCCTTGAAAAGTGAAAACAAAGCTTCCGCTACCTTGGCAGACTCGGAAGCAATTTTTTTTAACACCCCCTCAAAATTTGTTGGTTTACGTTTCAAGGTACGTAATGTAGGCTTGCTACTTGTGGCGGCTTGTGTCGATGACCACAGAGGTAGCGTCCCGCTTACTCGTGGCGGTTGTGACAATTGTGGCGACACACCAGTTGTAAGCGGGATTTGCGTTCGACAGGGTTAAGGTTTCGATCCGCGGCGTAATTGGTAGCGGCCCGAGGTTGTGACGCCACGTGCCGATCCCAAGTTCACCGAATGATACAAAACCTAACGTGGCGAGCTCAGGTGGGAAGGGGAAGACAAACAAATATCGAAACAATTGTTAAATTTACAAGGGTAGCGTGTGGTATTTACCTGGGACGAGGCGGTGAAGCGGCCAGTCGGATTCCTCGGGATGATGCAATCTGAAATGTTTAGCCTTAGGGCGTCCTACTAAGAAAATGGCGTTCGCCAAATGCGACGCTGCCGAAGGGGCCTACGACGGCTTCTGAGGGAAGCCTCGGAAAAGATGGCGGAGTGTGACGCGTCACCAAGCTCCGGTTTTTCACACTGAGGAACCAGGTAAATGAGAAAAGATATCAAATGCAAGATTACAACAATAAAAGGTAAGTTTATTAATTAAGCAATATGGTTTCTGACTAGGCACACCGAAGGGTGTGTCGAAAAGAAGCCTGATGGGCGCAACAACAAAAGTAAGTATGGCACAAGATTAGAATGTTCAATATGATGGATTTTGCAAATAATAGTTCAAATATACAATTTAACAACTCCAATTTGACTTTATGTTTCAGGTTTCCAGAGTAAATCAGTTCAACGTTCCAGGTTTTCAACCAAGGTGAGTATGGTAAGTATAGGTTATCTTTATGTTGCAGGTAAGTATTTAGCTTTAAGTTTACAACTTCTCAAATTACGACTTTTGTTCAAATGTTTCAGAATTACTTCTACGCACTGTCCTAACTGCATTGGCCAATGGTTTAAAGGTAAGTTATAGTTTTCACTCACACTCGTCAGGGCCCTGAGGTATCCTTCCAGGTGTGATGTGGCGGTTGTGGTGGTTGTGGCGACGGACGTCCGGTGGATTCCAAGGGATCTTCAACCAGATTGTTCGGCGCAGGACGGCAATTTCGATGGTCAGGGATCTTACGAAAAGCGTCTTTAAGAGGTTTGGGGGCGGTTTTGACTCTAACAGGCTCAAGTTCACGGGCTGCGGGGCTCACGGTGACTCTTACTGAATATCTGAGGGGGGTCTGCCTGTGGAGGGGGGTGCTCGTTGGTTTTGTTCTGGATGGTCCCCCTCCGCTCCCTCGACGGACGGGCGCCTGCCAGGTGGAGTCTTCTGATTGGCTCCCTCCGCCGAGGGGGGGACGCTCTGGCTGGAGACGGCGTCTTCATGTTGAGGGGGGGGTGACGTCACCTTCTTGAGCTGACCACGGATCCGAATCTGACAATACTCGCCGCGGGTGGCTATGACAAATTCGGATCGGAAGGGAGTTAACGAATTAACCCAGTCTCTTCACTGGAAAGGTTCCCCAGTGAGTGGAGACTCACAGTAAAATCCAAAAAATTGAATAAAAATTTGGCCGGCCGTCCGCAGTATTTCGTACGTGGCACTTTCCCCACTTAGCATTGACAGATTTTGATGAAATTTGATATGTAGGCTCCATTTGGGGTCTAGTTGTACCCCAAAGCTTTTGGTTGATGTAAGTCACTTCTAACGGTCGAAAAATGAATTTTGAAATTTTGAAAACGCCCTAACTCAATAAATTTCGATATAAAGGTATTGTTTTTCCATCAATTTAAGATAGTAAGTATAGAATTTTTAGAATTTTTTGAGACCACGCGGAGCCCTGTAAGACAAACCGTTTGCTTCCTACGAGAATTTAAGGGTTGGACTTACGATAAATCAGAAACACGAGTTTGAATCGCAAAAGAGGCCTAATCTCCGTTCAAATGTTAGCTGACCGAAATGCGATCGATGTTTTTCTTCAAGTTGGTCGGTGGTAACAATGGCAAAGTCGAGTTCTTTGCAGACGAGTGATCTATACAGAAAAATAACAAAACCTTTGTGTAATAATTTGCAGCGTTTTTCGTCCACAATTAGAGAAAATAAGTGGGAGGAGCTAAGTTACTTGGACACTCTGTATTTTGCCTCTGTACTACATAAAATATAAAAGTAAATTATTTCCATTCTCATAAGATTTCTATAATCTGTAAGTTTAGATACTTGAGATTCAATCCAATTTTAAATCAGAGTATTACAAATTCGTCCCTGTAATTACGAGTAATTTTCACTTTTTGACAATTTAATGCTACTCTGTTGGAGGTTACGTACTTTTGGAACCATTTATCCCCATTCACATAATTTCAAGTAGTGTTTTAATTTTATTAACTAACCTATCATCATCATACGACTCACAACAATCATAAAAATATATTGGAGTCATCCTTCATCACATCATCCTTCCAAACAATCAGGTTATAGATGTAAACTCACATTCTCGATTGAAGCACCTCCACTTATAACGGGTACTCGGCTTCCCTCGTTAGGTGGACGAAGTGTTTTCCAACTTTGGTAGCCTTCGAGTTTCATCTGAGAGAGAAAAGATCTCTAAAAAAGTTCACTCAAGAAAAAATCACTTCTGGTCGGTGAGAGACAATGACAAGGTGGCGCGGCCACCCAAGAACCTCCGGGGGCAATTAGAGCCAATAAATTGGAACAAGAAGAGCTCCTAACCGCAGCTGCGCCTCCGGTGTTTGCAAACAGAACCACAATACTTCAGCAGGGGCCCACCCACACAATGGCAATTTTTGAATGGACTTCCAAGGGGTCCTCTGGTTTTCGTATCTCTTCAGAGCCTATTTAGTACAATGAGCCCACCTATAAGGGCCATGCCCTTCATTGAAGACCAAACCTGCCCTCCTACACCTCTGTTGACACCTGAACGCTTTGTGCACTACTCACGTGTGGTTTATGAATGAAGAACTTTTTGAAGAAAAAAAAATCGTTCGTTTTATAGTGATTTTCTCTCAAAATCCTCCCACCCCCTGAATGTCAAATACAACAAAAACCTGTGGGTTTTTGCAGCAAAATAATCGCTGTAGCTTTAAAAAATACAAAGAATTCAACGCAAAAACATCTATTGACTGGGATGTTTCAACAAATCTTCACAATCGACAGGAAACGATTAATCCTTGGTCCGTTTCAATAGTTTCTGCTTAAACTTGAAGGATACTGAAGTCGAGAACACCCTCCTCGTAGTTGCCAATTTCCTCTTTTCTTAGGGAATTTAAGAGATTCAGGATGAGTTCGAACCCCCATTTGCCAGGCAAATGAATGGTTTGAGTAAATTAACCGTCGAGGGGGTATCGACTTGAAAAGACCCTCTCCTGAAGGCATATTGATCTCGCTTCAGAGGACGGCGGTTCATTCGTGCAAAGTGGTTTTCAGACTTGGATGAGCCGTGTTCTCATTTCACCATCAAACCGCTTCAAAGTTCGGTTGAACGCAGTCACGGACGCTTTCAATCAAGTTGGATTATTTCAGCTAAATATCGATTTCAACGTCGCCGAACTTTTTGTGAGTAGGTTCGGTGATACCTTCTCTAAGATTTCAATCATTCACAAAATAGGTACACGTATTATTATTATTTAAAAAAAAGTGAGATGCATTTCATTCATAGATTATTTGGGTATCCAAAAATCAAAGAAAGACTGTAGACTGGTTTATTTATTGTTGTCACACAAATAGGACCATGTGGGTCTCTCTTACTTTATATGACAAACATCATTAAGGACATTTTACGGCTTTCAGTCAGTTATACAGGGTGTAAGCCTAACTGGTCTGCCACACGGTACCAGTAAATTTTATAACTAATTTGCAACAAAAAATGTCTCGTAGTAATTTTTTGTTAAACCCTTCATTTTCGAGTTATTAAAACTTTAAACTTTTTTTTCTCGTGATTTTGACCTTATGTCATTAAATTGGTCATAACTCCTTTAATTTGCTGTGTAAATTACAATTGGGGGATACCGTTGGAAAGAGCATTGAATTTCCTATATGATAGATGCCTTACCTTTTTTTTAGTCAAGGCTTGAGACAAGAAAACGTCCTCAAAAAGAGAATTTTACGTAGTTTTGGAAACCGTGCAGTTTTCCAATCGCAAATTGAACTCAAGGACCCATATTTTTTCGAGATGCAAGAACAGTAAAAACTGCGCCAGAATCTCAGCTTTCCAATGGTATAATCAACAAATATTTTACAACCGAATTTAGGGGAGAAATTTGTGTTTGGACGCGGAAAAACGTGCATTTTTTCAACGAAATCAGACCCAAAGATCTGAGGGGTCGGAGGATAGAAGTGGGTGGGTCGGCGCAGCAGTAGACCGGGAGGCCTCCGGAAACAGGAGGCCGGAGCGCTGATTTCGTTTAACATTTTTTTTAAATAAAAAATTACTACGAGACATTTTTTGTTGTAAATTAGTTATAAAATTGACTGGTACCGTATGACAGACCAGTTAGGCTTACACCCTTTATACTTAACTATCTTAAATTGAATGTGTGATGGTGTACGGACAGTTATTAAGTGTTTACCATCGGGATGAACCAAACTTCAATGATCGATTCTACAACTGATTTGCAACAGAAAATATTTCATAGCAACTTTTTCTCCCATTCAAAATGTTTTTTTTTTGTTTTTTTTTTTTCACTTTGAATATTTTTCCTGCGGTATTTAATAGGTAATAATTTTTGCTTCCGAGTCTATCAAAGTAGCGGAAGCTATGTTTTCACTTTTCAAGGTTAAAAAAATTCTCCTAAATCGAAATTTCACGTTTTACGTTTCAGACCTTTTTGAACAATTTGGGTTCCGAATCTGTCTGTCTATGTGAAATCTGTCTGTGTGTCTGTCATGAAATCCTTGTAACCGGCATAACTTTACGAAGTTATTGTCCGATTTCGATGAAATTTTCAGAGATAGTGCGGGTTGGCGTGTAGACGGTCCCCTATGAAAATCATCACCCCCGGACTATTAAAGCCACTGAGCATGCGTATACGTGAATTCCTTGTAACAGCCATAACTTCCACATTTTCCATCCTATTTCGACGACATTTGTCAAGATTGTTCACATTAGCGTGTAGATGGTCCCCTATGAGGGCAGTAGAAGGTACTTAGAGATTGATGTTTTGAGATTAATCTATACAGTCGGGTTATAGATACGAGGAAGCTATGTGCCACACCCACTTGGCAGACGTTTTTTCGTTGGATTTCAATAAACTTCATAAAATTGACGTTCTGAAGCAGAAAAATAAGGATTTTCATTAAAAATTATGTTTACACACATTTAACGAACAATATGATTATGGGGAATTTTTTCCCGTTGTGTGCACCACGATAGTGATGGTTTGATTTTCATAGAGGACCTGCACGCCAGCCGGAACAATCGACGAGACTGTCTTAAAAACTGGACAGTTGCTTCGTGTCAGTTTTGCCTATTAGGTACAAGGATTTGCAAACACAAGACCGACTGTCAGATAGAAACGCAACCAAAACTGTTCTTTTTATTTAAATCCTTGAAAATTAAAAGTAATAATACTTGGTCGACTCAAAAGCGAAATATGCCTTAAAAATCACGTTCTTTCTGCTTAAAATTCAATGTTTTCAAGAAAGTTCCCTCTAAAACCTTGAAAATGACATATCGTTGGAAAGCTGGATCACGGGGTAGTGTTTCTCATTAGGTGCACCGCGATAGCGCCATTTATTATGGTGGAATCATCAACCTGAAATATGACGATTTTCCAGAATAGTTATAAATTTTAACTTTTACCCAAGTACCTACCTATCTTTTTTTTTTTACAAATGGCTTTCAAAAATTGGGGTTTTTATTAAACGGATAGGAAATTTAACGTTCTTTTCAACGGTGTAATCATATCTGAATAAGGATGAGAAATAAGGGGGTTATGACCATCTTAGTGCCCAAAGGTCAAAAACGCGAGAAAAAAAACTTCTAAGTGAAAAAAAAGCCATTTTGAGTGGAATAAGAAAAAAATGCTATGAAACATTTTCTGTTGCAAATTAGTTGTAGAATCGATCCTTGAAGTTTAGTCTATCCGAAAGGTAGACATTCTGTACCTATAGTAAAGAATACATATAAAATAATGTTTAAAATTTTTTTAAACCAAAAAAACTACCTAAAGCAAAAAAAAAAAAATTATAATAACAAAAAAAAACTTTTTGAACATAACAGATTTTTGATCGAAAAAATCTCAATGTTCATTATGTAGACGCACTCCTTGAACATGAAAAGATTTTGAAAACATGTTAAGAGCATGAAAAAGGCCATTACTTTGGTTTTAAAAGAAGCATATTATAATATTATAATTATAGGTTGAAAATTCACCCAGGACGGTGAGGCCAATGGGAAGCCATGAGCGAAATCATCAGAACAAATTTTGATGTTCCCATTGGAAGACAGCTGATGACGTCGGCGACGCCAGGAATGGCAGTCGGATGAAAATCCTACCTGAAATGGTTGTTTACTGTTACTACTACTTTTACATAATATGTAATTTGTAATGTATGGTTTGATATATTATATCAAATCATAAGCTTCATAAGCTCAAGGTCAAATACAGTCATCTGCTTTTTGTATCAGGTGTATCGCAATGCCACGTGGACTAACACAATTTGTCCTTTCTCGAGATGGATTGTAAGCCACCCAACCAGTTTCAGAGCCACTTGTGTCGAATTCTAAGCCCAGCACGTTTTCCAGCCATTATTTGTTGTGGAAGCCCACCATGATGGTCTTTGGCATACAAAAACAGCGGGGGCCTCTTGTGTTGATTATTATTTCCATCGACGAGAGACAAATTCCCCACTGAAATCGAAGATAGAGGGTAATTTCAACCGGGGAGGAACCTTTTGGAACCGGGAGTTTTGTTGTTGTTCGAAAGTGACACATTGCTTTCAAGTTTCCGTCCAAACAACATTCAACTCTCCCAGCTGGTTCTTCGAGGGCGTTCCAAGTGCTGCTTGTGGAATCCTCCCCCATTCTGAACTGCTTAGATGGGTATCCCGCTGAGCTATGAGTTAGGGAAACTGCAGGAAGAATTTTATTCAAACTGTATCGAATAGAATCTACCACCAACTACAACATGATAAACTACCTTGACCCATATCTTATAACCAATAGACGATTTCATCAGCACGCATTGCGCATGCGCCACCACTTATCAACGATATCATGCTTGTCAATCTTCGGACCAACTCGCCTGCCAAGCCAGCTTGTCATTCATTCTCGCCTCACATATCTGGTCGTTCACGAGCATTAATACCCTAATTTTCCGAGTCTACCAAGGTAGCGGAAGCTTTGTTTTCACTTTTCAAGGTTGAAAAAAAAGTTCTCCAAAATCGAAATTTCCACTCGTGTTTTACGTTTCAAACCTTTCTGAACAATTTCGGTTCCGTGCCTGTCTGTCTGTGTGTCTGTGATGAAATCCTTGTAACCGGCATAACTATACGAAGTTATTGTCCGGTCTCGATGAAATTTTCAGGGATTATGTGGATTGTGTTGTAGACGGTCCCCTACATGTTATTACTACGGTGCCGCTACGTGTAATATATTGAGGAAAGTGGCATTAGCCATAAATAACCAAATATTCCTTAACTTGGAAAAGAAATAGAAAGTTATATTTTCGGCAAATTACAATGGAAAAGTAATGGTATATTTAACCCTTAATGTCCTGAAGTATCTTTTCGGAAGTCCGATTTTTTAAACATTCTACAACATTGTTCAACCATTTATGAGACAAAACCTTTCTGGCCAGGAGGGAATTACAATAACTCTTTTTGTATCACGAAAGCCCACAACTGAGCAGTGTTTTGACTCCATCATCTAGTAGGAATAATTTTAAGGCAAAAACCTTATGCAACGGGAGAAGAGGGATAGAAATAAGCTAAAGTCTTATTTTCGTATACATGGTCGAAAGGGTGTGTTGCCTCTTAAGCGACGATATTCACACATTTTAGACATAATTATTCTCATCCATAATTAATATGCTATCGACATGTTTTGGTTTATTATTTTCAATAATGAACCTTTGGAATCGACCAAGAAAAACTCGGCGCTTTGCGCCTCGGCGGGGGGCTCCGCCCCCCTGCACCCCCCGGTTTATTTCTTTTTCCATACTCTGTATGAAATCATAGGAACACAGAATGTGTTTTTGCGATGCTAGTCATCCGTTAAATAAAAAAACAACAATAATAAATGTGGAGTCTTTGGCAATAATGAAATAAATAATTGTTAGACATTTAATTTGGTCTAAAACCCTATAAATGTTATATAAACTCGGCGCTTTGCGCCTCGGCGGGCGGCTCCGCCCCCCTGCACCCCCCGGTTTATTTCTTTTTCCATACTCTGTATGAAATCATAGGAACACAGAATGTGTTTTTGCGATGCTAGTCATCCGTTGAATAAAAAACAACAATAATAAATGTGGAGTCTTTGGCAATAATAAAATAAATAATTGTTAGACATTTAATTTGGTCTAAAACCCTATAAATGTTATATAAATAAATATGTAACTACAAGAAAAATACTATATAAATTGAGAGCTTTCCAACGAATGGTGAACAATTTCTGTGCAATGAACACTGCGGGAGTTCTATTTCCTTACCAACGGCTTGGTTGCACGTGAAAATCATTATAAAAGGCGCGTAACGTTTTTTTCTGTCGCTTTTTCGTGACGATTTTTTTTCGGTAGGTCATCGCAAAAACACATTCTGTGTTAATAAATATGTAACTACAAGAAAAATACTATATAAATTGAGAGCTTTCCAACGAATGGTGAACAATTTCTGTGCAATGAACACTGCGGGAGTTCTATTTCCTTACCAACGGCTTGGTTGCACGTGAAAATCATTATAAAAGGCGCGTAACGGTTTTTTCTGTCGCTTTTTCGTGACGATTTTTTTTCGGTAGGTCATCGCAAAAACACATTCTGTGTTAAAAATTTATACACCCCTCAAAATTAGTTGGTTTACGTTTCAAGGTACGTAGAATCCAAAAATCGAATAAAATGTTGGCCGTCGGCCGTACGCGGCACTTACCCCACTTAGCATTGAGTGATTTTGATGAACTTTGGTATGTAGGCTCCATTAGGGGTCTAGTTGTGCCCCAAAGATTTTGGTTGATGTAGTTGAAAACGAATTTTGGAATTTTGAAAACGCCCTAACTCAAAAATTTTGATGTAAAGGTATTGTTTTTTCATCAATTTAAGATAGTATAGAATTTTTAGAATACAACACATAGCATACAACAAACCTCCCTACGAGAATTTAAGGGTTGGACGTACGAATCAGAGACGCGAGTGTGAATAGCAAAAGAGGCCTATTCACCGTTCAAATTTCAGCTGACCGAAATACGATCGATGTTTTTCTTCATGTTGGATGGTTGGTGGCTTTGCAGACGAGTGATCAATATAGAAAAATAATAAACCATTGTGTATTATTTGTAGCGTTTGGTTTTTATTTCTATTTCATCTTCAGGGTGTAGATCGTACAGTCGGAGAGTACTATAGCCACGGCAGATAGCGGGTCCACCAACAAGGGAACCCCCTGCTGGATAAAAGTTCTAAGCTGGAGAAACCTCGTACAGTTTTACCACCAAAACCTTGATATCTCCGTTGCTGTTAAGTAAGTATCGTCCTGTGGGAACTACGTTGAAATCTTCACCAATGATCCCCTTAAACGGGTCGACCTCATTTCGACGGTGGAGGAGGGTGAATTACAGGCCATTAACCCCACAAGCCAGAAGTGTTTTGTACCGCCTGTCCTTCCATCGTTTTAGTGAGTGAATACCAACTTCACGGGAGTGTGAGTAAAGTGTGGGCCGCTGAGGGTGTTTTACGCGCCCCAAGGACCATCAATCAGCGACCGCCCAGAGCCCACTGGTCCAGAAATAAAGATAAGTCTAATGCCCTTAGCAGCCTCCAATCTCTCCTTTAAGGCCTTTTATGGTTGATTACCTTGCAACTTAAATGTACGAGGAGTTTCTTGGAGGATTTACTATCTTTTTCAGCTCTCTATATCACCTGCATGAATATACCTATTATATTTCTATAAAGGTAGTATTTAATTTAATGAAAACGGAGTTGAGTAGAACGTTGTCTATTTCCACGAAAATAATGAGTTACAAGTTAAATCGATTTCGACCGTTAGGTCATCATCAGTACAATCAATAACTATTGATGTGTGTCTATAACAAACAATAACTGTTCGTAGTATTTAATTTATTTGCACCATGAGTGCTGATTTTATTATATTTTATCTCAATCAGTGGCTCAGTATGTTTTGGGCCCTCACAATCGAAGATGGGGAAGCTTCGTATTCGTATAACAAGCCAAAGAAATTTTGGTCCTCCATGATTGGAACTTTTAATCAAATTTTAGGTTTCAAACTTTTTATGAGCAATTTCGGTCCCACTTTTGTCTATGGTCAATTTCTCATCTATTCATTGTTAGATTTAATCATTGTCAATTTCTCACGAACTATTTGCCCGACTCAGATCAAATCCGAAAGGCAATTTAGGGCTGACTTCAGTACCGTCCAATTCATAGCGACATAACCCGTAAGAGCCACGGTAGGAACTTGTGGTAATGTATAATATACATATTATGTGGAAATAAATCATTATCATTATACGGAAAAAAGTTCTCAATCCTATTAATGTTTGTGAGTTGTTACAACCGTCAACGTGATCGTGAAATTCTTTATTCACATTCGACATTGAAATATACTGTTTGATAGATAATAATAACAATGTTTTTATTTGTAGAAACTAGAAGATAATGAATAGGGAACGATGACAAATTTCGTAAAACTACCCCTTTTTGATACTTGAGATTTATAACTTGGAATTCGATCTTCAATGTACCAATTCCCTAACTTGCAGAATTTCAGGTGAGAATGAAGAAACAACAGATATGTTATGGAACTAATAATTTTATTCAAGGAACTTGAATTGAATGGTGGCACAAGCTAATAAAAATTGTCTACCAATGAGGAGCTCCTTCAAATGCGTGAAGGTAAAAATTTTGGTGTTGTAGCTAAAGGTAATTATTAGAAAAGTTTCGATCTGACCTTCTTTGAGGTTTGGTAGGTGTCCAAGAAGGTTGGAGGCGGCAATGGACTCAAAGCGTGTGTGCGGCAATGAGATGACACACCAATTTATCCAAAATTGTTGTTGGAATCCCAGTCAATCGTGATCGCGGGATTGCGCACAGAATAGGTGATGTCGGTACCTATCTCTGTGAGAATCGTGAAAAAGGGGAACGATTCTCCTCGTGGTCAAATCAATATGGACAATCTTAATTATGGAGCTCCATGTTAATTTATATGCGCACATTGCTAGCTGTTGAGGTACTGCTTTTACCCTCCCAGAAAGGTCCTGAGCGAGGTGCCTGGTGGGGAAGAATTGGCTTCATGGATTGGCTGAAGTCACTGATTTAATCGATGCAAACATCCAATGATCCTGATTCTTACTTCCACGCGCACGCACATTGCACTCACAGCCTACCGATTATCCCTACCGCAAGTTGAGGGATTAAGGGTTCACTTCTATTCACTTCTATTTTTATCTCCTACCTACCTAAGCCTACCTACCGAGTCCTGGACAGATAATACAATCGTCAGTACAAAAAATATATAAATTCAACATAACATACTATAGTAAAAAATGTCACTTCCTCAGATGGACTATTTATAACAAATGCAATTGAAATTATATTAATACTACTAGTTATCAATCTGACCAAATTAATCCAATGAGTAAAGTTCGGCCTCCAACAACATTATTTTGATGGTTCTCTTGAATGAGGCAGTTGGTAGGATTCGAATGCCAAGAGGAAGAATGTTGAACAGGTGAACCAAATAAGCATCACTATTCTGTAGAGAGCTTTAATGCAAAATGATCCCAATAATTTGGATTTTGAAAGATCACATAAATTATTACCTGTATTACAAAATATCGGTAGGTTTCAGTTCATCAGAATGAGTGGTTTTATTTTAGATATTTTCTAGCTGGATGCAATGTATAATATTGCAAAGCTTCGAGTCGTAAATACACTTGAAAGTCACAAACTCGCTTTGTCATCTCGTACCCCAGATGACCAGTGCCCTTGTTATTTCCATTGAGGAAGGAAACGCAAAAAAAAGTCCCCCTCCAGGAACTCTCCGGTGATGGGGGAAAGGAGAAGAAATAGAGTGAAATGAAAAGAAAAGTGAACGGAGGGTAGAAGGACATATTGCCGGAAAACAATCCTGACTAATCCTATTTAGGGGAAGTCGTGAGGGAGGAGGCAAAAGAGTGGAGACACATGTTTTTTTGCGTCCGTTTCTTTAGGGTGGGCTGATGAGGGAGTCTGTGCGGACAAGCGGAATTGGAGGGTTGATATCAAGCTGTCAATTAGCTTAAAAAGGTCAAAAAGAGACGATCTTGGGTTTTCTAGGATCTAACGTGAATATACGGATGCGCAAACCATTAGGTAAAATTACTATAATTCTCGAAGAAAATTGTTCAACATTTCTCAACATATTCAGTTGTATTATTTATGATGTATGATGAGGAGAAACACTTTCAAAAGTAACTTTTAGGTTACTTAACTTTTAATATGCCTACGAGAAAAGGGGGGAAATATATGAGTCTCCGAATAACCATAATTATAGGACAAAAGAAATAAAATCCTCCATCATCAAAATTTTCACTCGCATTTCTCGGTTTTGCGCCTGTCCGCTATTTTGCTTTTATCATTTCAAGTTTGGCTGTCGGTAAAAAAGATTTTTTCGAAAAACTAGGTTGATATTTGGGTTATTGTGAAGGTATTTTGTAACTTCCACAGGAGGTATATGATCAGTCAACTGAGCTGATAAGTTCGGAGATGATAAATATGTAGAATGATGATCGGGCTGTGCGTTGTCAGAGTTAGTCTAGGTCTAGGGTTAAATACATTCCCTGCGGCGGCATATAGTATTGTATTTCGGATCCCGTTGAGAAACTCCAACTAAGTTGGGTGTCCTAAAGAATTGCAATAGTAGGTTTTTCACATAAAGTTGTTTAAAGGTAAATACCTTAGCAATGCCAAATAATTAACATTGTAGAATATATATATCCTAATTTCCAAATATCATATATATTTCCTATCGTGTATATGGTTTATATGGGTCTCTTAAACTCTTCATCCAGAACTAGCTCCAGATACTTATGCCTTGCAACTCTTTCTATCGATTCGCATGAGCATCTTTGATCTTCTTCGCTTGAGTGCAGGATGATTTTCAAGTGTTTTTCCTCAATTAGCGACTTGTTTCCTCCGTAAACTATTGATTTGGCCTCGTTAGCATTCAATGTGAGATAACTCTTGAAAAACTATTTTCAATGGTCACCATGGTCAACAGTGTATGCAGATTTTGCTGGACCATTTGAAGGACCTTACAGGTTGTTGGTTGTGGACTCCACTGCAAAATGGTTGGAGGTGATCCCAATGAAAACCACAACTGCACTAGCCACCATTGAAGCGTTTGAAGAAATATTCCGCAGACAGGGCTTACCATATTCGCTGGAAAACGACAACGGGCCAGTTTTCTTCATTCTGTAAAGCCCCGTTTACACTGGTCGAGCATCGAGCATTTTTTTAACCGGTTTCCAACGAGCACGACTGTTGACATTCCCCGAGCATTTCCTACGATCAGTGGCTGCGTAAATCATCTCTTTGATGATTCGTCGGAAAACCGACGAGCAAGCCTTCCGGGCGAACATTGTTCTGCTCGAAGCGACTGTTTACGATGCCTGAGCCTCGAATGAATGCTCGTTCGAAGCTCCTGCTCGCGGCAAATGCTCGAGCAATGTAAACGGAGCTGAAGGGGACGGGGGTCTAGTATGATTCTGAGATGAGAGATGGCACTAGTGTCGCCTCATACTTTCATCCGGTTTATCTAAGCTCGAAAGAACATTCTTTTCAAATCTAACCATAATTATGAAATTCATAAAGAAATTCTTTATAAAGAAGACTACATGGGAAGAACGCACCATGTCCCATTTTGTAAACTTTTCAGGAAATCATTTTTCCCGGCAAAAACCCAATATTAGTTCGAATTTGGTCGATACAATTTTTTAAAAATGGGATTTGTATCTCAGCGTACTGTAGAATGCGGTGGTACAATCAAAACTACTGCAAAAAGTATTTTAAAACTCCATATTGCTATCCAAAGTTGCAAAGGTCCATCTGTACAGAGGAAGAACGCACCATGAACGTGTATTGCTGGTTTTATTCATAGTATCCTGCCATAAGATTTCTCTCTTTAGCAGGGCATAACGGTTTCGTGACATTTTAATAATATATATTATGATTTGGTATTTTCAAAAGTTCACTCACGAAGAAGTTTTGCAAAATATTTTAATATAATAAAATCCAGAAAATTCATTTTTGTTCTGGCAAAAAAGGAGAAGTATTACAAAAAAAATTAAGGACATTAACATTGATTTTGAAAAAATTGTTTATTCAATAAAATTTGAGGAAACTGATGTTTGTATTTTTAAAAATCAAGGAAAACCCTTTGTTCTGGAAAAATTACCAAAAAACTCAAGACACGTGTTTTCATTTTTCGCATCCTTCCAGAGATTTTCTCTTCTTGGTGGTAACAAGATTTATCCCATATTCCTCGCCTCCCTGTTCCATATTCACTTCCACGAAAACAAAACAGTTTTCGCCAACAAAAAAAAAAAACAGTTTCACCGTTTTCAAGAAAACAAACACTAGTATCTATCTCAAATAAACTTATTGGTATGAAGAAAACAATATTTATCGCTGCTGACAATGGAAAATAATACTGTGAAAACCAGGAAAACCGCATGAATGCGTGAATCACAAAGATCCATCAGGTAGGGGAATACGACCTGTGGGAGGGAGCCCGAAAGTTGGCACGTTCTTCCCCGGTTGCGCTCAGCTTGGTGCGTTCTTCCCCTGTACGGTGTTTCGTTTCTCGCATTTTTCTCTTATATTGGATCGTTTTTGCCCATTTTGGTTGTCACCATCGAGTCCGCCGTGAAAAAATCTATAAGGAACCGTCATAACCTATTTTTCGCAAAAAATCGACTTGGTGCGTTCTTCCCCTGTGGTCTTCAAATGTTATCAGAACAAATAAATCTTATAAGCCACCATCTAACATATTACAAATAAATTTGAAATATTTTTTTAAAAGTTATATTTAATAATTGAAGTCGAGTATTGGACAATGGGGAATTTGCCTCACATTTTTTTTTTTTTTTTCGAATGAGGGTTTATTTTTATGGAATAAAAGCATAGTGAGCTGCTCTAAAACGCATCCAAAAAATTTAGAGAATTTAAGGAAGATGGAAATTTTAAATGTGGTGGCAATGAGTAAGAGGCAGCCATGTTTGAAACGTGACGGATATTCTACCAATCTGACTTCAAAGGAGGTTCTGTGGCGCTTACCACAGAAGCGGAACATACGCGAACTTTTACCTTCCGAGTAGTGCGCACAAGAGTGCGCCACGAACTGGCAGGAAGAACCCAGACACAAAATTGACCAAAAGAAACAGTATTACTCACTTTTTTACAATACGAATCTATCTACTAGTTTATCAAGCATTATTATTCTTCATCTTCTCTTATTTAGTTTCTAGATTTGAATCACATTATTCGAGTAGCCATTTCACTGGATCGTTTTGTGTGGCGTGCTAGAACTCTGTCTGTTGTCGTTGCTTTCGCGTCGTTTTTTTTTTTTTTTTTCGTATGACGTCAACAATACTCCTCGATTTTCGCGGTGTTTTGTAACAGAGGTTCACTTGTTTAGTCATTTTCTCCTACGGTAATTTTTTTCCGTTGGTTATTCCTAGTGTTAAACGTTATTCTAGGGCCCTATAATAGGATTTGCCTTGAAATTCCAGAATCTAAAATTGAGGCAAATTCCCCATTGCATCGAGGAGAACCAAATGTAGAAAACTGGTGAGGTAAATGATTTAAACTAGCCTATTGGAGGTGAGTGGAAAAGCAGACCCAAATCATGCTGTAGGAAAAGGGCATTTCTTGTGATGACTGGAATATTGTAAGCAGCCTGTGAGCCGTAAAGTTTATTCATGTAGTACATCTCAGAGAGAAACGTCTCGGAGGAGTGACAAGAGTATCCACAATGAAAAGTTTTCATTCATGTTCCAAGTTCATTCACCAAAACGACACAATAAAAACCCGTATTTCGTGAAAAATTATCACGGTTGATGAACGCTCGACACTGGTGGAGGTTTCTGACCGATTTCATCTGTTTGGAGGCCTCACCCGAAGGCCGCAATCGCATTTGACCACCTACCTTCAAGGTGTTGGAACTCCGAGTTTGACGGACTGTCGTCGATGTTGGCATAATAGGAGGTTTTCCGTGCGGGTCGATCTGAAAGGGGGAAATGAGGCAGAACGTGTTTCTTGGGTGAGAACTCGAGCGGACTTCCAGAACAGCCCGAGGTTTGACTCTGGTCATCCCGGTTGGCTACCTGGGTCTTCCGGCTTCAAAATGGTCGATGCGTGTATTCATCCTGTTCACCTTGTTGTTTCCATATACTACCCAACTTACAGTGCGGCCTTGTGGTTTCCGATGGTTGTTTTCCCTAAATTTTACTTTATTTCAGAATAGAAGACAGCATGTAATTCAGAACTCCTAATCTAGAAAAATCTAGAATAATCCTAAATCCTAACTCCTAAACTCCTAAATCCAGAATAATCGAATTGAGTTCAGGTTCACAATTATTTAAAATTAATTAAAGAGTGAAATCTAAATGTTTCAAGTGTTTCTAATAAGGTGAGAAGAACACTGCAAATTATTACACAAAGGTTTATTGTTTTCTATATAGATCACTCGTCTGCAAAGAACACGGCTAAGGTTGCTAAGAAGGTTAGAGCTAGGGCGTTTCCAAGATGTCAACCCTTAGAAGTGACCTACATCAACCAAAAGCTTCGGGGCACAACTAGACCCCAAATGGAGCCCTTATACCAAATTTCATCAAAATCGGTCCATGCGAACTGAGGATAGTGCCGAGTACGGCGTGCGGACGGAACAATTTTTATTCGATATTTTATTATAGATTTTCGATTTTGAATTCTACGTACCTTGAAACGTAAACCAACCAATTTTGAAGGGGTTAAAAATTTTGTTGTTGATGGATTCGGAAGGTTCATTATTGAAAATAATAAACCAAAAAATTAAAGAATAAAATTTACGGAAAATTGCGATGGAAACGTCGACCATTTTAAATGACTTCTTTCTTCACTTCTATTTATCCCCAATTTTGCTGCCATCCGAGTTTGAGGAGAGTTGTCGGGTGCAGGTCAACTGTGACGGAGTGATAGGGATAATTCTGAGCTAGTCGACGATCACTAATGAGGCTGCATCGAGGGAAAGTAGAGCTGTTCCTGTCAACTGAGACTCGAAGGCTCTTGGTTCGAGGGCATCAATAAGGTGAGACTGAGTGGGCTTCAACATGGTTTTCCTAGTTCCCGACAACCCCGAAATTGCCAAATCTGTTCGGTACCATCAGTGGCGTCTCCTCCAGGTAAACATAGCAATCACTGTTTGCGCTAACCCGCGTCCTGCTAGGCTCATATATCTCTATATGGTGGTCATTTTATAGGGACACTTCCCTTCATCCCTCACCCCCACCTTCCCCATCCCTAGGGCCGTCGTTGGGTGAGTCCTGGGCGTCCTCCCCATTATATTTGATTTATTTTTAATTATGTTGTGCACCCTCCGTCACAAATAACATTTTGTCTTTGAGGGGAGTTGGTTATTAAAAAAATTACCAAAAATATGCAAAATGAATTTATTAATTGTTGTTGAGATTCTCCTATATTTCCATTACTCGATAGTAAGATTTAGCCGATTTTGAAAAATTGTTTATAAAATTTAAGGACCATTTCATGATAACCAAGAAAGTTAGATGAATAGGAGAAAGTAAAAGTACGTATTTAGCCTAGGATACTAGCCTGCAACACACCAGAGAGTTGTAGAGATTGGTAACTAGGCTCGGCGATGCAAGGCAAACAGCTCAAAAAAATGAATTTTGCGGGACTGTTTTGGATGACAGGCGACGATCAGTGGGTAGGCGGAGGGTCAGTCTAGTATTGCTATTCCCCCCCCCCCTTATAGCAGCATCAGCTAATCGAGGAGCTGTTTCGTTGCCTCGAAAGCAAAGAAAATTGGAAGAGTTAGAGCTATTAGAAAAGTAATAAACCTTTGTGTAAAAATTTGCTGCATTTTTCATAATTGTTTATTCTTCTAAGACTGGTCAAGCTGTTTGCCTGACGAATATTCTCACCTGTCGCCACTGGGTACCATAGGAAAACTTACTTGACGCCTACCTCCACTTTCCCACGATTTTGGGCAGTGAGAAACGCGTGTGTTGAGGCGACCAATCTTCAATCTACCGACAATTTACCAGTCCTCATCCCGATATATTCACTTTCATGGATGTTCTCCCAAGTACTCAATGATAGCCATAAATAGCATGAATGAGCTGGTGGGCCCGAGGAAAAAAGTGAAGGAGAAATGGACAGCTATTGACGCGTGTATTCGAAAATACATAACTGGTGACATACGGAAAACAAAACAGCGACAACAAGCCAGGCATACAGTAGAAATCATCACCGAATTCGACGAAGATCATCATCCTGATGAAAATTTTGTAATAAATTAGGTACGTTCCTGTAAAGGAACTATTGCTTCGATCTTTACTATACTGCGTTTCTTAATAGTAAATAGGTACTAGCTTTAGAATTTGTTTAAATTTGGTTCGGATATTTGGAAGGAGGTTTGTACATACAAATCACAAGTGCTACCGTGGACCGTGGAATTTCCACACACAAGCTAATGATTTATAATGTACTGGAGTTGGAGACGAATAGCAGGTGTTACCAGGGCGAACCCCGCACGAGCAAATTGTGTAGGGGTGAAATTTGGTTGTGGGGCTAGATATTAACAGACAGTGCTACCAGGGACGTAGGTATCCCTGCACAAGCGATCTAATAATAACATATAAATTTGGAGAGGTTTTAGGTTTGATAGATTTATAACACGAAGTTTGAGAGAGGATAGTCTGGCTCAGAGCTCCCACTACTGATCAAGACGGCTGGAGCCGTCGGCTATTTAAGAGGTTCCTCCACTTGATTCTCCTTCCCTTGCCGGTGTTGGGAGAGGACAAGTTGAGGAGTTATTTCCCTCTGAAGAAAACCCATGTTTTGGTGTGCAACCTTGTGCCAATGACCTGATTTACTTATTTTAATAAAATTATATACGAAGTAGGGTTCCTGCAGTTCCAAAACCTCGAATTCTGAAATTTGTTTGTATATGTTTAGGTCTCAGTTGACATCAGTAGAGTGTGGTGGTATGTTAGTTGACCTAAAATCGTTGACCGGACCCCGAGTTGTCAACGAAGTCAGTGTAGGGGACCATGTCGAGACCCACACACAAACTGAAATTTTGATCATCACATCAACCCCAAAACATACGTAGGTATGTGACAATATATGCCACGATTTTAATCATTGTATTAATATGTGCTTATAGCTATTGTGTCAAAGCAGCTGACTTGGTGAGGCAACGTGCAGCTGGAGGTTATGTGATTATATTGATCATTTTTGATGAAGGGAGGAAAGGTGCGGACCACTCGTCGAGTGTTCCTCACTCCATCATCAGCTTGGTCATGAAGTGATACCCATCTGTTCATTTAACAATTGCTTTTATTTATTTATTTTTTTTTGGTTTATTATTTTCAATAATAAGCCTTTGGAATCGAGCGAGAAAAAAAGTTTTACCCCCCCCCCCCCCCCCACAAAATTTGATGTTTTACGTTTCAAGGTACGTAGAATCCGAAAATCGAATAAAAAAATTTTCCATCTGTCCGCCGTTCGCGGCACTTTTCTTAGCAACACTGGACCGATTTTGTTCAAATTCGGTGTATGGGCTCCATTTGGGGTCTAGTCGTGCCGCGAAGCTTTTGGTTGATGTCAGTCACTTCTAAGGGGTGAAAATTGAGGGTTGAAATTTTCAAGAGTGCCCTAGCTCGAAAACTCTCGAAATAAAGGTATCGCTTTTTCACCAATTTTAAATAGAATTGAATTTTTAAAATTTTTTGAGACCACCCGGAGCTCTGCAGGACAAACCGTGCGGTCCCTACGAGTATTTAAGGGTTTTCCTTCGATAAACAGAATCACGAGTGTGAATCACAATATAGGTCTAATCTGCGATCAAGTATTGTGCGACTAAAATGCGATCGCTGTTCATTTCTTTGATTTCTATTCAGTTTTGCTTTCTGAGCAACCAGTAATCAAATTTCCATATGAAGCTCCCTATTGAGATTTTCATGTCTTTGCTTTGGCACATAAACTGAAAAATCGTCACGAAAACTTTTGCTCACGCGACCAATAAATAAAATAGACTCACTGTGTTGCGTAGAGAACAATCAACTGTTTCGATGCTTGGGTACATGAACTAACAACCTTACTTCACTACCTTGTTGTGTAGTGGTTGACATGAAAATGTCCCAATGTGTTGCAGACTCGTATGCAAGCATTTATAATTCTGTACGATTTAGTTCATTTTTCAAAACGAGTGTGAAGCGTTTAGTTCTTTATAATAAACTTGACTGTGGAGGTGTGAAGGCAGTATGGTGTGGTAGGTAGTACCTATCAATGGTTGGTAGGTAAAAAAAAAGTTGGTAGGTATAGAAAAATAGGTTAAAAATAAATTGGTAGGTAAAAAAAAACGCTGCAAATCATTGCCCAAAGGTTTATTATTTTCTGTACAGATCACCCTTCTGTATAGATCCCTCACTACCAACCGTAGGTACCTACTAGGGCAGTTTTGAAAATTTCAACCCTTCATTTCCATTTGGTTGGTGGTTGGGGTTGAAATTTTCGAAAATGCCCTAGTAGATAGTAGGTGCCTACGGTTGGTAGAGAGGGATCTATACAGAAGGGTGATCTATACAGAAAATAATAAATCTTTGGGCAACGATTTGCAGCGTTTTACGTAGTGTACCAACGACGCACCTGCCCCTAAGTGTACCGTTCTAGGTTTAAACAGCATATATGTATAGGAGATTGTTAAATAGCTTTTGTTTTTCGTCCAATCATGTAAATTCAAGTAATGGTAGAAAACATATTTTATCATGTATAGTACTCGTAATATAGGTAATATAATTATTTATCATATTAATATCATATGATTTGTGCATCATAATATAAGTATTTTTCAATTTACTTACCCAGAGGAAGCAATTTTGCAAAGATCCTACCCTACAACACGGGCCAAGCCTAACGTAGGAAATCAGAGCAAATCGCATCCCTTTATGCATTTTTCTTCTTGTAAAAATTGTACAAAATGGAGTTGCCAAGGTTGAGATGGTATAAAGAGAAAATCCAAGAATAAACCGGAAGTTCCTCCGGTTTGTCCTTTGTTTGTTGGCATGGAAGGCAGTTCTTTGCGAAACATTCGATACTACCCAATTTTCGAATTAAACTGCCCACCCATCTTGTCTGGATGTTTTGTTCTTCATTAGAAAAGTGGTGTTCGGCGATAATATTTGATCAAGAATGAAGAGCGGACATTACTAAGTGTATGAGGAAGGGTAGTTGGGGTTGTATCGATCCGTGCGAGGCTCGTAGATACACTACAGGCTTCTTCTCAGGTGGTTCGGGTAGAATACGAGACGATCTAAAACGATAGAGGAAAGCCGAGCAAACCCCGCAAGAAGTTAAGTGATCTACAACAAGGCACTAAACACCTTTTCTCCGAGGGAGGAGCTTCAGACTGAAAATAGGAAACGTCGAGGTCCCCACTAAAATATGATGCCTCTCCGGCAAGTACGGCTGGCAAAAGGGTGAGTTTTCCTCGGTAAGTGATATTAATGACTGGGGCACGTGACGCTCCCTCCGCTCTCTGCCGACGAAACCCCGGAAACAATCAGGTCCGGGGTGGGATCATGAGAGCCATTGTTTGCCACCCGGCAGGCTTTTTCGGACCATTACGAGTATTTTGGTACCATTAGATCGAGGAGAAGAATCACCTTTCCCACACTGAGGGAACGAGATAGGGTTCACCAGGAGTCACCTCATCCCACGCTTTTTAACGTGTGTCCGTCGTCATTATCATGATGAGAAAGCGATACCTACCGAGCGATATTCCCTTCATAAAAATCACGGAGAGATTTCGTGGACAAAGTCATCTGATATTTTCATTCTGTTCTTCACACGAAGTTCTCGACTATTCTGACAATGAGGTACCTATTCTAATGTTTCCATAGCCCAATCAAGTTATACATCGAACATTGCAAACACGAACCCTCGTGAGATACCCATCTACAATATCTTTATATGTTGTATTGACCCACAAGGGCAGTTTTTTTCCAAAATCATTTCTAAACCATGTTTCCCAAGACACTGTGTGGTTTTTATTCAAATTTGTGACAGAGGAACAGTTGTTTTGACACCTGATTGGTGATTTGAGGGAACAGTTCCCTTGTTCCCCCAAATCACAACTCAGGGATTGCTCCCCAGTATATTTGCAGACATCGATCTATAAGCACCTACTTTCATAGAAGATTACTTCCCTTCCCTCAAATTCGGTTCAAATCCGAAGATCTAATAGGTAAACTCTATTGATACTTCCCCCCCCATCTATAGTTACGAGCCTCATTGATTATAGGACAATATAGCATTTATCTTCCCTAAATCAATTTGCATAATATACAAATTAATAATATACTATATTATTTATTATCCCTAGTCTTAGGTTGGTATCCGCCAAGGAATAGGTATTCTAACGAAACGTATAGTTCTCTAGGGGTAGAATTCAGCGCAGATTTCATTATTCTCATCAATTAATCAGATTCTCCAAATCCCCTAGAACAATACTGTTTCAAATTTGAATAAACTATGGAGGACACAGGTAATATTAGGGTATCAAATTGAAGGTGATTACTAGGGATCGGATTTTTATGTATTTAAATAATAATACATATGTATTTATTTTCGTATAGGTAATATGCGGTAAATATGTAAGAATGTTGGAATAAGCCTTAAGGTTGGCCATACACGTCTCACCCAGAGGTATTTTATGTCGTCCCAACAAGAACGTCCTCCTGTCTGCCCAAATCCAACCTGCAATAACTGCGAACTATCAGTTCTACACCTTGTCACAGAATGCCCAACATTTTCGATTCCATCTTTGGTAATCACCAGTGTTTTCGGAACCTCTTTCTGATCCTCAAGTATTTATCCATATAGGTATCATGAAATATGAATTCTCGTTCTGACAAGCAACTTGACTAAACCATTAATATTAATTATGTACAATGTACATAATTAATATTAATATTATAAATTATGTCATAATTTATAATGTTTGGTTGCAAATGACCTTCCAGTTGATGCGCCCAATGAATTTAAAAGAAAAAGCGATTCACAATCGTGTTTCTGATTTATTCCAATCCGTTCTAATAGGGAGCGAACGGTTTGCCCTACAGAGTTCTGGGTGGTCTCATTTGATTCCAAAAATCCAATAATACGTATTTGAAATTGTTAAAAAACAACACCTAAATATCAAACGTTTTTGAGCTACCTAAGGCGTTTAAAAAAACGTTCATCCCTAATTTCAACTCTTAAGAAATGACTGACACTAACCAAAACGTTCGCGGCACAACTAGACACCAAATTTCATCAAAATCGTTTACGTTATTGAGCAATAGATATCTTGATGTCTTGAAGATGAAATGTCTTGAAGATGTCTTGAAATGGTATACTTCCGAACGCCTTGTAATTTCAAGGAATTCCAAGTTATGCCGTCTTTTACTTGTGCACTCTTGTGATGCACATAGGAAACGTTAATGAGGTATCATCAAGAGCAGAAACTTCTAAGGATGCAAAAACACTAAAATCGATAAAAATCTGAGATTCCTTTGGAAGACCGAGTGCAGGTACCGCTGATAAATTCTCCAGACAAAACTGATTCTCACAACCATGTTACTGGTTTTCTATGTCGAAGAAATCAACACGATTGAGAAGTTGTTAGTAATTTTTTTATGATTGTCACTTTCACGTGTAGCGTTTGAGTCTCGATGGAGTCAATGTGGAGTCAATGGTGGAGTCTTATGCTACTAAAATAAGACCCTTGTACGTGATGCAAAAATTATTGATGAAAATATTACTGAAAAAGCCAAGACAGTATCCTTCTATGCGGGTTTCATGGATCTTCCTGTGCTGAATTTGCATGAATTAACTGAAAAGTGTACCTTGAGTTTTGTGTACCGGATGTATTTATTGGGGAAGATATCTAAAGTTGTGAGCTCTACAAGAGCGGGAAATAGATTAACTCTAGTTAAGCCAAGGATGAATATGTCGTTGGGAACACGTTCATATTTTTCATGGGGGGTGGATATTTTTAACCAGCATCCAATTCGGTTGACAGAGTGTGAGATGCCACTAAACAAATTTAAAGTAATAATAAAAACATATTACAATGATAAAATACAGCAGAGAATTAAAAAACAAATATTTGAAATACCCACATAATTTACGTTATTATAAATAGTAGTAGTTGAGCACTGCGAATTTTTTTCTTTTATTTTTGGTAATCAAACCAGAATTGTGCCTGAATTTAATATTGAAGTAAGAATGCACTTTCATTTGGTAATAGATAGATTGAGAAAAGATGATAGATAAAATGTAATAATAATTGTTCTAGTTTGTAGTAATGATCATATAAGTATACATTTTGTACCACTGGGTGAGGCGCCGGCTCTTAGCACGAGTATTTAACTTACTCATAAAGAGCCGTAGCATTGTGATTGTTAATTATATCAATGTATATATATGTACATGTTACATGATGCATTAATAAAAAATTTAAAAAAATGTGATTTGATTTCTTTTAGGGCTAATCCCCGAACTACTCTACCAGATCAGATCCCTACCATCCCCGATCAAATGGCCTTGCTGAAAGAGCGGTTCGGACATTCAAGAGCCGAGTCGAGTCTTCAAAACAAGGAGGTGGGTCAATCCAAGAGATTCAGAAACTTTTTGGTATCATACCGGGTGACACCTCATAGCACCACAAGGCGATCACCATCAGAGATTCTTCTGCGACCCCGGATGCGGACATCATTCGACCTCCACCATTCTCTGATCTGCATAACGTAAAGGGTGTTGGTGACAGGTTGCTGCTGGAAATAGGAGTGGCGGTGCGGAATACCACTGAGCGACGAATCCGGGAGTGCACATCATCGTCTCTACCTCCTTGGATCATAGTAAAACAGACTACGACCAATCAAAAAGCAGCAAGTTGGTCGGCAATATAATAAAAGCGAGAGGTGAGCTCCTGAGCCTTAATACGATGCCACATAGGGAGGACAGAAAATACAATTCTGCAACATGAAGACCCCAGAAGACACGGTGCACTTTTTGGCAGTTTGTCCAGTACTATCGGAGTTCCGCGCGCGTCATCTCGGTAGAGGAAGCCTAACACATCAACAGTTGCGGTGTGAATTAAACGGAGAGAATTGGGAAGGGGTACATAATTTTATAAGATGTGCAAGCGCTTATAAAAAAAACTTTTTCCAATTGGCCCAATCATCCAACTTGTCATCACTCAGCAGACGGGTATAATACCATTTTTGTGGTGTGCTTCTTGGTTGTAGATACGTAATGAGGTTTGTAATCATCAAACTATCGGTATGCCAGCGATTAGTATGGCAAGCTTTTTCATATAGACGTATGACGTATGGCAAGCTTTTTCATATAGACGTATAACTTAGGATCTTCATTAAATCCATCGAAACAGTGGATATTGAATGGAAGTGAGTCTCTGGACATACTTTCAAGGGTATCCTTGAACGTTTCTGACATTGAGTTCATTAACTCTTGGATCATATTCACTTTTGCCATCTGTTGTATATGCAAAATCCGTTGAAACTGGGAGACAGTTTCTGGTGCCAGCGTGGACTGGCTCAGTGGAAGCGGATTTGACATGGTTCAAATGAAATAGTGACGTAAATTGACTCACCAAATAGTCCTACCGACTGCGCCAAAATGTAAGGAGTTCCTTACATTTAAATTGAAATATAGTTATTTTATAATTAAAACATCAAACTTGTTCTAATTCAAAACTATTTCTCATTTTATTGTCTCCATGTTGTCATGGTAACACAGCCAAAGCATTATAATGTTTTGAAGTAGTTACATGCCTGTTGAATGAATTTAATTACTTCTAACCATTGACTACTTCTAACTTACTATTAACACAAATTGATGTTTTATGTAAAATATTTAGTGATTGCTATGTTTGATAATTGTTGCGTTAATTTTGTTGTATTTATGATGTAGATAAATGTGCACAGGAATGACCAACCTGGCAGACGGTCTTACCATTGCCTAAGATGTTAATGGTGGTATTTGTATTTCTTTCTTTGCTTAATAAACATCTTGATTGATTGATTCATTCAACCTCCTGAAGCCGTCAGTTGGGCATAACGTAGAAGAGTCTCTCATGACGGAGAAGAAAAATCGCGATCAAGGGAAAATCTTTCGAGAGTTCAAGGAGGGACAAGAGGTATGGGTTCTCAATAAGACCACAACTGAGTACTCCAGAGGATGCATCACCCGTCAGACAGGAGATCTGTCGTATCATGTATTGGTGGATGGACGAGAAGAGCGAAAACACGCGGACCAGTTGAGAAGAGCTGACTGAACAAGGAGAATGGGGGAAAACATGTAAGGTTACTACATTATCATCTAACGACTAGGGATGGGTATCGGTACTCGATATTCCAAAATATCGATACTTTCGCACCGATACTCGATATTTTAGTATCGATACTGCACTATCCGATATTATTGGATATCGATACTTTAGATCCGATATTTCTAAATATCGAATATCGATACAGTTCTCGCGGAAAATTCACCATGACGGCTAAAAAATGAAGAAGGTAGAGAGGCTTTTGGGTCATTACTCTTTTGTTGCACAAATAACGTTAATAACATAGAGAAAATCACTCTGCTTGAACTCTTAATAGTAAAAAATTAATAGATTGTTTAAAAAAAAATTTTGTTGAGAATATTAGATAATATTGATAATTTGTGACACTAAAGTATCGATATCGAAACTCGATATTTTAAAATATCGATACTCATGCCCAACAATATTTGGAATATCGATACTTGGATGCAATACAGTATCGATACAAAATATCGATACTTTCATTACGATACCCAACCCTACTAACGACATTAGTTTGTGTTGATGCGTTACTATTGCAACGGTTGACATTGTCCACGTGTAAAGTTAATTTATATCATTCAATAGATGGATTTCAAGAGAATTTGAGTAATTCTATAAAAGTAACATCAAGTTTGAACGTACGCTCACACTACTTTTTGTCTGAATTCAGTCTCACGGCCACATTAACCCCGTTAACCCCAATTAAAAAATGATTTCGAGAACGAATGAGATTTATGTCAGGGGAAAAAATTGAGTACAGAAAGACACAAAACCAAAGTTGTTCAAAAAGCTCTGAAACGCAAAATGTGAGTGAAAATTAGGATTTCACAAATCAAATAGACTGAGAGACCGTCCTTAACTTTATGATTACCTCAACGTTCAAAACCCGACAAAAAATTAAGGAATTGAATCATTTCCCAAGAAAAGGCAAACTTAGGTTGGGCCGGCCGATAAGGCCTACCAGTCACTTAACCGCAGAAAGGCCAAGATAAATTTCTGGCTGTGAATCACGTTTTTACGGAAAAACGGTATCGGAGGACCCCCCTCCCCCCAGAGGGGTCACATATCTCTCGTTCCTTGAAAGATATTTCGGCTCGGGCCAGCCAGAGTGCGCCGTCAGCAAGCACATTGATGGGCAGTGGGCCGAAAGAGATAAGCGATACCACGGGCCACTGGGCAATATGACGCTACAGTGCTTCCGAACCTCCGACCTCAGAGGAATCTTTAGCCGCCGACCTCTTTCGACTCCTCTCCGCAAAAAAGGTCCGAAATGATATTATCTGAATTTTCCCTCTTTTTCACTTTCTTTACCACCGCGAAAGAGGAAGAGGAAAGAGTTGCTATGGGACAAATTTAAGAACAAACTTAGTAAAATATCTCAAATGTTTAAAGATAGCACCCACGCTTTACACTCAACTAATTCACAGTCGAAGTAAGATCTTTCACAATAATGCAATGTTTTATGAATTACAAAACCATTCGGATGATTAAAAAAACCCTGCAATTCATTGCCCAAAGGTTTTACTTATTATTTTCTGTATAGATCCCTCCCTACCAACCGCAAACCATTAGGTAAAATTACTATAATTCTCGAAGAAAATTGTTCAACATTTCTTAACACATTCAGTTGTATTATTTATGAGTTGAGGATAAACACTTTTAAAAGTAACTTTTAGGTTATTTAACTTTAAATACACAACAGTTACAGCTACTAGAAGAAAAATCATTCTAGAGAGTCGTGAAGGAGTCTCTTCTACAGGCGGAAATTCATCCACTGGACGAGTTTCATGGTGTGAAGTGGATGTTGTGATGTCAATATGGTTCCTTATAGTTAATAGTTCTAGTCAATTAATGTGATATTCGTCCTAGTCATAATAGTCATCAAAGCAGCAGAGGAATATCGAGTACTCTTGCTTGCACTTGACATATTTAGAGTTAACTGGTCTGTCTGTGGTACTTATGTTTTAGTAGTTCTATTTATTGATGTTTTAACTGTGAAAATTCTGTGATATTAGGTTCAAGTTGCGTGTCTGTTGAACTTATAGTAAATTATTCCCATTTGGGTAGTAGGTTTGAAATTTTCAAAAATGCCCTAGTAGGTAGTAGGTATCTATGGTTGGTAGGGGGTGATCTGTACAGAAAATAATAAACCTTTGGGCAATGATTTGCAGTGTTTTTTACCTATCAACTTTTTTTGCCTACTAACCGTTAGCAGGTACTACCTACGACACCATACTTCCTTCATACCTTCACAATCAAGTTTATTAGAAAGAACTAAGCGCTTCACATTCGATTCGAAAAATAGGGAGCTTCATTTGGAAATTTGATAACTGGTTGCTCAGAAAGCAAACCTAAATAGAAATCGAAGGAATGAACAGCGATCGCATTTTAGTCAGATAAAATTTGAACAGAGATTAGACCTCTTCGGTGATTCACACTCGTGATTCTGTTTTATCGAAGGAAAACCGTTAAGTACTTGTAGGGAGCGAACGGTTTGTCCTGCAAAGCTCCGGGTGGTCTCAAAAATTTTTAAAAATTCAATACCATTTAAAATTGGTGAAAAAATGATACGTTTATTTCGAGAGTTTTCGAGCTAGGGCAATCTTGAAAATTTCTACAGTTAATTTTCACCCCTTAGAAGTGACCTACATCAACCAACAGCTTCGCGGCACAACTAGACCCCAAATGGAGCCCATCTACCAAATTTCATCAAAATCGGTCCAGGGTTGCTAAGAAAAGTGCCGCGTACGGCCTACGGCGTACGGTGGACGGACGGACATTTTTTTATTCGATTTTCGGATTCTACGTACTTTGAAACGTAAAACATCAAATTTTGAGGGGGGTTAATTTTTTTTTTTTTTTTTGCTCGATTCCAAAGGCTAATTATTGAAAATAAGAAACCAAAAGGCTGCAAATTTTACACAAAGGTTTATTACTTTTCCGTATAGATCACTCGGCTGCAAAGAACACAGATTTGCAGTTGTAATTTTTTTTTGGTGGTTGAATAAACATTTTTCACCTGACTAATCAACAAACCACCTTTTGTTTTACTTGGTAGAATATTGTGTGTATGGACGTTACAAAGTAAACCGGAAAAAACTCAAATAAACTGCCCTTTCTAGCTTGTTGCTTAATGGAGTCAATATCCGTTCTCTTTGTTCTTTCCATTTTTTTTTCCTTTATTCGACTCAGTGCTCGCATTTACGGAGGCGTTGGCTCAGGGAGGCGCAAAATAAGAGTTAATCTAGGATTTATGTCTTCCCAGGAGGTGAAGAATGTCATCCGGTCGGCCAGAGAAAAAAAATGCCGTTCATTGTTAAAGTCACCACTTTTTTTTCAGTTGGTCCTTTTGAGCTATAAGGGATGGGGGTGAGATTTTTTTTCAATTTTTTTAATGGGCGTAAATTTTTTGGAGGTCGAGCAGGAAGTGGAAGCCGTCGTAAATTTGAGGAGGAGCGAGCGAGAAAAAAACCCGAATGTTTGAGGGAGGAGAGTCGGATTGAGAAAGATCCAGAAAAATACCGGGGTGGGTGATGGCTCCATTTGCTCGATCCGTTGGTTTATTTCGAAGGTGAATACGAGGGAGCGTGGAAAACAGGGTAGATATTTGCTTTCAGAGTCAGGAAATACACCGCTAGTGATACCTATTGTGGAAACTCATTTCTATAATGTAATGTTTGACTACTTCGTAACCCATAATTTTCGATTTATTAAAATTCTTTATTGGCATTAAGTTTTACCATACAGCTAGCATTTTCTTACATCAAACACTATACTCGTTGGGCAAAAGCACCAATTGTTGACACTTGGTAAATTATTTGTGCGATATTACACTAGTGTTTAGACTGAGTAGGGGCGTTTATAAATAATAAAACTAACCAATTAACTCTAGTCTGAATGAGCTTATTTTGAAAAATAAAAAAATAAAAAGACCAAACAATTGGTCCAAAAATCTTAGACAAAAGGTAAATCCTTCTATCCTACTTAGGAGCTCCTTTGAAAGATAAAAGTAAATTCTTACCTTACGGAGTACTAAAAAACTATGGATTGCATTTTTTACGTCCCAAAAAAAGTTCTTCCGAAAGACCGATATAAGAAAAAAAAAGTAAAATTAAATGACCTCTTGTGGATCAGGGCAGCTACTTGTCGAGACGACACACAGGACTTCCGGTGGAGGAGTCCTTCCCACGGAGAGTATGCAGTGGTTAGGTACTAAATCGACTCGGCAGACACGTTGCTGCTTCTTGACGAAGAGAGCTGAAAGCAGAAGTGTGGCGAGCGCCATGTGATCCAACATTTTGATGGGCTGAGGGGGTTAATCGGTCGTAGTACTTACATCGATCGACGATTGTACAGAAGGATGAAGGAGCCAGTCGCCTGAAGCGGAATCCAAAGAAAAAATGCAGGATGAGAATGCTAATGATCTCATCAACCGGATTGACAGTAGGTAGATGGCGTTAGGTTTAAATTGGCTTAAGGGAGCTATGGCCTTTGACGATGGACTAGAGAGACTGTGGAGCGCCAGGAAGAGACTGTGGAGACCTGTAGGCACCAGCAAGCGTCGACACGAGGAAGCGAGGGTAGGGAAGGCCTCTCATTGGGTGTTTTGGAGATAACGAAGTTTCACTCGATTTCACTGGGTCGATAGTTTCACTGATTGTCACTATTAAAAAATGAATAGAGTAGGTAACTTACCTATAAGTTGTCTTAACAACTAGATTAGCACGAAATTGCAATGCTGAATTCAATGCAGTGTATTCACAACTCAACATTTCATTCGCAACTGAAAATTTATTGCTAACACAAACTAGAGTAAATTGACATGTTATCATGGACACATCATTCCTCCCTTCCATTTAAGGGCTGCACCGGTCTGGTGGCCTGCGAGATCTGGTTGAGCGCCGGAGTACGACTCGATGGAACTTGACCCGTCTGGCTCTTTGTGGCTCGTCTTCCCTCGTGTCTGCTTGACGTTCCTTGTGGATCTTCAGCGGAAGCTTGATGCGCTTCTTCCGAAACCGAGGGTGCTGGATCCTCTATCCAAGGGAACTCAGAGCTAGCCTAAGAATGCAAAATCCCTCAGGGGTGAGTCCTTTCCTTTGGTGTAGCATACAGCTTTCGTATCTGGTATTGGTGGCGCCGAACTATTTCTCTAGTTATTTCCAACACACATTATTTGGCCATACTGCTTTAAAACCCTGCCAGCTTCCCAAGAAGACCCAGAGAAAAATTTTACTTGGACTTCCTCTCCAACTTGTAACCTGCACCCTCCTTCCTTTCTTTTCTGGGAGCCAATAATTCTAAGGGCGTCCTTGGTTGTCTACCATGCAACAACTCGGCTGGTGATTTTCCAGTCTGCCCTGGACTGGTCCTGTAAGGAAAGAGTAGATTATTTAACGCTGCCGTTTCACTGGTGCCCTTAATTATTGCCTTCTTTCTTCATCTCTCTCACCAACCTCCTCCCTATCTCATCCCATCCTCTCTCCTGCTCTCATCCCAACCTCCCCCCCACCCAAACTGACAACCAATCCCCTCTCCTGCTCTCAACTTAACCTTCCCCCATTCTCATCCCATCCGCTCTCCTACTCTCACCCCAACCTCACTCCCACTCTCACCCCATCTCCTCTCCTACTCTCACCCCAACCTCGCTCCCACTCTCACCCCATCTCCTCTCCTACTCTCACCCCAACCTCTCTCCCACTCTGACACCATCTCCACTCCTACTCTCACCCTAACCTCACTCCCTCTCACAACCATCTCCTCTCCTACTCTCACCCCATCTCCACTCCTACTCTCACCCTAACCTCACTCCCTCTCACAACCATCTCCTCTCCTACTCTCACCCCATCTCCTCTCCTGCTCTAATCCCAACCTCCCCCCCTGACTCTCAACCAATCCCCTCTCATGCTCTCATCACCCCCTTCTCACCCCATCCCCACTCCTACTCTCACCCAAACCTCACTCCCACTCTCACCCCATCACTTCTCCTACTCTCACCCCAACCTCATTCCCACTCTCACCCCAACCTCATTCCCACTCTCACCCCAACCTCACTCCCACTCTCACCCCATCCCCTTTCCTACTCTCACCCAAACCTCACTCCCACTCTCACCCCATCAACTCTCACCCCATCACCTCTTACTCTCACCCCAACCTCATTCCCACTCTCACCCCAACCTCACTCCCACTCTCACCCCATCCCCTTTCCTACTCTCACCCAAACCTCACTCCCACTCTCACCCCATCAACTCTCACCCCATCCCCTCTCCTTCTCTCACCCCCTCCCCCCCCCACACTCCACCTTCTAAAGTCTCAGGGAGATCACTTTTTTCCAAGCTTGCTCCCTGTGATTCACCACTGCGGCCCTCGCACCAACAGTGCTTTTGAAGGGACAACTGGCGCATTAGGATCACTCTTGTTGGCGGCCCAGTCAGACCAGAGTGATCAATCTCAGGGGGCACAAGTCCACAACCCAAGAACGCACCCAGTTGTGGGCTCCAGGAGGGCTTCTATTCAGCTCACATACCCTGGAGTTCGGGAGAACGAGGCTCCAACTTTACCCCAAAATTGGCTTCCTTATATACAATCTATCTCACTTGGAAATGCTATTACACGGGAGGAACGAATTTTTGTATGGCCATTAAGTCCCATATATGGATATACAGGTTTCAACGGGAAACCTCGCCTTTTATTGAGTGTTCAGACATCTCAGCATCAGATGTAGTTCATAAATCGTAAACTTATCACTCGAATCAGCTCATAGATGTGTGTACAGCTGATTTCATTGCTCAATTTTCCATCTGCTGATTCTAAATGTACTTGTACGAGATCCCAAAGTCAAATGAATGACTCTAATGATCTAAGAAGATCAATTTTTGATTCAGCTGAGCTCAATTTAACGCCCAGTAGCACAATGTAGGCCTTACCTTATTTCGGCTCAGCTCATGTTGGCATTGGTGATCTTCATGCTCAATTATGATTCAGGAGGAACTGTGAGCATGATTTCTGACTCAGCTGATCAGTGAGCGCTGTTGTACACTAACCTGAGTTTTCCAATTTACTTTACTGGCTGGTCAAGGTGCTCAATTCCAAAGTATACTAAGCAATGAGCTCAATTGAAGACTCAGCTGACTTATAGCACTGCTGTTTTTGTCCTGAATAATTTATTCAGCTGATTCGTGGCATTTCTGCGATTTCAATGGCCATTGATTGATCAGATCATTAGAGGCTCAATGTTCAAGAATCAGCTGAATCAAAAATGGATCTCAGCTGAGTTGATCATTGATAAGCCAAATCACTTACGGCAGAAATGTCATGAATCAGCTGAATCAATAATACAGGACAAAAACAGCTGTGCTTCAAGTCAGCTGAGTCTTGAATTGAGCTCATTGCTTAGCATACTTTAGAATTGAGCACCTGGACCAGCCAGTAAAGTGAATCGGAAAACTCAAGTCAGTATACAATAGCGCTCACTGATCAGCTGAGTCAGAAATCATGCTCACAGTTCCTCCTGAATCATAATTGAGCATGAAAATCACCAATGCCAACGTGAGCATCCAAACTCTCTGCTTCCTGTCGCAACACAACAGGGTCTCTATGGAGTGGGTGGCACGACACAGCGGAGTAATGGGAAATGAGAAAGCAGATGCGCTGGCCAGAAGGGGCGCACTAACCCCGTTCATTGATCCTTTATCTTCCTTCTAGTGCGACCATGAACCGGTGGGTCACTAATGAAACAACTAGTAGATGGTCAAACCTTAGAAGTGCCACAGAAGAGCTGCTGCGGCTAAGCCGCAAGGAAGTCAGGTTAGTGGTCGGCCTGGGGCATTGGGGTAAACCAGAATTTAACCCTCTGCAGGCTGTGTGGAGAGGCTGAAGAAATAATCAGATTTTGTGTAAGATTGATTTGCGAGGAAAGGCAAAAACTTCCGTGGGCGCTCACACTTACGGGCAGATGGAGAGAAAAAGCCCAAAACAGCTTTCGTACAAGTACGCAACCACGAGAGACATTTTATGTCTTATATTTGATAAATTGAGAGCTTTCCAATGAGTGGTGAACGATTTTTGTGGGGTGGAAAATGAGGAAGTTAGTTTTCCCTAGGAACGATTTGGTTGTACGTGAAAATCATCAGAAATTTCCGCGTAACGCTCCCCTCGTTACGATCCCCGCGTGACGATTTTTCATTTATGTGCTATAGTAAAGACATAAAATGTCAAAAGCTTCCCACATAATATTCGATTGCGAAATGCTATCAAATCGCAGGTTTCTCCTCCTCGGGTCACCTACACCCAAGGAGGCTCTTCCCAGAAGCCAAATCTAGCCAAACCGCTACTGGCCCTTACCAACGGGCTAGGACTCTTTGACTAGGAACAGAATCCGCGGAGTAGCACAATAAGCCACTAGGCTTCAGCGCTTTGGTATCCCATCACTCTGATACGCGGATTCATCTACAATCTACAATCTACATAGTAGGTGATGATGGCAAAGCAGTGTTCTTTGCAGGCGGGTGATCTACACAGAATCATAATAAACTGTTGTGTAATAATTTGCAGCGTTTTTTTTTTTTTTTTTAACGTGTCTATACCCCTCGACGTCGATGATATCTCTTCACACAACAACTCTGGAGGACCTTCGATGGGCGATGTAACTAAAGGGCGACACCCCTTAACCCTCCGACCCTTTTAGATGACGGAGGACGACTCGTTTTTCCTTTGTATGTTATTGTCCGATTCCATCTGCTCTGTGTAATTTATTTAAATGGGTTTGGAAGATGGCGGCGACGGCCGAAGGTGAAAAGGAGAAGGGGATCGAAGGTAGAAATGTTGCAATACTGTCGAGAGGATTGTGATTACGATGAGTGACTGCTGGGAAACACAATGTAAATAACTATCCGGTTACCCATAAGTTCCGCTACTGATATCATAATAAATTCTGCCAAGTTTCATAGTCTTACTGCTGGAAATGAGATGTCTTCAATGATTGACTCTAACCCTGTGACGTCATACGGTTCATGTAATCACGTACCGAGTATTCATACCACAAGGAGATCATTGCATTCTCATATGATTATTGTATAATCTTACTCTGAATATTTTAACACAGAATGTGTTTTTGCGATTACCTACCGAAAAAAAATCGTCACGAAAAAGCGACAGAAAAAACCGTTACGCGCCTTTTATAATGATTTTCACGTGCAACCAAGCCGTTGGTAAGGAAATAGAACTCCCACAGTGTTCATTGCACAGAAATTGTTCACCATTCGTTGGAAAGCTCTCAATTTATATAGTATTTTTCTTGTAGTTACATATTTATTTACATAACATTTATAGGGTTTTAGACCAAATTAAATGTCTAATAATTATTTATTTTATTATTGCCAAAGACTCCACATTTATTATTGTTGTTTTTGATTTAACGGATGACTAGCATCGCAAAAACACATTCTGTGTTCCTATGATTTCATACAGAGTATGGAAAAAGAAATAAACCGGGGGGTGCAGGGGGGCGGAGCCCCCCGCCGAGGCGCAAAGCGCCGAGTTTTTATTAAGAAAATATTAATGCGATTCAATGTACCCATACGAATAACATGTTCTTGCTTATAAGGTTTGAATGATGTAAATTCAATGTAGATCAGCTTAAGCCGAATCATGTAGTTGGTAACATTGTACGCGATCAGGTGCATCAGCTTTGCATCTCCCCACTTCGTCTCCAACCGTCTTACGACTTTGCTTGGTTACGCTCTCTTACTGCTTTCGTTTCGCTATTACCTTTTGAATCATAATTCGAGTCATTCAATATTTATTGAATAAACTAGTATCAATCATAAAGTCACTGTTTCGTCTAAATCATTTCGAATCCCCGAATCCAGACCTTCGTGCAAAGGTGAGTTCGTTTCATAATGTACAATGCATGATATTTGGTATTTTCCGTTTGCACTCAAGTTTGGTCATCTCAAATATTTAGACTCGCTCGTTGAAGCTCACAGCCGATACTTACATTGAAGAGAAGAATAGTTTGCAATAATAATTTCCTAACTGATCAGATTTTGCTTCAGAGTCTACCAAGAATATCTTCATTTTTTTTTGAAAATTCTCAATCAACAAAACATGAGAAAACCCTCGTTAAACGTACCTATTCTTCTTCTTCTTCTTCTCATATCTATGTCCTGACTGATGAAAAACTCAACCTTCAAATTCATCTCTAGGCTGAACCTACTTGGTAAGCGTGTTGACTAAGTGATGTCACTGGACCACTGCTGATTTTCAGGAAATCGCATCTCCTGAAAACCTCGTTTTCTGGTAAATATCTCCCTGTTTTCTACATCGTTTGACATTCTTATGATTTCTTATTTTCAATAATGCATTTTTTGCATCGACCAAGAAAAAAAAGTTAAATCCTCCAAAAAATTTATTGGTTTTAGTTTCAAGGTACGTAGAATCAGAAAATCGAATGAAACCGCTGCAAATCATTGCCCAAAGGTTTTTTATTTTCTGTATAGATCACCCTTCTGTATAGATCACTGGTTCTCCATCAATACCACCTACCACCATCTGTATTCTCCCTTGACCTTCCCTCTCAAATTTCAGCTTCCTGCGTTCAATAGGATTGAAAATGGCTTCGGAGCTCACTCAGCTGATCAGTGATCTGAAGAGTGAAGAAGATCTCCTCGAATGCTGGAGACACCTGGAAGAGCACTTCCATTAAATAGGATTGAAAATGGCTTCGGAGCTCACTCAGCTGATCAGTGATCTGAAGAGTGAAGAAAATCTTCTCGAATGCTGGAGACGCCTAGAAGAGAACTAATCAGCTGAGTGAGCTCCGAAGCCATTTTCAATCCTACTGAACGCAGGAAGCTGAAATTTGAGAGGGAAGGTCAAGGGAGAATACAGATGGTGGTAGGTGCTATTGATGGAGAACCAGTGATCTATACAGAAGGGTGATCTATACAGAAAATAATAAACCTTTGGGCAATGATTTGCAGCGATTTTTACCTACCAACATTTTTTTTACCTACCAGCTAGGTACTACCTACCACACCATACTGCTTCACACCTTCACAATCAAGTTTGTTAGAAAGAACTAAACGCTTTACACTCGATTGGAAAAATAGAGAGCTTCATAATATGAAGCTCCATATTATGGAAATTTGATTACTGGTTACGCAGAAGGCAAAACTGTATACAAATCGAAGAAATGAACAGCGATCGCATTTTAGTCAGATAAAATTTGAACGGCGATTAGACATCTCTTGCGATTCACACTCATGATTCTGTTTTATCGAAGGAAAACCTTCAAGTACTCGTAGGGAGCGAACGATTTGTCCTACGGAGCTCAGGGTGGTCTCAAAAATTTTTAAAAAATCTATACTATTTAAAATTGGTGAAAAAACGATACCTTTATTTCGAGAGTTTTCGAGCTAGGGCACTCTTGAAAATTTCAACCCTTAATTTTCACCCCTTAGAAGTGACCTACATCAACCAAAAGCTTCGCGGCACAACTAGACCCCAAATGGAGCCCATATACCAAATTTGAACCAAATCGGTCCAGTGTTGGTAAGAAAAGTGCCGCCTACGGCGTACGGCGGACGGACGGAAATTTTTTTATTTGATTTTCGAATTCTACGTACCTTGAAACGTAAAACATGAAATTTTCAGGGGGGTTAAAATTTTTTTTTCTTGCTCGATTCCAAAGGTTTATTATTGATAATAATAAACCAAAAATTTTCCATCCACCGCGGCACTTTCCTTAGTTACTATAGACCAGGGCTGTTAAAATGGGAATTCATATTCCCATTACCAATTCCAATTACTTTAGGAACAAAGTAATTGCCATTACCATTACCCATTCCTGTAATGAGAATGGAATTTTCAATTACTTTTTCAAATTCCTTGTAATGGTAATGGTTTTTCCAATTCCCCATTTTTCGTCGGTAGTTGGAAAAGTAATGGGTCCTTCCAATTACCCATTACAGGAAGAGTAATGGGTAATGGGAACCCATTCCCCATTACCACCATTCAATCAGTAAGTTGACCATCCTCCAATTCATAGGGGACCATTCCCAAATTACTTGGGGACCACCCTCCCAATTCATAGGGAACTATCTACACGCCAACCCGCACAATCCCTGAAAGTTTCATTGAAATCGGATGAGAATTGTAGAAGTTGAAGCTGTGGCAAGGATTTTATGACAGACACACAGACAGACGAGGAACCAAAATTGTTCAGGAAGGTCTGAAACGTATAACGCGAGTGGAAATTTTGATTTTGGGGAACTTTTTTTTTTCAACCTTGAAAAGTGAAAACAAAGCTTCCGCTTGGTAGACTCGGAAGCAAAATTTTCCGGTGGTCACATTATCGATCTGACTTCCTCCCGGTCACTTTCAGTAAATTTTGAAAGTAAATTAACTAGATGGGCTCCTTATGTGCTCAGTTGTTATGTTTTTGATATAAAAATATCATTTAAAAAATCCACTTATCTCTAAGAGGTCATTACAAAGCATTCCTACCAATGATCGGTGTAAGTATTTTGAGAAGAGACATTGAGTTCTCCACTTCAACTGAACTAACTGTTGGACTTGTCAAAGTTATCATGTCGAGGCGATGAAAAAACTTCAAAATTACGTTTCAATCTCGTGACTGCGAAAATATCGCTCGCCAACTCTGCGATACGAAGTGGTCGATAGCGCTCCTCCAAACGAAGCGCATCCTAGCGTTTCCCAAGAGCACTTCATTAACTGTGTAATTATAACAAAGTGTAAAAGAGGAAAGGGAAGAGTCTGCCTCTTCATTTAACTCTTAACGGGCACGAAATAGTGGGGGGCGGTCTCACTTCCCTCTTTAGAGTCCAAATGAGAAAATACGATCTACGGAGTTTCCATCGAGTGTGAATTAACTTTCTTCCTATTGTAGGAACATGATCTTAGTTCAACCTACCAACCAGTTTTGGCTGTTGAGATACAAGACTGAAGTCATTTCAAAGTGAGGCTGTCCCAATTTTCGAATGAAGATCTTTTTGACCGACTTTAACCGCCGAAGGCGCGAAGGAGGAGTGTCTTCCATTCGGTTATCTTGGGACGACCTATAATATTGTTTAAATTAATTTTTGTATTTTGTTGTGTAGATGACAAGATGTTCAATGAATGATTCAGGATGATCAAGGAAATTCTCAATTCAAAATTTTCAGTAGTAAAGTTGATTCCTACCAAAATTTTAAATATTTTCTAATCATTAAACCCGAATAAGACTGCATGGAATACTATAAAACCAACCACATCTGTTCAAAATCCGTCAGCTCGAAAATTTATTTGCGTTATTTCCAGTCCCTCAAACCTAAATAGTTGTAACAACGAATATTGCGAAGATTAAAACCACTTCAGTGAGCCATAGTTACATTATGTAACCTTTGAGTTTCATTGAAAACCACCTTCCGATCAAATTTTGACTGTTGACAAACTGATAACTTTTCCAATTCTAAGGAAAAAATGGTATCTATTAATACAAACAGAGACTGAAAAAATTAACCAAAGTTGGTTATTATAAACATTGTAGGGTCGTACAAGTAGAATTTTCCTCAACATTAAATGTTCTTAGGAAAAGTAAGAAGACAAATTTTGTCTTCTTACTTTTCCTAAGACTTCACCACTTCAGGATCGCGCAAGTCAGCTCTGCTTTCAAGTAAGTGCTCCCTTTATGGTTTATCATCTTCAATAGTGAAACTTTGGAACCAAGCAAGAAACGCATTTTTTAAACCATCCTCAAATTTTGATGGTTTACGTTTCAAGGTACGTAGAATCCAAAAATCGAATGCATTTTTTTCCGTCCAACCGACATAGGCAGCACTTTCCTTAGTTACCATGAGCCAATTTTGATGAATTCGGTATATGGGCTCCATTTGGGGCTTGATTGAACCGCAAAGCTTTTGGTTAGTGTCGGACACTTCTAAGGGGTAAAAATATGGGGTTGTAATTTTCGCCCTAGCTCGAATACTTTAAATATAAAGTTATTGTTTATCCACTGATTTAAAAGAGAATTGAATTTTTAGAATAGAATGAGACCGTTAAAGGGGGTCTTAAGAATCTCACAATATCCTGTTCTACACAATCCTTATAAATCATTAGCAGCAATGAGAGTCAATTTTTCCAGACTACCTATGAAACATATTGTTCTAGAGAATCTGGATAACCGAGTTGATTAATGAAAATAATCTGATGCCTGATGTATTGTACCCCTAGAAAACTGAAAGGTTCGTTTGAATATTAATCTTGATGGAGAGCAATCCAAGGACAACATAATTATTCAAACATATTGTTCTAGGGAATCAAGATAATTGAGTTGGTTAATAAGAATAATCTTAATGAAGGGCTAGCCCCCAACAACGCATATTTTCCTAGAATGCTGCCTCCACTTTACATTACGCTATTTTACTGCACTTTTTCTAATTGTATGGAACCAGTACGATCTGTTTTCCTTGAAAAATCAAAGTTAAATCCTCTCCAATGAAATTTTTAGTCCCGAACATTGATAAATTGGTTATTGCATAACAGATTTTATAGAGCGATCCATTTACGCAATAACTATTAAAACGATAAAAGAGGCTCTTCTTTCCACTCCAGCCTGGAGATTCTTAAAAGTATGATTGAATTAATGACCACCATGATTTCCTTAACGTTTTTTTTTTATTGAAAATCATGAAATTTTAATTAAAGAAAGAAACATAATCATACAACTTTCTGGAACTCAGGAAACATTTTCCTCCTCCAGCTCTTCTATGTCTTCTAAACTTATCTTTTCTTTAGACAACGGTCTTCCACTCCCCCACAATCAGCATATTGGAGTTATCCATATGTTTTCTGTCGTTCCCTTTCTCGAAATGTCGACAACCATGTTTATTCTTCGTCAGCTGAACTCCTTTTCATGTACAGTTTGAATCGTTTATCTTTTTTCAAATGAATAGATATTAACCTGTTCTTCTGATTTCTCCAGAAATCCTGTTTTTCTGTTTGTTATTCCCTTAAGTAGTTTTTCTACAGACAAAAAGTCTTCCTTCTCGATCTTGTTTACTATAAATTTTTTCTTCTTGCTGCAAGCCAGCATTACATTTACATAATCGTCAAGAGTGTATAGTCTGACTTGGTGTTTTAATGAGCACTCCACATCTCCAAATTCGGCAGTAAACTACGACCTGAGAGTAAATATTTTAATGTAATGCCCCCCCCCCCCCCACATGAATCGGCCCATACAATACTAGACGTTAGGTGTCAAACCGGCGCTAGTTCTCCCTAGCCCCACGGGGAGCGCAGGATAATTGGGATGACCGATGTTACCGATAATTGGAGCGCAAATTAATGCCAAACCATCGCCAATTTATCGCTTATTAGATTAGTGCATAAAATCTATATATTCAACTAAAATGAAAAACTATGACGACTAAACGCTAGCCCATCGGAATGTGTGGGGTAGGTATCAAATTTGTCAGGCTATGGTAAAGAATGTAGCCAAAGACTAATGTAAACCTTTCACTGCTCTTCTTCTATATCAAAATCCAGCCGCCCTTTGAAGCCATCTACATCATCTTCTTTCTCTTCTCCGGAAATCAAAGATGTATAAAATGGCTGGTCTACTTTGGGAATGAGATCAGTAATCAGAAAGGAAAAGAAAAATGTGCCTAGCTTGCCGCTACACTGCGAATTCATTTAGCTGTTTCAACGAAACAGATACCTACGCAAATAATTCATAAACGAAACAGTAAAATGAGTCACTCGCAGTTGTTCCAGAAAAATAGATAAGTGAGTGCAAACTAACCACCAAATTCATGTATCGTTTGTTTGTAAATTACATAACTTTTTCATGGTGTGTCGTAGGGAATTGTGAAATTCAAAATATCGCTTAGTAAGTACTTATCTTAGGAAATAGTTCCATTTTCTAACAATAGAACCTACCTAACCCACCTAAAGAAATCTATTCTACTCGGCAAGACAGGTACCAAAAGCTCGATTTTGGAAATTTTGTCAATTGATGTTGAAGCGTGATTAACAAGACTTTGATAGTTAAATAAGTTTGAGATCAAGATAAGAAAAAATGACTATAATTTGCCTCTACTGGACTGCTGCACTCTCGGGTCTGTCTTGATAATCACTCATTAAAATCAAATTATCGGTAAAATCGGTCATCCCAATTATCCTGCGCTCCCCGTGGGGCCAGGGAGAACGAGCGCCGGTTTGACACCTAACGTCTAGTCCATACAATTAGATCGTCGACGCATGAAGTTGAGTTACTTAGGAAATATTTCATAATGCATGATCCCACTTCCTGGAGATTTACGTTTATTGCAAAACTGTAGGTGACAAACAACGAAGCAGTCACCTATCACGACTTTGACGCTTTTAGCAAAACTCAAAAAAAAATGGTCAGAGAAAACTACCATCCAAGCCGACTTAGACGGTTGTTGCATACCTGGAATCTTAGCTTGTAACGCCCACCCAGAGTTAGATGGTTATTGCGAAATAGGGATGTGGGTGATGTGACTGTTACTCTATAACAAATTTTCGATAATTGTTGGGCCATGAGCTGAAATATTTCATTAATAACAACTGGAGGTTATACAGACACCTCCAGAGAAGACTCAGGTAATCTCAATTTGGTCAAAATTCGACTTAGATGGTTGTTGCATAGCACGGTCCATATGATCTGATACCCGATCTGACAATATTGTACCACTAGAAAACTACACGGTTCGTTTGAATACTTAATCATGATGGAGAACAATCCAAAGACAATGAGATGATGAGTGATAGATGCAAATTGACAGAGGAAAAGATAGAGGGATATATTATCCTGTAATAAATGAGGCTTCCACGTATCGGGGAGGAAAGAAGTATCAATATATATATTACCTATTAGATCTTCGGATTAGAACTACGAGAGTAAGGGAAATAATCTTGTATGAAACTACGTACATTCAGGATCGATGTTTGGAACGAGACTGGGGTACAATCCATCCACGAATTCAGGCGACAGAGCAACTGCTGCTCAGTCACACCCGTTTGTTGCACATTGCACAGGTCTTATACATCGTCTAAGGGAGAATTACGAAGTGAATTAATTCTTGTTTCCTACGTTGAACACAAAAATGGGAACGGTAAGTACTCATCGTCAAACCAAGGAAAACAGCAAGATCGTGTTTCAACTCGGCATTTCCTCGTAGTAACTTTCTTCCCTCCCCAACATCTTCCTTTTTGTTCCAAACGACTTGGAAAGCATCCTCGGAAAAGGCCGAAAGGGAAGCACGGGAGTTCTTGGTGAACTTCCAAAAACCTCGGTATTCTGCGGTTCCAGTGGCGCAGGAGAGGGTTGTTACTTCGCCCCATAAATACGGAAGGTTGTTATTCCTTTTGTGAAACAATAACCGCGCCTTTTCTCCCGATAGTTTCTCCCTCCGTCGCCGGAAGCGTCCGGATTGATTTATCAGTCCGGGCGGAAATTATGCGTTGTGGAGGGTTCGGAATTGAGAGAGACGGCAGAAGAAGAAAGAGGATGCCAAAGGGTTTCCCCTATTCAGGGCTCTCCGACCTCGATTACATTCTCCTGCAATTACACGCTTTTCACATTACCGGTTTCCATGAGAAATATTGCGTGACCATTAAATCATTTCTCGTCGTTACCGGCGTTTCTCTCCAGAGCTGTACGATATCAAGCACTTCCAGAATGAAACGAAGTACACGTTAGATTAGGCACCCTCCCAAACTCAACTGAAGACGGCTGTTGGAGTAAGTCGATCCAGAGGAGCCTTCGAGCTTTCCATCACGTCAATTCTTGATGGTGCAGACTGCTCGTTCTCTAAGTGGACTCAGGCAAAATGATAAAAACTGGAATAAAATTAATCCATTTCTTCACCAAAATGGTTCAAATTTTGATAAGTTCACTCCTCGCAAAACTTCACAATTTTACTTCCGAGTCTACCAAGATAGCAGGAACATTGTTTAATTTACTTTTCAAGGTTGAAAAAAATGTTTTCCTAAATCAGAATTTCCACGTTTTAGGCCTTCCTGAACAATTTTGGTTCCGTGTCTTCTGTATCTGAGTGGGTTTGATTGTTTCGGAGGCCTATCTGCCCAATTCAATTTGTCTGCGGAAGTAGTGGTATTGAGAAACTTTCAAAGGATTGGCCACATGTGAAGAAGGGCGAAGTGATGAACCATGAAGGTGCTGTCCCTAGGATTCTTATAGGGCAAGATAACTGGCCACTTTTGTTCGTTCGCAAGTCATTTTCAGGACCCTGGAGAGGACCAGTTATTTCGCTTACGTGGCTAGGATGGTTGCTCTACGGTAATATTCCCAGGACTGGCACAACCACTTGCACAACCAGTAGTACAACGCATTGGCAAATGACACATAGGAGAGGATTTCAAGACCAAATTCCAGAGACCGAGCTGGATTTTTTGATGACCCGAGGACAAGATGACGTCGAGAAGATTGAAAGCCTGTTGAAGGATGGTAGCCCTGTTCGCGCAGGATGGAACGCTATTGAAAACGATTCATCAAAAACCGACGCAAAAACAATTATTGATGAAGTTCCTTTATTAGGGATAAAGAAAAGAAGAAAAAAAGAAAGAAAAAGAAGCGAGCATGCCAAACACCAGAAAACTCTAATGTGCCTGCGGAAAACTGGTCAGAGTCAACGGGCAGGAACCATTTGGAAGAGGCGACGGGTCGACTCTTTGTCAGCCAAACTTGATCCAAAATCAGAAGAGGCCAAGAGATGACAGCTGTCAGCGGGGGGAGTATGTTCGCTTCACGAACAGTTGTTAGGTAAATTATAATCAAATTTCATATCTCGGTCTTATAATTACTAAATCCATTTTCAATATGATTTTTCCTCATCTGTTATTTGTTTGAATTATGAAAAATGTAATCTCTTCGAAAGTTTCCTGCGATAAAGGAGAGTAATTTTTCTGCTACGTTAGCACGAGAAGTAGAGCTATAAACCATTAGGAGTGTCGATAAAAGTGGTTTTTTCTGTTCCTCACTCTCTCTTCATAATTCAGCAGACTCTCCTGTCCCCTCTGGAGCACTCTACTCCTTGGTCTTGGACCCTGGAATCTTCATGGGTGAGTTGGCATCCTCGAGGGCTGGTTTGGTTCCATGTTTCCTGTATCAGAGTGGGTTTGATTGTTTCGGAGGCCTATCGGTCCAATTCAATCAGTGCAGTCTTTTATGCGGCAGTTGTGGTTTTTTCTGTTCCTCACTCTCTCTTCATAATTCAGCAGACTCTCCTGTCCTCTCTGGAGCACCCTACTCCTTGGTCTTGGACCCTGGAATCTTCAAGGGGAGAGTTGGCATCCTCGAGGGCTGGTCCCCTTAGAATGTAAAAAAAGTAAAAAAAAGTCAAGTAAAGTAAGCAACCATTTCAGGTTGAATTTTCGTCCGACTGCCATTCTTGGCGTCGCGGACGTCATCAGCTGTCTCCCTAAGGGGAGATCAGAATTTGTTCTGATGATTTCGCTCATGGCTTCCCAAACATCACCGCCCTGGGTTGGAACGAGAGATTGCCGATCGTCTAATAGACAGAAAACTTTCTGCTGGCGACCAGATTCGAACTCGCATCCCCGCTAGACGGTTCTTATCCTATCACCGCAGTCGGGTATACTGTCCACTAGACCACCGACGCCCTCTGGTCCCCTTAGAATGTCTCTCGGCATGTGAGTTCTGCTCTGAACTTGAACCAACCTGTCTTGTTGGTAGAACTTTTGCTAGAAAGTTCGGCCTAATCTGTGGTGTTTTAGAAGAACATGTACTCAGGGAAGTAGACGGTCATGACCAACACTGCTGGGGCTCCAGAGTGGCGAGTTCCTTCCACTTCCACCACTACCTCTATGGATGGTGTGAGGTTTGTCCGTCTGCTTGCGTCCGTTCATACAGTCCTGTATGGAACGACTCTCCTTCAAAGCAAATAATAGATACTTAGTATGTATCTTCTGGCGTTAGCCATATTCGTTCTGGATGTACCCGCGATGGCCCACATGAAGTTGCTAGGTTTTCAAGTGTTTCGCTCCTTCAGGGACAGTAGTCGCCAGCACTAGGTACTCTGCCCCCTCTTCTTATACCTACCATGGAGTTTTCTCATTGTTGGGTGCTGCATCGTGCTCAAGTTCTTCCTGTTCCGACAGCACCTAGGTCCTCTTCCCCTATTCCTATATTTTGGGGCTTCCCCATCATTAGGAATATGTGTACTACAGAGAAAACTCCGGAGAACTTCTAAAAAAAAAAAAAAAATCCGTGGACTGTTCTGTTCTTTGTCTTCACTGCATGGAACATCCCACATTGAAAATTTTTTTTTTTAACATGGACGGAAAAAGATTTTCAAGATGATATCCATGGTATGAGGACCTTAGTACACCAGCTAACCTCCAACTTTAGTGGGGCAGTTTGCGAGTGGCCCCCAGAGACATCTCCGGCAACTGATCCCGTTTCAATTTACCTGTACCCTTTTTTATTTCAGTTTTTTAAAAATAATAACTAAATAATTTAAATAACTTTAAAGTCTTGACAAATTGCAAATTTTGACAAAGAAAGTCCTGGAAGTTTCCATTTTGGAGTGACCTATAGCGCCTCCCTTTCGGAATGTCCAACGTTTGCGTGTTCTGTGTTCTCCAGGTCGGTGAATATCAAGCGGGCAAGCCACATGTCCAGTTGGGTACTCAGGCCTCTTGCAAAGGGTGTACATTCTTCCCTCTGGGGCCACAAAATTAACGAGTGGATGAGTACTATTAATCGGAATATGGCAATTATTATATTTAATACTATTTGTGATTCAAATTTTCATCTACATGAGTAAGAAAATGATATTTCAAGCAAAATGAGTCTTCATTTTGGTGTAGAGTTGTTTCACAACCCCCCTCTCATCCTTAAATGTCCAAGCAGTAAAGCAGAAACACATGTAAAAAGAAGAATAAATGCCACGAGAAGCACTGGGCAAAATGAACTTTTACGAGTGACCCAACAATTTCCCCCACCAGACTAAGAAAACAACCTCTGGAACGACAGGCATTTCGCCATAGTATCATTCGACCTAAGGAAGGGCGGGAATGGACAATAGGAAAGATTCCGAGTGGCACTAAACCCCTGGTTTACGAGTGGATCCTTCCCCATGCTCTCTGACGAGAAAGTCAAAGGAACCAGGAAGGGGGAAATGATATGGCTGCCGGACCAAGGAACTTCATAGTTCCGGTGTTCTGGAATCGGCTTTTCTTGCAACTTCTGAGTTGGACGACTTGAGGCAACTTTGTGAGGAGCCATTCGATTTTTTCCCGTCTGTTTTTGTCTCTGGAAACTCACTTCATGAGAGAAAACGAGAAATGCATTTCGAATCCAGGAAGTAAAGTGTTCCGAAAGAACAAATAGCATTAAGGATGTAAAACAGAACTGTTGGCCATTCAACGAGTGGCACAAATAACTCAGAAAAGAACCAGTTTAAGCAGCTACTCTCATGTTCCATAACATTTGGGTATAAATACTACAGACGAATCCGTTTAATAACTACAGGAATTCAATAATTACTATAGGAATCCGTTTTGGGGGTCTCAGTTTCAACGGAATTTAATTTCACATATTTTTGCATAATTGGTAAAAAGCATGTTGCTTCTGAGTCTACCAGGGTAGCGGAAGCTTTGTTTTCACTTTTCAAGGTTGAACAAAAAAGTTCACCAAAAGTAAAATTTCCTTTAAAAAAATGTTTCCGAAAAATCAAGGCCTTAAAATTGACAGTAGACTTTGCGCATGCGCAAACGTAAAATCCTTGCCACAGCCGTAACTTCTACAATTCTCATCCGATTTCGATGAAATTTTCTAGGATTGTTTAGATTGGAGTGTAGATGGTCCCCTATGAAATGTATCACCTCCAGATTGATAGGAACCGCTGCGCATGCGCAAACGTGAAATCCTTGCCACAGCCATAACTTCTACAATTCTCATCCGATTTCGATGAAATTTTCAGGAATTGTGTGGGTTGGGGTGGAGATGGTCCCCTATGAATATCATGGCTCTCAAATTTAAAGTATTTTGTGCTCATGCGCAAACGTAAAATCCTTGTTACAGTCATAACTTCTACATTTTCCAACAGCATTCAGAGATTGTGCAGACTGATTGTGGAAGGTGCTTAAAGGTTGTTGTTTTGAGATTTCCTACTATGTTATGGATACGAGGAAGCTATGTGCCACACCCACTTGGCAGACTTTTTTAGGTTATCCAACATTTTCCAAGTATTTGGAGTTTTAGAATACCTTTCAAATATTTAGATTCTAGAAAAAAAGGAAAAGAAAATCGCCTGGAAATTGTTTATGTAAAACTGCTGGAAGGCTGAATTTCATACCTACTCGAACATACAGAAAGCTAGTCCTGTCCTTGCACTCGATTCATCTTCTAGAAGAGACCCCAGGAAACCCCTTGCATGTGCGTCCTTGGTGAAGCTGCGAGGCTTGTTAGCGCCCAGGAGTGTTTTATTTTTATACCAAGATAGGGGGGTTAGGTATTCAATATTGTAAATAGTATCAAAGTGTAGTGCGATAAAAGTGTAGTGTCGACGGGAGTGGCGTACCAAGGGTTCAAGGCCAACCCAACTAAGCGTACAAGAGTTTGCTTGGGTGGCTAGTCTTCAGTCTTCAGTCCACCTCTACCAGAAGCCACCTCGTGAGAAAGATCATTCCTCTTTTCCCGTTGGAATCTGCCAGGAAGCTACCTACGAGTATGTACCATCCTGAAACAATTGCAGCTGCCAATATCTCATCAAGTTCTAAGTGCTTTCCAGGTGCGAAACTGTCTCATCTTCCGGAAGAATCCAAAACCAGTAGGTACCTACCAAGGATCTTCCAGCCGCATCTCTACGCAAAGACTACATAGGTACTGAATTCATTTATTTTTAACACTGTTCGTCCCCCTAATTAACGTTTTGGTGCCTTAGGTATTTGGGGCTTCAATGATACCCACACTTATGTGCATATCAAACAAGGCTCTCTTTCGGGGCTCAATCACCGACCATTCCTTCCGGCTGCAGACAGAAGAGAAGACTGCTAAATGTGCAACATGATGGCGCTGGAGGGTGTATTCCACTTTCTTGGAGAATGCCCTGTGCTGGGTGGAATTAGAAGTGCTTGCCTTGGGTCACGGGTTGTCAGTAAGGATCGGGTTATGAATCTTTTGAACGGCAGTAGTGTGAGGGAGCCATGTTTTTGTCGTGCCGCATGGCGCCAACGATCCGAATGAAGGTTATGAAGGTTGTGTAAGCTGGATTTGTTGATTTTGGGAACCTCTAATTCGTTCTCGGGCACTCCCCGTCCATTGTCGTATTGCTGATTAATTGTAACATTTACATTTTCTACATGTAACTATATTGTAAATCTATTTGCTTAAATGATAAAACATGTTTTTCTTCGTCTTCTTCTTCATATCTACATAATTTACATGACGATCCATCGTACCATCTAAATCTCGCATGTATCAACGATTAGGTGAAAGGTGGCGAGTAGGAATGTCCTGTGAACTCCCTAACAATGCCTTTACATAACCCGGACCAAGGCCAAAAATTAATTACGCGCACGTAAGTTGAGGTATCAACCTGATCCCTGACCTGAGGAGTCCTCGGTGAGCGCTTACTGTTGAGAGGGTCTCAGTCAGTCGCCGTTCATTCCTCGTTCCGGGTCAGTGATTGGCCAAATCTAAGGAGCAAAACCATAAAAACTTGCACTTAAATTGGAAATTTTAAAGGATTTTAAAAATTCATTAGTGCGCGGCCCTAGGTCATTGAATAAATGAAATATTACCGTTGTAATCATCAAAATCGAAGCCAAAGAAAAATGGGAAAAACTTTTGAATTCAACGGGTGTACCCATGTTTTTCCCTTATTTCTTTGGCAATTATTGTTCGATTTTGATGATGGTCCGTGCACTAATTAATGTCTAAAATCCTTGAAAATTTCAAGTTTAGCTTCATTTTATGGAAAAAACATAACTGAATTAACGGTTTTTCAAATTGTTTCCTGACAATTATTGTTCGATTTTGATGATTACAGCGGCAATATTTCAGTTTCCCAATTCCCTAGGTCCGTGCACTAAGGAATTTCTAAAATCATTTAAATTTTCCAATTTAAGTACAACTTTTTATGTTTTTGCGCCTTTTATTTGGCTAAATACTAACCCGGAACGAGGAGCGAACGGCTACCGACTGAGACCCCCTTAAGATCCCGGTATACCGAATTTCATCAAAATCGTCCAAGAGAACTGAGCTACGTGAGGAGGACGTACGGAAACTTTTGTGTTCCAATTTCGCTTTATTATTTTCAATAATGAACCTTTGAATCGACCACGAAAATTTTTTTTTTACCCCCTCCCCCCCTCCTCAACATTCGTTGGTTTACGTTTCAAGGTACGTAAAAGCCAAAAATCGAATAAAAATTTGGCCGTCCGTCAGCCGTACGCGGCACTTTCCTTAGTTCCCATGGTCCGATTTTGATGAAATTTGGGATCTAGTTGTACTCCAAAGCTTCTGGTTGAAAGCACACACTAAGGGGTAAATACTTCTAAGGGTTGAAAAATAAGGCTAAAATTTTCAAAAACGCCCAGCTCAAAAAATTTCGATATTAAGGTATTGTTTTTTCTTCAATTTAAAATAGTATTGAAGTTTTAGAATCGAATGAGACCACCCAGAACTCTGGAGGACCCAGTTGGTCTTACGATAAATCAGAAACACGAGTGTGCATCACAAAAGCAGGCCCCAGGCTGAGTACAATTATTCACCCCCAAACAGAAGAAATTCTGATCCTTACCGACATCAAACTACAAAATTCGTCTTTATCAAAAACATCGATATTACAGTCAGAATGTAATAATTTGCAACGTTTTTTAGGAAGCAAAAGTCTAATTTGCATGGGCTAATACGAGGAAGCTATGTGTCACACGGCTAGGCAGTCCTTCTTCCCTACATGGATATTACGATAGAGTTTTAACCCCACCAAGCCGCTATATTTGCACAGTTCTTCAACTAAATAGTATGAAATTGTGACACGCTAGGGTTCATTTCTGAATAAAATAATATTGTTAGGTTGTTGCATTTGGAAGAAAACGATCGCCTCCCACGCCAAATCTTCCTTCTCTTTTTAGCAAATAAAGTATAGATTGATATACCGTTTTTTGACGTCCAATGAGAAGAAATATCGATTAAATTGCCCGCTTTACAAACAACCTGAGCAAACAACATTTGATTAAGTGAGGCGTATCAGCGTTTCTTAAGAAATATTGCAACACCGTCGACCGGGCCGGCGGGCCTTGCGCCTTATCGATTTTATCAGTGATTTTGTTAACTTTGCGATAAGGAATCGGGAGTAAAAAGATTTAATTAAAGGAGGGGTTTTCTGGGTTGGACAAAATAAACAGAGCTTATCATCACCGACATTTATTCCTCCTAACGGAAATTATTTACAAGACAATAAATAACATTTTTCTATATCGCTATTTACATTTATAGGTTTGTACATGATGTGAAAATCACAAGTAACTAGTCATTACTAGTTGAACTTCAAATAAAAATATCTACAATATTTGCACACGTAAGCACGTCCCGTACAGGACGCTCGATGACTTATTCCATTACAAAAACGAAAATTTCGGTATTTACCGGATTTTCATTTCTGTAAATCCTGTACAGGTAATATGAATTCTTATGTATTTTTATCTGACCTAAGAAATTTCCTCGAATACGAGGGTAATATAAAATTGTACACGATATTACGATTTAAATGGAATGACTAAGTTATGTGACGTTTTGTCTTTTTTTCCGCCAGGGTATCACAATATCACGGATAAGAGATCAAGGAGGAACCAAAATGGATGTACCAGTTAAAAGATACAACCGATTTGTGGGTACAACCAGCACTTCAGTTGGGGTGATGTGAAATCTGAAGGGGATTGGGGAGGAGTACCTCGCTTGTGGAGATAAACCGTACTACAATGAAAGCTCATCACATTGCAAAAACAAAGAGTCGTGTAGACTTGAGTACATAATGAAGAGGAAGAATAATTTTGATTTGTTAAGTATCGAACTTAGGGATTAAATACCCATAACCCTAATTGGACCATGGTATCACCGAAAAAATCTCAGGAACTCCACAAATATCCCAAAATGTTACCGAAACAACCCAAATTAAATAACAATTTTAAATTTCATGGACAGCAGAATTTCTGTGGGCTTTTGGAACTAAATGTGCAAGTAAATAGATTTTTTGGTAAATTTCAAAATTTTTGTTTGAACTCCCCACCCAGTCCCGGCCGTTGGTTCAAAGGCGCCCACCCACCATTAGTTCCAAAACCCGCCCACAGAGGCCAGAGCTAGCGCCGCGTTCTTTCCCCGTTTATCGATGCAAATTAAGTTCTAGGCATGCAAGAATTAAGAACCAGTACGAGTAAATAAAGTTATATTCAAACAAGTTCATAAGTACGGCCGATTAGTTTATTTATCCCAAAAGTTCTTTATCCGAGTGGTGTAGAAATCACAACCCCGGGAAACCAATCCACCGGCCTCCATTACAAGCTTTGCCGTATGACCTCCTATAGCTTCTACTCTGTGCTACCCCTGTTTTAATAGTTTTTATCAAGTCTAATTGTTCAATATACCGTTATTTACATTCATATTGTGCCGTTCTTCCTTCGCCCTACTCCGAGGTAACAACAATTTTTGTCTTAACACAATTTTTTGACTTTTAATAACTTAGAAAAAAAGGTTCAAACAATTCATATCTGTCCATTAATTTTTAAATGGCAATTTTAATCTTTTTAATCAGGTGACACCTTGGGACAGATGTGGAATTCCCAAGATTTTTTTGGTGACACTAGTGACACCATGTCCCAATTAGGGTTAAGGGCAAGTAACATCACTACTTTTGTCAGACTTAATTTCAAATACCTACCAATTTATTAGGTACTATTTCGGTACAACTCCCACAATCTGCAGTTAAATTCGATGTTGAGCCGAGAACATCCATGATGTAAGCAAATTTGGGATGAAAATTTGCTTCAAGGAGTAACTGGTAAGTTTTCAATTATAATGAACAGCACATACAGGATATATTGTCGACAGAATTTGTTAATCCTATTTAAGAATATTTCATGAACATTTTTTCTCCATAACTTATTTTCTTCTCTAGCTAGGCGGTACTTTGGAAGAATATGAGAAACACGTGCCATGTTTTCGTTTATGATAAGATAATCAATGAACAGGAATAAGGAATCCACAAATAAGGAATGTAACTTCGAATAGAGAAGGGATTATAGGAATGTTTCTTTGGTATAACAGCTTTTCTTCGAGCTTCTTCTTCCGACACGCGCGGAGCCGAACCGGCTGGCGCACGAATTTTTGATCGGATTTTATTGTTCGATTAATCGAATCGATCGTTCGTCACATCGATTACTCACCGCCCGCCGTCGTGGCGTTGTCACCACTGCCAATTCCTCGGTGGACCGGGCATGATGGGGTAGGACGGGATCATTTGTTCTTTGGGCGCCGAAGTGCAGGGTTTGCCGTCTCTGACGAGAACTGGGACGGCGACTCGTCGTGGGGACGTCAGACCGGCGTTGTGGTTGCTATCCATTAGCATGCCTTTTTCTTGTTGAGCACGTTTTGTTTTATACCTGCAACATGAGACCGTGACGTCAATTGAACATCGTGACTAACTAGTATCGTATCTTGCAAGTTTCCCTGCTGCATTTGGGGCGACAGCCAGAAGCACATCATACGGGCGTAATAGCATCACAAGTGATAGCGGAAACTATCCCAATGTACCACCAGAGGCAATATCCATTGTAAAGAAGGAAGAGCGGGAGGAGACCATCCGTAGGAGGCAAGCAGACCTTGTCTGTGAAACCCGTGGTAGGTGGACAGCCCTCATAATTGACGATCTAAAGGCTTGGTTGGAGAGAAAACACGGACTCAATTCCTCACAGGGCATGGATACTTCCGCTCCTTCTTAGTAGAGATTGGGAAAGCCACTGATCCAGAATGCAGATAGTGTGGGATAGAAGAGGATGATGTCTGCCAGACCTTCTTCACATACCCACAACGGGAGTGTATGAGGAGGAGTGCGTAAGAGATCATCGGAACGTTGTATCCATAGACAATCATACTTGAGATGATTAAGAACAAGTCGAGGTGGGACGCAATGGCAGTATTTGTCGCAGCAGTCCTCAACGCAAAAAAGCTGGATGGAAGATGGGAGGAAGAAGATGAGGAATAGAATTGAAGGAGAGATCAGATTGGAGAGCAGAAGTAGGAGCAGCCTTTTGGCACAAAAAAAGGGTTCACCCTGAAGTAATACTGTACAAATGGCTCCGGGCTGAGTCCTAAGCAGAGGGAGTGAGGTTTTAGTTGGTAGCCCCAATTGCTGGGGAGTCCTACACTATTGATGTGAACTTCCCGGTCTCAGTTCCCGTAAAAAAAAAATTAAAAAAAAAAAAAAACATACCGGCTTTGGTCTCAGTCAGTGAATGAGACAATCTTTTGGGTTTTCAATTCCCGAGGTAAATGCAAAAATCCTTGAACATTTCAAATTTAAGTACACAGCTTTTCATTTATTTTTTACTTTTGGAATGAAACAAGTGCATGAGCGTTGGTATTTGAAAATGAGAAGAATGCCACGAGGAACACGGAGATCGGATGATTATTTCCTGAGAAAAATGGGAAAAACTGTTGATGAAAGCTGAGAAGGCCGGGGAATGGGGGAAGCATTGGGGGATGATGGGTCGCAATGGTGCTCATTCCGACGGGGAGGTGAGAAGGGGCAAACAAGCGCCTGTTCGTAAGAGATTAGACTAACCCGAAGTAGACTAACTAGGAAGGAACGGCCACCGACTGAGACCCCCTCAAAACCAATCTTTTTTCAGTCTATAAACCTGTATTATTCGAGAAAAAAAAACACTTCAAAAACCAAAACGCAAAGCAGAATGTGGGGAATTGAGACGTCGGCTGGAAAGATGGCAACCGTATTTGGGGCATCAAGGGAGTTCTTTATTAGCACCTATATTCCTCCATGTATTAAAGATTGACTTACACGTACAGACCTTCATGGAGAGGTTATCTGCAAGCCCTTTATGCAACTGGAACGTAAGTGACTCAGCCCTTCATTTCGTCCTCCAGTGCCCAATGCTCGCTATACCCCCCATAAAGTTTCTTCTCCCCGTATTCGTGCTCCCGCTTCCATTTCAAGAGAATTATTATAGAATTTTAACGACTAGTTACAAAAATGTATTAAATAGGCAATATTACTACTTGAAGGAAGCAAGTTATTCGAGGATGTTAGTCATGAACTCCTAATGGGCCAACTTATTCACTTATTTATTTTCTTTTTGCAATACTCACAACAATTATTTAAATTTATTTTCCGTTTTATTTACTATCGTGTTCATAATGACAAACAATTGTGAGCCAAACTCAGCTCTGTATGGTAACTAAATGCAATGAAGATTTATTATTATTAGTAGTAACTTCATGGTGAGGTTGGTTAAGATAAAATGTCAAGAGGTTTTAGTGAGATTCTAAGATTAGAGACGGCAGCACAAACAGAGCCAAATTTCGTTTACTCTTCATTTGAGAACGAGATATTTAAATTTGCAAACAGATTTCTCTTTAAGATTCACTTGTAATTTCGGGCGTTCAGTTTAAAAAGTTAGCAAATTTTTTGTCACACTGTCCGTTCAAATTATCATTTTTAGTTTTTTAGGAGTACAACATTGTCAACTTGACAAAAAATTTCTGATGATGTTAGCAAGCAACTTTGAGCTGATATTTAGATAACTTCCATTAGTCCCAGTTTCAAAACTCCTACGGCAAAATTACCATTATTATAGTGTAGAGTTTGGATCACTCAAACCCGTTACAGCCGTCAGGATTTGGGGACCGTGTATGATGTAATCAAGTAGCTATAAAGGCACTTTTGGAAAATGAGCACACTTTTTATAACAATTACCCATAATGTGCGTGAATCTTGAATAGAATTCGATTCGCAGAAATAAAAAATCTTGTTTCGTTCATAGATGAGAACTTCGATAATTCGGTGCTCAATTTATGATCTTGAGTAGCTATTTATTGCCCCAAATGGACTACAATTATCACTATCAGAGGAAAATACACGAGAAATTACATGATGATAAGAAACTGGTTATAACCAACTTATAAGTTGAACAGGATTCAAGGAGGAGGAACAGGAGGACTCACTACATTCAACCCTACCGTAAGAAGAAGTTCACATGAAGATTATAAACCTTAAATTGTAAGCAAGGCGCTGATAATCTCTTTACAATGAAGTTACAACGCATGACATCTTCAACCTCCTCGAGAGGGGATTTGTATAATGCAGAGACACCCCAACTAACCACGGTATTACTGTCAAACTGGTTTGATCAACACAATCTATCTCCAGACGAAGAATCTGCAGGTTGTTTGGCCTGGGAAAGGATCCAGAATTTTTCATGCAATGATTTCTTTGCAACTGCATCAATAATTTTGGATATTTTCTCCGTTATAATTATGAGTGGGGATTGAAATTTTGATTTGAGTTGAGCACTCACCGGTGGTTTTGGAACCAAATTTTCACTTGGGTCGGCGTAAGGTGAATAATCGATGCGAGGTGTTCTCTCTCGGGGGCCGAAAGGTACCTCTGCTGTCGAAACCGCCTCTCCAACTCGTAGGTCTGCTGCTTGCTGAAGAGGACTCTCCTCTTTCGTTTTTTGTGTCCGGGCCCGGACGCCATCTGCTCCCTGGATTGGTCCTCGTCGTCGTCCTCTATCCGGTCGTCTTTGAGACCGGGAGACGGGATGCCGTGGATCATCGGACCCGGATCCGTCAGCTCCGATACGCCGGGCGACGTGCTGTCGGGGCTGGCTTGCTGATGACCTGCAACAACCGGATGATTCATTTATAATTTTACAGTTAAGTTGCGCACAAAAAGATATTTTGAGAGCAGGTATATCAAACTATCAGGTGAATATGTACCCACAAGTGTTCATATTTTATTTTACATTGATAATAACAAAAAAAACCTCTTAGACCACTTTTCCACATAGTCCCTTGCTTCGTTATCCAATTTTTCCAACGATATGGCAGTTTTTGAATCCGATTCCGGAGTGTCGTCATCTAGTTGCTCACGAACTGCTGAACCTGTTGATTGTTCTCAAAATGCTCTCCTCCAAGTGCATCTTAGAGTGGACCAAACATGTGGAAATTTCAAGGTGGAAGGTCAAGGCTGTAAGGTGGATGCAGTCCAGTGCAATTCAGCCAATGTTTGAATTGTTAAGGCGGTAGTGTGAGGTCGTGCATTGCCATTAAGAAGGAAGAAGGGAATTTTGCGCCCTTTTGAATGATATACAGCTCGAACTTGATCAAGAGGGTTACAGTAGTACTCATCATTTATCGTAAGACGGAAAATCAATCATCGGAATCCCTTTTGAGTTCCAAGAATTGGGTTTCTTCACCTTTCCAGCAGACGAGCGAATTTTGGTCTTTGATGGCCCATCCGTTCTTCCTTCACTGGCTCTCTTCGACTCGAGTCAAAACTGTGCACCCTAGTTTCATCACGCAGCACTATTCGTTTCACAAAATCCTCTCATTCAACTTCAAAACTAGCTTGCACGATTGCATGTTTGGAAAATTTGAAGCTCTCAACACCAAGAAGAGCTTTTCAAGAACAATCAGCAGGCTCAGCAGTTCGTGCGCGACTGGATGATGAACTTCCTGAACCATTCTTCGAAAAAGGAATTGAAAAACTGCCGATTCGTTGGGAAAAGTGTATCACCAAGCAAAAGGGCTATGTGTTTCCTTTCAAATGGGCTTATATCTTTTTTTTCACGGATTCTGCATCTTTAGGACTACTACCTCACGAGTTCCTTCCGAAACCGTTTGTATCCCGCTTGCTAAAAATCGAGTTTGCCGAAAAAAGGGCTAATATCCATCCCATAGTTTTCAATTAACACTTTTTTTTTTCAAATTTGGTATTCGGATTTTACATACCTTGAAACATAAACCATCAAATTTTGATGTTTTGATGTGTGTTAGAATATTTTCCCTTGCCCTATTCAGAAGGTTAATTATTGAAAATAATGGGTGAACCAATAAAAGAAAATGAAAATGAGATTTTAATGTGACTCAAATCCATCGTTTTTCATCAAAAGAGCTTATATCCAAATAATAAATTGCCGTGTCACCCTCAAAATGCATGCCAAAATTTCGAAATTTGGTCTTACAATCAAAAGTTCTACGAACAAACTAATTGGAAAATTTGGGAACCCTAGACAACTCGTTTCGTCATGAAAATATTTTTTCTCAATTTCCCACATAAAACCCCAAGTGGACCCAATGGAAAGAAAACTCCTCATGTGTAAAAGAAATCCAGGAGGTTTTTTAGTTTTCCATGTATAATAAAAGTAGTTTATATTGAACCACCCTCGCATAATTCTGGTACCCAAGTCCCTACTTCTACTGTGTTTTTCACTTTCTGAATTCAGCTACTTCAGGGAAAATTCAGGATTGGCTGATATGAAGATTTAAATTTTCAGAATTCTCACCATCATGTTATTCTTTGCGATCATCAAAAATCGGTTATTATTATCGATTACGTCATTTACATCAATTACGAGCTGTTCTTAGAGAGATGGATCGACAGAATTTCGAAGTATAGTCATTGATTGTGTCCATCGTCGTCATTCTTGAATCAGTATTGTCCTGATAATTGGTGGAGAACTGGGGAGACTGACTACGACTGATACCGAAACCAACCGCTGATGGATGTCTGCGTAATGTGGTCGGGATATGTGCGAAATGGTCGGATCTCTTTGTGTAGGTCGGGCGCGACGCTCGCCTCAGAACTTTGAAGAATGGAGCGTTGAAATCGCCGTGGCACAAACGGCGAAGGGGGAGGAAGCAGATGAGAACAATGTATTTGTGTATCTGTAGCCAACGTTTTCGAGGGGGAAATGTCATTGTGAAGGTGTCGGTTACCAGTACATCTGTTTGTGCAGAGGGAAAGGGAGAGATCTGCCTGGGGTGGCACCAGAGGGGGCTCAGAGTGAGGAAGAATCACAGGGCGTGAAAGAAGCACAAAATACCTCTTCGCCATTTGTCAAAAAAAGAGAAGCTACCGCACTCCTAATAGGATATTCGTCTTTTTTCACATCATCGTTCCCTCGTCGATATCCTATTCCTTCACCATCTGCCCCCCTGGTGGGCGTGATAGCTCGCGGTGGACACAAAGATTCCCCGAAAGTGATAATTCATGGCGCCTACAAAAGATCTCGTGCCCGATCAGAAGATGGTCCTGAAGGAAACGGCGCATCACACCCAGAAAAAAGTCAAACATGAAGTGACAAATTTCCATTGTGGTTTTCTGTCCTCCCAATGAAATATCCCTTTCAGAAGGAACCTCTTGTCTGCTATAGGCCAGGTGTCTTCTACAGCTCACGAAGAACTAGTACAGTGGAAACTGGCTAAGTAAGAACTGGAAATCCTCTGCTGGTGAGATAACAATGCAGTTCCTTTTGTTTTCCGCCAAAAAACCAGGAATAGTGAGAATAATGGGGTAATCCGGTGGGTCGGAAATTCAGATTATTGACCTCAAATTTGGATTCAGCACCATTGAAAACCTCCATTCTCCAACTTTTTGCCCATTGATACCCATTTATAGTATCCAAGACCACGAGACGTTCGAGACCACACGGGATTAGTTGAGCATGTCGTTCCAAGGTCAGCAACTTAAAACGTCACATCATTAGAATCTTCACCTTTCATTAGCTTCTGTAATTTCTTCTAAACATTTTCTCGACGAACAGACCCGATTACCGTTATTCCTAGCCCACGCTCTTTTGAAAAAAAAAAAGTATTTTTAATTTACTGAAATACCCCATTTTACTTCTGGTAGTGAGAAGACGATTAGAGGACAGTTGATACCCCTGCACTGCCCAGCCAGGATGCAATAAAAGCAATAAAAACTCTCCAGCTCTAATTTGAATTGAACAAGTGCGATCCGACCTCCTTCGATCGAATTCAAGATTTGGGGAGAGATCACGAAAAGTTTGAATCATTCTAAGACGACAGAATTTTTCTTCTCATAAACAATTACATAATAACAGTATTAATCCCACTGATCGGTAGATAATGTGAAGGAAATACATACATTCGTTTTTTTTAAGGGAAGTCGTTAATTTGTCCACGTTGCATCAAATACCTGGGATAGTGATAATTATTGGTTGGTCACATGAGTTACTGAGAGAACTCGGACACTGAGAAGAAAACTAGGCCCTTCGGCTAAAATTCAAGGAAAATGGAACATGCTTTAGCCGTGTTTAGTTTGTTTGTTGTTTCCTTTTACTGGGAATTTGTTGTCTGTTGTTTTCATTTAGCTCTTTATGGGCCTGCTTTTCAAATTGCTCGTTATTTCATTCACCTCTTGATTTCACAACTAAAAGCCCGCGTTCATAACAAAATCTCGCTTAGATTTCAAGATCCTTTGATTACATTTGTTAGAACCAAGCCAACCAACAACATCAATAATCCACTAAATCGATATTGGTTTTTACCAACATTGTTTACAGTTCTTTTAAATCAAAGGTATATCTCAACTCCGTCCATTTTTACAACTGTTTTGGCAGTATATATAAGTTACGCTTCAATTTAGGGCTTTTCAACGAGTGACGAAAGATTTTCGTGTGATGAAAACTATCGGCGATACATTTCTCTAGAAACGGGTCGGTTGTAAGTGAAAATCATTACAAAACCCGCGCTACTTTCGTCCCACGATTTCGTCACGTTTTAGCCCAGTTAGGTGAAAGCTAAAGCATGTTCCATGATTAAAAAAAAAGGTTTCCTTGCGATTCTCACCATTCTGTCTACTTAAAAACTTTTTTCCAAGATAATCGGAAAAAAAAAACATTTTAGAAGTGAGCAAAAAATTAGTAAAAGTACCATTTTAGTACTGAATAGTGTGTAAAAAGGTCATTTTCTTTTTAAAAAGTTTATTTTTCGTCGACAATTTGATCAAAATGCAGTCAAATTAAGAAATTAATATCACCACGTGATTCAGCGTAAAAAATACTAAAATGTCACACACTACTAAAGTGTCACACTTGGGTACTTTGTACGTGCACATTTTGAAGCAACCTCACGGTTGCGCATCTTTGAGCGCGCGCTGAGGGGTTTGCGCGCGAAAAAAAATTCGGTTGAGGGGCGAAATGTTCATGAAATTTCACGCAGAATCCGAATCTGCAATAAAAAATGGGAGATCTCATTTGAAAAAACGAAGTTGGTACCGGTTGCGCACGTGCGCAATGCGCACCGTGGTCATATTTGAAATGCTCGGGGAAAATTTTGAGGGTCCAAAAAAAAAAATTACCACTATCTGGACGATTTTAGCAAGGGGGGGGGGACGTTTATGGGGCCTATAATACTTTTTTCAAAAACTGCCATACGCCCCTCAAAATCAACACTATTATTTTTCTGTTTAATTGAAAATTTTTTAACTTTTAGTGTCTAAAAAAAATGAGCCGAATTTTTCAATTTAAAATGTTGTACTTAATTTGGGAAAAACACCGATAACTAGAGTGAAATTTGAGGTATAGAAGTTATTGAAATATCCAATGTTGAATGAAATCTGCGGTAGAACCTTCGAGTCTCCACTATTTTCGTATTCATCCATAATATTGATGTCCATTTTGTATTCAGCTACAACATTAATTCGATTTATTACGTCACCTTCGTCCTTGGTATTACAGTAATAATTAAATTCAGATTTTTAATTAAATACAAAACTAATCTTATCGCACGATTCGAGGCCATTGTTCCATTAAATGAAAATAACCAAAAGTATTTGGTTGGCACACTTCGAGTGGTTCATAATCAAAATTGAAATTGATTGCGGCGGACAAATACGACCTCAGCGCCAGCTTGTTTTTTTCCTTCAAAATGTATTTCTTTATTTTTCGAAGATAAAAGTTTATCTTACGTCAATCCTTTCTGGCAAGTACTTGGAGCTATCAGAGCACCGGAGGCTAAAAAACGATTTATCACACGCGCCTTATTTTTATCAAGAAAAACGTTGGAGAAAACAAACAAAAGACGGAATTACGATTTGGTTACTGGGTTGGGAATTATTGTTTCAATTTTTTTTTTTTTTTTCAATTCATTTTCTAGGTAAACAGTTCCATTAATAGTACATGGATCCATCCGAATCTTCTTAAGTTCTTAGTTTAAAATAAAATTAACTATAGATTTCAGATTTTACCTCATCATCTGCTTCCGAATAATTTTCATCTCATCAGGCACTCTTTAATTTTATAATTTAGAGATCAAAGCCGTACAGATGATCTGAAGTCAGTTTGAACAACCCAACGACATTATGGAGTTCTACAAAATAAATGCTGCCTCCCACTCTAAAATAATATGGATTCTTGTTTATCTCAAAAAAGACAGGAATTTGGTTTATTTGTAAAACTGATTCCTTGACCTCCATTTTCGGTTGATTCCATTCAATAATGAATCTGTTCAATGGATCAGGAGTCTCTGATCTGACTCTGCCAAATCTGAGAAGATATTTTTCATTTTGTTTCAGTTTGCCCTATTTTAGTGGAATAAGATCAAGTATTTAGGAACTTGTGCCATCTCGGAGAATGAATTTGTGCAAATTATGGAAAATAGATCCGACTGGTCGTATAGCAAGTTACTGATAGAAGAATTTAATTGGTAGTTAGATATAAGATATTAGTAAATTGGATGTAATTAGATTGTAGTTAAATAAAAAATAAAATTTTTAAAAAAGTGTAAATAGAATAGGTATTATTTTACCTCATGGTTCCTCTATTGGGCCAACTACGGCAGACAGCCTATGGCTAAGCCTATCTTACTTTCGAACTGTTTTTTTTCTGTTTATTGTCAGTAAATTTTAATTTCAAAATAAAGTAATTTTTCTTCTTCTTCTTATGGAGTTCTACAAAATAAATGCTGCCTCTCACTCTAAAATAATATGGATCCTTGTTTATGACAAAAAAAGGCAGAAATTTGGTTCGTTTGTAAAACTGATTCCTTGACGTCCATTTTCGGTTGATTCCATTTAATAATGAACTTTTGGAATCGAGCAAGAAGAAAGAAAAAACTTTCAAAAAAGAACCCTCCCTCAAGATTTCATAGTTTAGGGGGTGTTCTTTCTTTATAGTGAGTATGATAGTTTACGGAGGGTTCTTTCTTGAAAGTTTTTTCTTTCTTCGTGCTCGATTCCAAAGGTTCATTATTGAATGGAATCAACCGAAAATGGAAGTCAAGGAATCAGTTTTACAAATGAACCAAATTTCTGCCTTTTTTGCCTTATACAAGGATCCATATTATTTTAGAGTGAGAGGCAAAATTTATTTTGTAGAACTCCATAAGAAGAAAAAGAAGAGAAATTACTTTATTTTTAAATTAAAATTTACAGACAGTAAACAGGAAAAAAACTCTTCTACGTACTACGTAGAAGGTACGTTTCTGTTCTGCATGTTTTGTGCTGTTGGCAGTGTCCAGGTAGCCACCGAACACGACTGTGGAGTTTTCACTAAAAGTGCTTTTGCATCATTTACAGAGCAACTTAATGCAAAAACACCTACTTGTCGTCAGAAGCAGAAAAGTATTGGTTTTCGACTCTTGAGATTCAGAATCGAATCGCCCGATTCTTAATATTAATAAAATAGTCAAAAAGTATCAATTATTTCTATAGAGAAATCGAATTTTTGACCATTTCTATTGCGGATGAGAAGTCGCCGAGGCTTCAAAAACACCTCTTTCAAATAGTACGACTTCTTACTCAACTTTCATTCCAGAGGCTAAAAACAACATGCGACCGACACGACTGTATTCTTAGAAAAGTTTGTTAAAAGTGAAGGAGCACAAAACCTTCTCAAGTATCACTGACGATTGGAAAATAAGTCATGAGCGTATTAGAAGTTACCTAGAGGTTGTACGAATGATTTCTGAGTAAAAGCAGAGCATGAAAAGGCCTCGTTGCTGATTTTTAAAAAAAATTTACCTACCTCTAGCCGCGGAACGCCTAATCGTAGAGACAGAGAGTCAGTGGAGCAAATTGTAGGGAATTTTATATACCTAAATACCTGTACTTTAATTTTGGTAAGTAAACAAGTCGCTAGACCGCTTACTTTTCGAGTTATAGGCAGAAAACCGAAAAACGGAGATTATCCTCCCCCTCCTCGAGCTCACCCGCCACCATAGGGGACGTTGGAGGTATAATTACATCAATTATCAAGTGTGAAGGAAGTGCCTGGTGAAGAAAATTCTTTACTATGAATTATTTCTCCTGTTTTCTCTAATTCGTCCGAGCTATTTCCTTAGTTATCATGGTCAGAATTGGATTGAGGTGGTGGGGGGTTTTCAACCCAGTCGGGTGTGATGTTCTGTATAAACTGGACAGTCCACTCACTTTTCTGGGCGCAGGTTGTAGGCTGAATTTTTGAATTGTGGAGGATGTTGATTTGATTCCATATTTGCTTGACTGAAGTTGTTCTGTACAAACTTTAACAGTACGCTTGGAAGGAAAGCCGTTGAGCTGCATTCAGTGTTTGTCTAGCTATGGCTGTACAGCGTTGGGCTTCGATGAATGTTATACAATTGCCATTATTTTTGAATGCCTGGCAAGCTGTTTTTCGATTTCTCTCTGCTTCTGTACGAGCGTTTGTCCACCAATACTTTTTTGGTTTGGTCGCGTTGGTACCAAACGGGAAGCAGCCTGGTCACTAGCCTCCTGGGTGAGCTGGATAAACTGTCGTAAGTCAAATCATCGCTGAGAAGCCTATCGATGTTATTGTTGAGATAATCCCTGAATTTGTCCCAGTCAGCTCTGTTATAGTTCCAAATTCTGTAAGGTGCTCGAGTAATGGGTTCTTCATGTTCGTCCGTTGTCATGAGGATGGGCCAATGGTTTAATCCCGTCAAAAAAAAGGTCAGAATTTAATTGAATTTGGGATACCGGCTCCATTTGGTTACTCTCAGTCACCTCTGAGGGGTGAAAAATAGAGGTTGCAATTTACAAAACGCCCTGAAAACTCGATATAAAGGTATTGGTTTTTTAAATGGTATTGTTGTTATAAAGAAATTTTTAGAATCGAATGAGACCACCCAGAGCACTGTAGGAACCAACTGTTCCTCCATGAACACTTAAGGTTTGGACTTACGATAGATCAGAAACACGAGTGTGAATCGCAAGAGAGGACTAATCTCCGTTCAAATTTTAGCTAACCAAAATGCGATTGCCGTTCGTTTCTTTGAGTTATACTCAGTTTTGCGTCCTCAGCAACCAGCAATATAATTTTCTAATGAAGGCCCTCACAGTTTCTTCGAATTGAGTGTGAAGCGTTAATTTCTTCAAAATAAACTCAATTGTGAAGCGAAAATATGGTTAGTTGGTGACAATGACACAACTGTGTTCTGTGAAATTTGACGATTGAAATATCAAATTTCAAATATGAAAATTTGCAGCGTTTTTTAACTTATTTAACCAATTTTAAAACCTCTGCTGTGACACCAAACTCTAATACTAGTAAAAAGAATTTAATTATTAAGCATATTGGCAATAAATATCGAGCAGGTATGTACTTGAGCAAGAAATCATTAATTATTATTACGTTTTTGTTAGTCTTATCACAATATTACGGTGTTTTTATGTAATTTATATTATTTCACATTAATTGCATATAGTGTAATTAACCAATGCCGGTACATTTTGCATAAATAAATCTGTTTTTATTATTATTATAAGTCGAACAAGAAGAAGCTCTCCAATAACAAAAAAGTCTGCCAATTGGGTGTGGCACATAGCTTCCTCGTATCCATAACCCGATTATATACCTAGATGATCCGATGCATAGTAGTTACTCTCAAAACACCAATCTCTAAGTACCTTTCACTACCCTCATAGGGGACCACCTACACGCTAATCTGGACAATCCTAGAAAATTTCATCAAATTCGGATGAAAAATGTAAATGTTATGGCTGTTACAAGGAATTCACGTTTGCGCATGCGCAGTCGCTTCTATCAGTCTGGGGATGATGATTTTTATAGGGGACCGTGATTTTTATTGGGACACACCAACCCGCACAATCCCTGAAAATTTCATAGAAATCGGACAATGACTTCGTATAGTTATGCGCGTTACAAGGAATTCATGACAGACACACAGACAGACACACACAGACACGGAACCAAAATTGTTCAAAAAGGTCTAAAACGCAAAACGCGAGTGAAAATTTTGATTTTGGAGAACTTTTTTTTCGTCCTTGAAAAGTGAAAACAAAGCTTCCGCTACCTTGGTTGACTCGGAAGCAAAAACAGAATGAAAATTCAAGTTGGAAGCAGGATTTAATAAGAAAAAATTAAGATTTTGACGAAGGAGAGGGTAAGATACAATTTTTAGTCCTATTTCGTAGGAGAAATCATTTGGATCGACATAAGTGTGTATTTGAACAGTCCACAAGGCTCTCTGAAGTATCAACTGTGAAAAAAAGCCGTTTGTGGAATTTGAAGGGCCGGCGGTTCACACCTAAGCTTAACTACTTGAGGCTATAATAGATTGAATATAAAGGCGTTTGTTAGGAGGTTGTTAATTAGAATTTAGGAGTTGGGCGTTACGTGCCGAGGAATACGGCCTGAGTGTTACAAGGCAGGTCACAAGTGGGCGTGAAAAGGCAGGTTTTCGAAAGGCCAAAACCGTCGGGAGGAGGAGGAGCCAGGAGTGGGGAGAGCTCGACCCCACCCTTGCCCTGCGAGGTTATTTGATCAATAAGGGCGAGAGTCATGCAGGGGGCTGCAGCCTTGGAGCGAAATCCAGAGCCCATCAATCTTCATTAGTTAACCAGGAGGAGTAAATGCGTTTGCCGTGTACTGGAAGGCCCTCCACCGCCGCAGAGACAGACCGGCTCCGTCTACTATTGTCTACCGTCGGCCATTGTTTCAACCAGTTTCGATCCCTCGAATGTATCTTCCACAATGATCCGCCTTGTTTTTGTTACTCATCCGATCACACAATGGTTGGCATTAACCCTCTCCTGGGTGCTTCTACTTCGTTATCATCCATGACTAAGTACAAACATTGAAAATTCATCCTTCCTGTTCTCTCATCATCGGCCGAACGAGAAGCAACAGAAAAGTCCATTCATGCAGCATGAGTAATGACTGAATTTACAAAAAAAAAAGTTTGAAGGGTTAAACCTATTGAATTTGGTTAGACCTATTCCATTGTGTCCTGGGGACACTGCTCATCTGCTGGCAAAATCTTTGGCATTCAGAGAAACGCAGTTCGAATTTTGGCTCAAAGAGGTTATCGCCAGGACTGTCGTGATTGTTTTATATCGTTAGGTATACTCACATTACCTTCTGTTTTTAACATGTTTAATGTTTTAGGGCTGGGGGTCGTTCTGTGAATTCCGACACGCAAATCTGCAACGTTTTTTTTCTTAGTTACCACGGACCGATTTCTTAGTTACCACGTTATATCGGCTCCATTTGGGGTCTAGTTGTACCAAGATGGTCACTGATCAGCTGAGTGAGCTCCAAGGCCATTTTCTCTCCTGTTGAACGCAGGAAGCTGAAATGTGAGAAGCAGGGTCAATGGAGAATGCTGAAGGCGCCTGAGTGGTCACTGATCAGCTGAGTGATCGGCAATCTAATTTCTCCCTTGCGAGGGAAAAACATTAAACATGATTTAATGTTTTTCCCTCGCAACGGAGAAATTGAACAGAGAGTTTCGAGAGTTTTTATTAAAGAATGCTTGGTTCTGGCACATAAAAACAGTGCGGATTGGAAGAAGGGTAGCGACGTCCACGATTATCAAACTAGAAGCTGCGATAAGTTGATTTCAATATTCAATAGACTGAAAAGATGCCAAAATTCCAGGAACTATTGGGCCATAAAATTGTACAATAAACTGCCGATTAACTACAAGAAATTAGACATGAACAATATCAAAAAGCAAATTACAAATTTTTTCAAGAATCATGCATTTTATTCAACTGATGATTTCCTCCAGTTTCACTTTTAACACAGTTTTGTTGAATCTCAAAATCACTTAGTTTCCTTTTTCGTCATAATTGAGAGGAAAATTGAAAGTAGTACGCTCATTTATGTGCCTGACTTTGTACCTACAATTTTAATTATTTACATTGTTCTTGTTATGATGGGGTTTTAATTATTCTGTAATTTGTTCCTTGGCAGTGATAGAAGCCTGGGATTTCGATTTTTGGGCTGTGATTGTATTTTGTTTTGCATTGTTGAGTTTTAATGAGTATTGTTGTGAGACATGATCTGTTAAGGGCCTTGATCCATCTCCGCTGTTTTTTTATTTTCAATCTGACGTTTGTTTTATATACCAATGGTATGAAAAACAATAAAGAGCTCTCTCTCTCTCTCTCTGAGAAAATTGAAATATTACCTACAGAGTGTGAACAAAACAGAACTGCAAAACTGCAAGAATCAATTCTACAATTAATTTGCAAAAAAAAGTGTCTCCTAGTTCTTTTTTGGTTCATTATTTTCAATAATAAGCCTTTGGAATCGAGCAAGAAAAACAATTTTAACCCCCCCTCAAAATTTGATGTTTTACTTTTCAAGGTACGTACAATCTGAAAATCGAATAAAAAATTTTCCGTCCGTCCGCCGTACGCGGCACTTTTCTTAGCAACACTGGACCGATTTGGTTCAAATTTGGTATATGGGATCCATTTGGGGTCTAGTTGTCCCACGAAGCTTTTGGTTGATGTCAGTCACTTATAAGGGGTGAAAATTTAGGGTTGAAATTTTCAAGAGTGCCCTAGCTCGAAAACTCTCGAAATAAAGGTATCGTTTTTCACCAATTTTAAATAGTATTGAATTTTAAAAAATTTTTGAGACCACCTGGAGCTCTGTAGGACAAACAGTTCGCTCCCTACGAGAATTTAAGGGTTTTCCTTCGATAAAACAGAATCACGAGTGTGAATCGCAAAAGAGGTTTAATCTCCGTTCAAATTTAATCTGACTAAAATGCGATCGCTGTTCATTTCTTCAATTTGTATCCAGTTTTGCTTTCTGAGCAACCAGTAATCACATTTCCATATAATACTGTCTATTTTTCGAATCGAGTGTGAAGCGTTTAGTTCTTTCTAATAAACTTGATTGTGAAGGTGTGAGGCAGTATGGTGTGGTAGGTAGTACCTACCAATGGTTAGCAGGTAAAAAAATAGGAAAAAAATGTTGGTAGGTAAAACATAACGCCGCAAATCATTGCCTAAAGGTATATTATTTTCTGTATAGATCACCCTTCTGTATAGATTCCTCTCTACCAACCGTAGGTACCTAGGTACTACCAACTAGGGCATTTTTGAAAATTTCAACCCTTCATTTCCATTCGGTTGGTGGTTGGGTTTGAAATTTTCAAAAATGCCCTAGTTGGTAGTACCTAGGTACCTACGGTTGTTAGAGAGGAATCTATACAGAAGAATCTATACAGAAAATAATAAACCTTTGAACAATGATTTGCAGTTTTTAGAGGCTTAGTTACCGATTTATTCCAGTTTTAAAAATTTTTCTCGTGATTTTGACTTTACGTTACTAAATTGGTCATAACCAGGGCTATGGAGAGATAGTGCGGGCCCCTAAGTAAGATCAAACGGGTTCTTAAAAAAAACGAAATTAGCATGTAATGAACCGTAATAGACAATATTTTTATGCATAATTACCCAACTAGTAAATGCCACAGCAATGGTAGGTAAAGTAACTTTGAAATTGAACTAACCAATCAACCTTTTGAAGTTCATTTCCATAATAATAATCTTTTTTCATTTTATGTATTTTTTAAAATTTTAGGCAGGTTATTGTTGGTTTTAAATTTTCCAAGTTTCTAACTATTTTTTTCATTTTAAAAGCCCCCCTCTCACTCAGGAAAGCCGGGCCCGGTGGTATTGTCCTTAGTCCTCCCCTCTCTACAGGCCTGGTCATAACTCCGTTAATTTGCTGTGCAAGAGTATTACATTTCCCATCCCAGGTTCGAGACCTACAAAAGCACTCTGAAATGTGAATGTTACCAATATTACCTATGCAAGAGTTGTAAAAACTGTGCCAAAATCTCAGTTTTTCTTTGGTCCAGTTATTTTTATTTTCAAAGTGGGACTTATCACAGAAATTTGTTTGAACGCGGAAAAACATGAATTTTTTCCAACGAAATACAGCGCTCGCTGTCTCTTGCATTGCCCACAGTCTTTTTTTTCGCTCCATACCAAAGGTTTATAATTGAGAATCTTTAACCTGTTTATGGGAACCAATCAAGTTTGGAAGTCAAACTAAGAAGAGAGGAGCTGAAGCTGAATGAGCCAACTTCACACCAGCTGAATTCTGAGTTGAAAATTTCGTTTGAAAATCCGTTCTTCCGCCATGACGCGGCACTTTCCTCAGTTACCAGGGACCGATTTTGATGAAATTTCGTATATCTGCTCCATTTGGGGTCTAATTGTGTCCCGAAGCTTTAGTTGTCAGTCACTTCTAAGGTGTGAGAATTACTTAAGGGTTGAAATGTTCAAACCGCTCTAGCTCAAAAAATTTTGATATGGAAGTATTGCTTTTTCACCAATTCAAAATAGAATTTAATTTTTAGAATCGAATGAGACCACCCAAACCGTTCGCTCCCTGTGAGAACTTGAGGGTTTGACTTGCCAGAAATCATAAAAACCAGTACAAGTTACACTTTAGGTATGGAAAACAAAGAGTTCATATTAAATTTCGTAGTTCAGTGACAATTTTTTTTTTAAATTTGGAATATTTTTTGAAAATAAGTTGAGTTGGACCAAATCTTCATCTCCCTAGGAACATCAACGGACGATTCCCTGAACGTGGGGCACTGTACAATGAGATGATGGTTAGGGGAATCGCAAAAGACTGTTCACTTAACACGTTAACTGCGGAGCTGAAAACCGCGACTTTTCCACAGTGCGATAGGTCAATTGGCCCCATGCGGAACTCCACCACAGTACGGTGAGGGGTCAATCTTCATACCTTACGCCATTGATTCTAGTCTGGGACACTGGAATCAGATCCTTTTGCCAAAACCCATTTGATTCCTCTAAAGTAGATGTACCTCTACTTAAAACAGAGCCAGGACATCAATATGACATTTTTCCCAGTAAATATGGCCAAATTGTCAAAAATTGCGTATTTTCGACGTTTATTACTGGTTTTTGACGCTTTTCCAATCAATACAACATTTTGCCGATTCAATATCCTTTTCAAATCATTCCATCATATAGCATTTCCAAGCCAAATTAAACCTTTTCCAAGTTGAATGAAACCTTTTCCAAACGAAATGAAACCTTTTCCAAGTCAAATGAAACCTATTGAGAAAATGAGTGAAATGAGGTACCTAGATAGGTAGTACCTCTGCAATAGGTAACTCTGCAAATTTCAGATCGATGCAATTGTACCTATCGTACAAAGAAGTTGCCAAAATGAAAATTCAATGAATTTTAGACAAAGGATTATCGAAGTAGATCTCACCTTAGTAGAATAGGAAAGAAGTAAGTTTGAGAAATTTCTGACTGTTGAATGTGAGTGGGTACCTACCTACTCGCCACGCCCACACGGAGAAACCGATAATTAAGGGGAGTCACCAATATTCACATTGACTGATTGAACCTCTAAGACTGAATTTCTGAAATTTTTCAATATAATATATTCAATATAATATATTTTTCAATATAATAATATTATTATTCATCTACGATTGTTTACTTTGCAGAAATACACTATGTTTGGAAAATGTTTCATTTGATTTGGAAAAGTTTCATTTGGTTTGGAAAAGGTTTCATTTGACTTGGAAAAGGTTTCATTTGACTTGGAAAAGGTTTCATTTGACTTGGGAAAGGTTTCATTTGGCTTGGAAAAAGTTTAATTTGACTTGGAAAAGGTTTCATTTGACTTGGAAAAGGTTTCATTTGACTTGGAAAAGGTTTCATTTGACTTGGAAAAGGTTTCATTTGACTTGGAAAAGGTTTCATTTGACTTGGAAAAGGTTTAATTTGACTTGGAAAAGGTTTCATTTGACTTGGAAAAGGTTTCATTTGACTTGGAAAAGGTTTCATTTGACTTGGAAAAGGCTTCATTTGACTTGGAAAAGGTTTCATTTGACTTGGAAAAGGTTTCATTTGACTTGGAAAAGGTTTCATTTGACTTGGAAAAGGTTTCATTTGACTTGGAAAAGGTTTCATTTGACTTGGAAAAGGTTTCATTTGACTTGGGAAAGGTTTCATTTGGTTTGGAAAAAGTTTAAATTGACTTGGAAAAGGTTTCATTTGACTTGGAAAAGGTTTCATTTGACTTGGAAAAGGTTTCATTTGACTTGGAAAAGGTTTCATTTGACTTGGAAAAGGTTTCATTTGACTTGGAAAAGGTTTCATTTGACTTGGAAAAGGTTTCATTTGACTTGGAAAAGGTTTCATTTGACTTGGAAAAGGTTTCATTTGACTTGGAAAAGGTTTCATTTGACTTGGAAAAGGTTTCATTTGACTTGGAAAAGGTTTCATTTGACTTGGAAAAGGTTTCATTTGACTTGGAAAAGGTTCCATTTGACTTGGAAAAGGTTTCATTTGACTTGGAAAAGGTTTCATTTGACTTGGAAAACGTTTCATTTGACTTGGAAAAGGTTTCATTTGACTTGGAAAAGGTTTCATTTGAGTTGGAAAAGGTTTAATTTGACTTGGAAAAGGTTTCATTTGACTTGGAAAAGGTTTCATTTGACTTGGAAAAGGTTTCATTTGACTTGGAAAAGGCTTCATTTGACTTGGAAAAGGTTTCATTTGACTTGGAAAAGGTTTCATTTGACTTGGAAAAGGTTTCATTTGACTTGGAAAAGGTTTCATTTGACTTGGAAAAGGTTTCATTTGACTTGGAAAAGGTTTCATTTGACTTGGGAAAGGTTTCATTTGGTTTGGAAAAAGTTTAAATTGACTTGGAAAAGGTTTCATTTGACTTGGAAAAGGTTTCATTTGACTTGGAAAAGGTTTCATTTGACTTGGAAAAGGTTTCATTTGACTTGGAAAAGGTTTCATTTGACTTGGAAAAGGTTTCATTTGACTTGGAAAAGGTTTCATTTGACTTGGAAAAGGTTTCATTTGACTTGGAAAAGGTTTCATTTGACTTGGAAAAGGTTTCATTTGACTTGGAAAAGGTTTCATTTGACTTGGAAATGGTTTCATTTGACTTGGGAAAGGTTCCATTTGACTTGGAAAAGGTTCCATTTGACTTGGAAAAGGTTTCATTTGACTTGGAAAAGGTTTCATTTGACTTGGAAAACGTTTCATTTGACTTGGAAAAGGTTTCATTTGACTTGGAAAAGGTTTCATTTGAGTTGGAAAAGGTTTAATTTGACTTGGAAAAGGTTTCATTTGACTTGGAAAAGGTTTCATTTGACTTGGAAAAGGTTTCATTTGACTTGGAAAAGGTTTCATTTGACTTGGAAAAGGTTTCATTTGACTTGGAAAACGTTTCATTTGACTTGGAAAACGTTTCATTTGACTTGGAAAAGGTTTCATTTGACTTGGAAAAGGTTTCATTTGAGTTGGAAAAGGTTCAATTTGACTTGGGAAAGGTTTCATTTGACTTGGAAAAGGTTTCATTTGACTTGGAAAAGGTTTCATTTGACTTGGAAAAGGTTTCATTTGACTTGGAAAAGGTTTCATTTGACTTGGAAAAGGTTTCATTTGACTTGGAAAAGGTTTCATTTGACTTGGAAAAGGTTTCATTTGACTTGGAAAAGGTTTCATTTGATTTGGAAAAGGTTTCATCTGACTTGGAAAAGGTTTCATTTGACTTGGAAAAGGTTTCATTTGACTTGGAAAAGGTTTCATTTGACTTGGAAAAGGTTTCATTTGACTTGGAAAAGGTTTCATTTGACTTGGAAAAGGTTTCATTTGACTTGGAAAAGGTTTCATTTGACTTAGAAAAAGTTTCATTCGGCTTGGAAATGCTATAAATTTTTATAAATTATTGTGAACCAAATGCAGTCTTGACAAGGATTATAAACTTGTGTTCGTAATCTGAACCAAAAGTTTATTTATTATTAGATAATATAAGTATAGATAATATACCAAGACCAAGAGAACAAGAGGTAGGACTGCAAAACAATGTGAATCACACTTTCCTACAGAGTTACCATATGAAGGGTGGGAAACTGTGAAGTACATTATCGAATCCAGTCCTAGACGAGTTTTTCCGAGGGGGTTCGCATTGTGAATCAACTTCTCTACTCTCTTGAGTTGTACTCAGTTGTGCGTCCTTATCAACTAAGAATCTAATTTCGTTATTAAAGCAACAACTGCTTTTAGATAGCAATGTTAAATTGCTGGTAGGATGTAAAAATGGGAAAGACGGGTGACCTATACCGTAAAATAATAAACCAATGAGTAATAATTTTCAGAAATGAATCATGACTTTTCAGTATAGTGTTGGGGGGTCGAATAATCACATACTCAGAACAAATCCAGAAGGGCGACAGCAAGCTGAATACACGAACGGAAATAATCTGAGAACATATTGAATTCGACGACTCCATGCAAATGCGATAGTGAAGTCTTAGCAGCTTCATCTGGTTATTCAAAATCACGTTCGTTCCCAAAATTGCTTCTCCTCCTAATCCCATGAAATCGACACGTGTTCCGGTTGACCCCAGAATCAATTCGGGAAGCATTAACAGACTGAAGGGAATCCCAGTCGGATTAAGAACACTGTTATTGGAAAAGGCGTTGTTATTAGCGAGGCAACGTATCAAGGGAAGGTGATGGATGGGTTATCAACCCTTGCTAATATACCAGAGCTGTAGAAGGGTGGTGAGCCGCACGGCCCAAACCTAATTGCCCTTGTAATGCTGGCACCGACCCCATTGTTTCATCCCCTAACCCAGCACCAAACACCCCCTGGGGTTATGTTTAAACAATGATCAGTCAATTTGCTCCCTAGGGGGTGTTTGCCTTGTGATTTTATCGTTTTCAGCCCCCCTACGCTTCAAGTCGGTCATCGCTTATTGGTTTTAGCACTCTAGTTGATCAAGCGGCCGTTCGTGACGTTGACTTTTCGAACACTCATCTCCACGTCTTCATCAATACGGAAAAGTCTCTGCAGCTATGTAAAATGAACGAACCAACAAGTGCTGTGATTTACTATCGGGTATCTCTATAAACCTACTCATGAAAAAACACACACACTGTCAGAAAAAAAAGCCGTATAAATCACAGTGAGAAGAAAAAAATCTTGAAATTGGAGAAACAAGGCGTTAACCCTTAATTTCCCACCTGTTAAAAAATGAGTTTTTTCTGACGTTTTAAATTAAATTTAGATGTTGTCTGACAAATCTATAGAGTGTTTGAGCAGGAAGTATCAACCTTAAAGGCCTTACTAAAGTCTGTCAGCTCAATGATCTTTCCACAAGCCACACTAGCGCTATCTGCATTAGCAAAATCTGTCTATAAACCCAATTTTGTTGGAGTAGAAGAAGGAAACTTGGAATAATCTTTAGTGGGATTTTGGGGACATTCATTTCTCATAAAGTACAAAACCAAGAAATAAGGTGGAGAGGGTTCACTTCATAAAAGGATCTGTGCTTCCCTAGACAGTGGCGCCATCTCTGACGAGGAAACCCATCTAATAACCCACAAGGTGAAAAATGAGGGTAGAAGGTCAAAGCCCCTTTTACACCTTTTACAGTCTGTCAACTTGAGAATTATTTTCTTTCCATCAAAGGCTATCAGTTTGGGTTTAAATGTGGATGAATTGTTGCAGGTAAAAATCGGACTTCCAAAAAGATACTTCAGGATATTAAGGGTTAAAACAAAATTTCTATGAGTCATTTTTTGTTGGAAATACGTTGTAGATTCGATCCTTGAAGTTTGGATAGTTAATCCATGCTTCAATTTCAATTTTTGGCAAACTTTTGGCAACTCATTTTGAACTTACGGCAAATCCATTACGTTTCGACAACTACTGGAGTCCTTGCCCACCTTCATTCCTTCTACAATGTTCAATAAAGTGGTTTTTCTCTCAAAAAAATTCTGGGACATCCTGTACATGTATAAACACGTAATTTATTGAATAACAATACAGTTTTTGATGTCACGGCTTGGAATCGAACCCGGGTCTCCCAGTCCAGATAACGAATATGCTTATCGGTCTCATAATAACATAATAACATAATGCTTTTCGGTTGAGCTTTTTGATTCTATATGCCAAAGAAATAAATTTCAGAAAATGTGGTATTTATATCAGAATGTCTGACGTGACGAAAATTAACACCTCCTGGTTGTTATGACTTTTTCGGCTAAGGTTTTCAGAACTCATTCAGTGCAAGCCATCATGACGATGCCAACCCAAATCTACACCTTAAATTTGAGCAAAATCTTGACTTTTACCGAAATAAATCTATGTTTCTGGAAAACATCTTTTCTCTCTTTAAATACACTACTTGTAACCCCCAAAACCCTTAAAAATTTCATCAAACTTTGTATAGTTTTGGCAAGATATGTTTAATTGATCATCAGACAGACAGAAACGGATCTAAATTGTTCAAAAAGATTTAAAATACTAAATGCAGTAATCCACGAATTATTTTGTAGCAACACGAATTTGGACCTATATAGATAGATTATCTATAAATTGAAGGTATAGACGTACGCCTGGCAAAGATACTATGGAGGGCATGGATCAATGGGGTATGCGCATAGGTCGGAAAAGCTGTTTATTGTTATTTTAATCTAAACTAGAACTCATTCTGAGAATTTTGACACCAACCGCGACCTTATAGCGGGAGAAGACCTTTTTCTATGATTTTTCAAAGTTTTGAATGTTTATGACGTCACAGTGGGCTGGGGGTCTCGCGCGTGACGTCATAAACATTCGAAACTTTGAAAAATCATAGAACAAAATTTACTCATCCAAAAAGAGAACGGCTGGTGTCAAAATTCTCAGGATGAAATCTACTTTCGATTAAAAATTGAAAAAAAAAATCATGCGCACCCTCCATTCAGTTTTTTTATGATGCCAAATATGAAGGAAAATATTCATTTAACCATCGTCAATATAATGCCAAAAAGTTTATTTATTATTAATGAAGATCACATCATTGTACAGGGTTAGGCTTCAGGGTTCGATTCTACAAGGTATTTCCAACAAAAAATGTCTCCTAGCAATATTGTTTTAACCCTTTATTTTTTTAATTTTAAGATTTGTTTCGTGTTTTTGACTTTAAGGGAACCCAGCCGTTAGTACTAAAGTGGGTCGGCGGACCCATTATTCTATATTTTTCTGCTTCAGTCTATTGAAATGAAATTTTGTCCAGTAGGTAGTACTTATAGTCATCCTCACTTCAGTCGGATGGATTTTGAAAATATAAATTTATAGCTGCTGTTTTTAGCTTTGAATTTTTTAATGTCAAAAACTAAAATTCGAATTGTTTTTCATTTTTTTACGGCTGGGTTCCCTTAAATAGTTAAAACTGCCGTAACTCCTGTTATTTAGGTACCAAGTAAGTAAATTCAAATTTGAGGATATCGTTGGAAAGAGCGTTAAATTTCTTAGTTAGAACCGAAATCCTTTAGCATATAAAATATTTCTAAAAAATCAAGTAAAAAGCAAACTTTAAACGTTTTTCGAGATTTGACTATTTTTTATTGATGTTTTTACTTTGAATCTCTGCCAATTTCGATGAGCGGTCTTCGGCAAAAAACATGCTCAAATTGTCAGCTTTCCAACGGTCTATCAGTTCAAATTGGAACAGTAAAGTCAAGTTTGAATGCCAAAAAATCGAGTGTTTTTGATACTCTGTTGTAGTCACGAAAAATTGATCAATAGAATGTCAATCTGATGTCGCACCGAACGCACTATATGTTTTTTTTTTTTTTTTTTTTTTTGTAGATAAAGTAGGATTGCAGATTTTTGAAATGAACGTAGTATTGATATTGAAACAAATTAAAATTATTCATGATGACAAGGGGAAAATTTGCCTCTCGAAGGTGACTCAGAGCGTTATCTCTTTTATTGATTCGAACGTTGGGGTGACTAATTTTTGTGCGGTTGTTCTGTAGGGATTTGTCATTGTGGAGCCTCGAAAAATGATTTATGAAGACCGAAGGCTGGATTGTGATCGACTACGTGGTTGTATTTTACCCGTTTGAATGTTTAGTTAAGTCGGCCTTGAGGTAAATACGAGGTCACTAATTTAGCTCTCTGGTGGAAAGAAAGGTCTCGGGATGTATTTGGATATGTAATTGACCCAAAACAAGTCATCTGTTTGCATCGCGAATGATGTCAACAAGTATACACAGGTTATTCGGCCCTACCGTAAGTACTCAGAAAGGTAACTCCTCCTCATTGCTCAGGGCCCATTGTGAGGGCTTCTCTTCAGAGGAGTAGGTAAGTGTTATATTAGGAGATTTGGTGGGTTTATTAACACATTCACTGCAGAAGACGCATATTTTGTGTCAAGCGAGAACTCCACCCCATGCGGGAGTCGCATATGTTGTGTCATGAGCCCCTTCGAATTCAGAATGTTTTTTTAATAATACGCCTGGCGGGAATGTCTCCTGAGGTTATTTAGTCGTAAATGACGCATATTATGCGCCATTAGCAAATTTCCGATAAATTATAGCAATAACGACTTTTTAGTGCCATATCACATCTATTGAAAAAAGTTTTCCGCTTGGTGTAGGAAAACAGACTCACAATCGCTTAACTAGTACTAGAGGTACATCACCAAAAGATTATGTCCGTGTTACGGACCGGAAAACTTCGGAAATCGATTCTATAACTAATGCAAGTAAGAAATTGTCTCCTAGTAATTTTGTTTTAACCCCTTGTTTTTCCAAATTTCTCCCATTTTAAGATTTTTCGTGTTTTTGGCCTTATGTCACTAAAATCACCTCAACTACCTTAATTTACAAAGAAAAAGCAACAACAAGGGCGCCGTTGGAAAGGGCGTCAAATTCCCCATCCCAAAAATATTGTAAAATGAATTTAAGGAAAAAATTTGTATTTGATTGCAAAGAAACGTTAACTCGGGGTCTTCGCCCCCCACCCCTCCCTAGCAGTGAGGTCTCCCCGTCAAAACGATGAATTTGTAGAAAACAATTTACATTTTTTTCGCGTTTAAACACAAATTTTTTCCTTAAATTCGATTGTAAAATATTTTTTGATTATCACATTGGAAAGCTGAGATTTTTGAGCAGTTTTTGGTGTTAAGGTACGTGGAAAGGGGGAAGGAAAACTAACCGAAAGAAAACAAATTGAAAGAAAACTAACCAAAAGAAAACAAAAATAAAGGAAAACAACCAAAAGAAAAAACAGAAAAATTCGCCAATTTGACGAAAATTACTCTACCACTTTATTTTTCACTCATAAGAAACCCGAAAATAATTGTTTTAAGCACTGGAAGTATGGGAAATTTGACGCCTATTCCAACAGTGCCCTTATTTTTACCGTACAGGGTTGAAAAAACGATAAAAAATCTTAAAATGGAAGAACGAAGGTAACTTTTGGAAAAACGAGGGGTTAAAACAAAATTGCTAAGAAACATTTTCTCACTTGAATTAGTAGTGGAATCAACTCCCATAGTAAATTAGTTGTACAATCTACTCCCAAAATTTTCCAGCCCTTAACATGGGACACCCTGCTTGTTACTACTGGTATAATTATTACTGTACTGGTATAATTATTATGTGGACTCACCCCTCAGTTCAGTTATGGAGTTGCCCCAATGGTGGTGGAGGGCTTCCATGGGAGTGGTGACTTGACCACCGGCGAAGAGCAGGCCGGGGTGGTTCCCAAGCTGCTGGAGGTTTGTCATTTCACCTCCTGAAATATCGTCTACAAGATAAATACACAAAATAAGTTTCATTCCGTGAAACAATTCATCTTGAATAGAATTTTTAAGTTCACATTCAACATAAATCAATTACCTATTGAAATAGAATCACAATTTAGATAAAAACGGAATTGAGTAGAACGTTGTCTATTTCCACGAAAATAATGAGTTACAAGTTACATCGATTTCGAAGGCTAGGTCATCATCAGTAACAAACAATAACTGAAGGTACATCACAGAGAGCACAGTTTATGTAGTCACAAGAGAAAGGGAGCTTGAATCCCATTGGTCGAGAAAGTGAAAGTCATACCCAATCAGATTGAAGCAGATATAAGTGAAAGGAAAATCCTTTCGGCTCAGAGAAGTGAAGGGACCTGGGAGGATGATCAAATGTCAATCTAGGCAGGCAAAGTGAAAGGGAGCTCAAATTGGTGAGGGTGACATTGTGAAAGGGGAGACCAAGCTATTGCAGGAATGAACCCATCAACGGCGAAACATGTTGAGGGACCACCTTGTTCCGACATTTACCAGACCTATCACTCTTAAGAATCTTGAACTTTTCAAGCACATCTAACATTCTTCGAGCACAAATGAGGGAATTGTATGTACTGCCTGTTTTTTAGATCAAAACAGGCTTGGTTCCCCCTTTCACAATGTCACCCTCACCAATTTGAGCTCCCTTTCACTTCGCCTGCCTAGATTGGCATTTGACGATCCTCCCAGGTCCCATCACTTCTCTGAACCAATAGGATTCTCCGTTCACTTACATCTGCTTCAATCTGATTGGGTATGACTTTCACTTACTCGACCAATGGGATTCAAGCTCCCTTTCACTTGTGACTACATAAACTATGCTCCTTGTGATGTACCTTCAGTTATTGTTTGTTACTGATGATGACCTAACCGTCGAAATCGATTTAACTTGTAACTCATTATTTTCGTGGAAATAGACAACGTTCTACTCAACTCCGTTTTTATTAAAATGGTTTTCCACAATCTCATCGCGAGTGATTTTATGAGCTCTCGTATTGCTTGTAGTGTGATTTCTCTCAATTTATGCCTCATCTTGGTCTTGTCTTTTAAAAAACGTGAATTTGTATCTGAGAATCGAAAAAATTGCTCTCAGTGTGATCTCAGCCAGTCAATTTTAATTGTAAATTTTCGCTCACCATGAGCTTGGGTGGGGTTGAGAGCGGCGCCATCCGTGTGTTGGGTTTTAGTGGCGTCGTTGAGGTCGAGTATGTCGACGATGTGGAACCCTGACCTTCCTTGTGGAGGCATCTTGATCGAATCCAACAACCTGCAACATTTAAAATGAAAAATCGAATCAAATGAAAATGTATCGCAATCGTCGCGAAGGGGGTTGTTAAACTGGATGGCAGAGGTTGGTTTAAAACGTCACACAAATTACGTCAATTTTGGGAGTTTTTACAAAGGCCTCGTAATTGCAGTAGAAAGTTCAAATTGGTTGATAGCTCAATATTTTAATGAACAAAAGGAACAAAAATCGACATTTCAGAATGAGAAAGGGACGAAGAGGCAAAAACTATATAGCGGGAGGCTCTCGTGACACTGTCATCTCTGAACGGCATTTGCATCGCGTTACCTAATCCTAACTGCCTATTGTTGTACTGCCACATTGTCCAAAACTGCACGAAAAATATAACTAATAATTGCAATTCGAGATTTGAAGAAAACCATTTCGGACTGACTCGGGTATTTCGTTCACTAACGGATTTCTGGATTTACCTGTGAACAGTAGCAGTACTACCAGCAATGAATTCAACTATTTAGTATTACTACGATTTCCTCTCAAGTAAATAGATGTTTGAATAATAGAAAACAAATAAGTGAAAAGTAGTAGGAGGTATTCTGAGCTGACCACATGTGCCCCTGGAGAATGACGGGACTGCAGACACCTGGGCCTCCACCCCTGTCCAATCATAATAATAAATACCCAGCTCGAGAAAACCTTGGTACTGTTCATAGTTTGTTTTGCCTCGATCTTGCCCGGCAACCAATTAAAATAATTTTTTGGATTATCAATGCTAGTACTTGGTGAGAACAGGTAAGTAAGTACCTGATGGAATTAAAAATTCCAACAAAACCAATAAAAGTAGAAAAATAAACTCCAGTTTCTGAAGGAAATTGAGTTCACCAGAAAGAAAAAATCCGGAGGGCAACATCACCCAACCCACCGTTTCTAACGACAACATCACCTAACCCAAGCATTTTTTGGAAACAACCTTTTTGGTTTATTATTTTCAATAATAAGCCTTTGGAATCGAGCAAGAAAAAAAAAATTTTAACCCCCCCTCAAAATTTGATGTTTTACGTTTCAAGGTACGTAGAATACGAAAATCGAATAAAAAAATTTCCGTCCGTCCGCCGTACGCGGCACTTTTCTTAGCAACACTGGACCGATTTGGTTCAAATTTGGTATATGGGCTTTATTTGGGGTCTAGTTGTGCCGCGAAGCTTTTGGTTGAAGTAGGTCACTTCTAAGGGGTGAAAATTAAGGGTTGAAATTTTCGAGAGTGCCCTAGCTCGAAAACTCTCGAAATAAAGGTATCGTTTTTTCACCAATTTAAAATAGTATTGAATTTTTAAAAATTTTTGAGACCACCCGGAGCTCTGTAGGACAAACCGTTCGGTCCCTACGAGTACTTGAAGGTTTTCCTTCGATAAAACAGAATCATGAGTGTGAATCGCAAAAGAGGTCTAATCTCCATTCAAATTTTATCGGACTAAAATGCGATCGCTGTTCATTTCTTCGATTTGTATACAGTTTTGCCTTCTGCGTAACCAGTAATCAAATTTCCATAAGAAGCTTTCTATTTTTCCAATCGAGTCTGAAGCGTTTAATTCTTTCTAATAAACTTGATTGTGAAGGTGTGAAGCCAGTATGGTGTGGTAGGTAGTACCTAGCTGGTAGGTAAAAAAAAGTTGGTAGGTAAAAAAAATGTTGGTGGGTAAAAAACGCTGCAAATCATTGCTCAAAGGCTTCTTCACTCTTCAGATCACTGATCAGCTGAGTGAGCTCCGAAGCCATTTTCAATCCTATTGAATGGAAGTGCTCTTCCAGGCGTCTCCAGCATTCGAGGAGATCTTCTTCACTCCTCAGATCACTGATCAGCTGAGTGAGCTCCAAAGCCATTTTCAATCCTATTGAATGGAAGTGCTCTTCCAGGCGTCTCCAGCATTCGAGGAGATCTTCTTCACTCCTCAGATCACTGATCAGCTGAGTGAGCTCCAAAGCCATTTTCATTCCTATTGAATGGAAGTGCTCTTCCAGGCGTCTCCAGCATTCGAGAAGATTTTATTCACTCTTCAGATCACTGATCAGCTGAGTGAGCTCCGAAGCCATTTTCTATCCTATTGAATGGAAGTGCTCTTCCAGGCGTCTCCAGCATTCGAGGAGATCTTCTTCACTCCTCAGATCACTGTTCAGCTGAGTGAGCTCCAAAGCCATTTTCAATCCTATTGAATGGAAGTGCTCTTCCAGGCGTCTCCAGCATTCGAGAAGATCTTATTCACTCTTCAGATCACTGATCAGCTGAGTGAGCTCCGAAGCCATTTTCTATCCTATTGAATGGAAGTGCTCTTCCAGGCGTCTCCAGCATTCGAGGAGATCTTCTTCACTCCTCAGATCACTGTTCAGCTGAGTGAGCTCCAAAGCCATTTTCAATCCTATTGAATGGAAGTGCTCTTCCAGGCGTCTCCAGCATTCGAGGAGTTCTTCTTCACTCCTCAGATCACTGATCAGCTGAGTGAGCTCCGATGCCATTGCTCAAAGCAAACCAAACATTTTATGTTTCGCGTTTCAAGGTGCATACAATTCGAAAAATAGTACCTACCGACATGGAAATGAGTGCCTCCTGAAACTCACTTCATCGACGATTTATTATTAATAAAATCAGGATTCATTAATCTATACAGAAGGGTGATCTATACAGAAAATAATAAACTTTTGAGCAATGATTTGCAGCGTTTTTAGAATTGAATCTTGGCTGTAGTAGTGTTGAATCTATTATTTATTTTAAATTTTTTTTGTTTTCGTGTACATTATTCAATAAATATGTTTCTTGTAACAACCTCCAGTATTCAACTAACTGTAGTGTTGTTGTTCCCTAGCAACAGGGTGACTCTTTGTAGAAGCATTGAATAAATCATCCATTCTTGTCTTGATTTACACCTAGAATTGGTTAATTATTGTAAAGTATTACAATTTGGCGCATTTCGGTATAGGAATTAGTATGAGTGTTCCTGTCGACCTACGTTTTAACAAAACCGCTGGGAGGTGGCTACTCGTCGCTTTTCGTAGTCACAAGACATGGTATTGTCTCCCGGCCTTGTACGGTGACATCTCTCTTCATTCAAAGTTCATTGATGAACGAAGAGATTTACGTGACAGCGTAAGTCAGAAGACGGTTTCCGTTAGGATAGGCGAAGAAGATCTGAACCTCTACATCCTCTGGTCACGGGATAATGCTACGCCTCACGACCTGCATGAAGCTGGGGAACATGAAGCTCCGATGGCGATGGATCCTGTAGCTCAGCCGACTACTACTTCTTTTGGTCCAGACTTTGCAGCTGTCATGGGTGTAATGCTGGAATCTCAACAGAGGAGCATGAGTGCGTTGATAGAGGGCCTCGTAGGCACTATGACCATCTCGTTTGGTAAGGCAATCAGCGATCTTACTAATAGTATAGTAAGTAAACCTCACAAGATGTCCATACCTAAATTTGACGACAAAAATGAGGACCCGGCTACTCGGATTAAGCTATACGAAAAAATTTGTGCTCAAAATAACTGGAGTACCACTGAGAAGAAAATAAATAATTTGCGAGATAGTTTTACCCCTGGATCTGTGGCAGAGAAATGGTACAACGCTCGGGTTCTTGAAGGCTCAGAGGCAACTTGGGAAGAATGGAAAAGCTCGTTTGAGAGAGCATTTGGTCAAAAGCCGATTCAGTTGGTGTTTGATGCTCTTTCCTATCGGTATGAAGGTGGAGCTCTGATAGAGTTTTTCTACGAGAAGCAGAGGAGACTCTTACTAGCTCATGGTACCCTACCAGATCAACCATTCAACCTGCTTGTGCTACAAGGACTCCCAACATACATGCAAAACCTCATTCTTGGCAACGGGACGGACATCAACTCAAGGGAACAGTTCAGGCTGTCTCTAGAACGTCTGAAGCCAACTCAGCAGTTGAACAGTACCAGCGGGAACTCTACGGGAAGTAGCCATCTCAAGAAGTTTGCTCAAGGGGGTTTTCGACTTTGTCAAGACTATAGGAAATTCAACGAATTTACGGAACTGGACCCTCATCCATTCCCATTGATAGACAGTATCATTTCGAACTTTGGAGGATGCACATATTTTTCAAAACTGGATCTCAAGGACGGATTCTTACAATTTTCACTATCAGAAGACACAAAATTTTACACAGCATTCGTAGTTCCTTTTGGCCATTTCGAATATAACAAATTACCATTTGGCTGGAAAAATTCACCCTCAAAATTTCAAATATGTATGGCTAACGCGCAAGGCCAACTTCTTGAAGACCCTCTCATATGGGTTTACATAGATGATGTGATCATTGGAGGATACTCAAAGGAGGAATGTGCCTCTAAGACATTTCAAGTAGTTGAAAAGCTCACTCAGGAAGGTCTGCAGTTGAATTTGGAAAAAGCAATTTCTGTCAGGCTAACGTTACTTTCCTTGGACGTCAAATCGATGGGGAAAACAAGACGACAAAAGAAGAATCGGTAGAAAAGGTCAAGAAGATGAAACGCCCCCATAATGTTCATACTTTACGAGTGTTCACTGGCCTCACGGGCCATTTCAGAGCGTTTATCCTTAACTATGCAAAAATCATCAAACCGCTAGATAACCTGAAACAAAAAGGAGTGAATTTCGAATGGACTGACGAATGTGAAAAAGCTTTCACGACTTTGGTCGATAAAATTACGTCAAATCCCGTTTTACAACTCCCTGACTGGCGTTTAGGTTTCGAACTTTGCACAGATGCCTCCCACTATGGTTGTGGTGCTATCCTATACCAACGTGATAAGTTCAAGCCCAAGAAGCTCCAACTAAGAGTGATCGGATACTTTTCATATTCCTTTTCGAAAACAGAAATAAGTTACTCTGTAACCGAAAAAGAAGGACTGGCAGTGATTAAAGCTATTCAATATTTCCAGTCATATTTAGAAGGTCGAGAGTTTACTGTCCATTCCGATCACCAGGCCCTCAGTTATATCATGAATATGAAGGAACCTAAGGGACGATTGGCAAAAATTTTCCTAATGGGTTTCAGTGTGAAAGTGAAACATCGGAGTGGTGTTGAGCTCGAAGACGCTCTATCAAGACTCTGTGTGAATGCTCCCAATAACGGTGTGATCCACAGTGGAGTGAATGTTATTTCGAAGTGCAATGATGGTCGAATAATAGTGAAACCGGATGACAGGTTGAGTATTCTGAGGCATTATGACAATCCAGAATCTGGGGGACATGATGGGTTTTGGAGGACTTACCTTAAGATGAAACAACGCTTCACATGGCCAAAAATGAAAACTGATATTTCAAATTATGTCAAGAGCTGCCATCAATGCCAAATAACTAAATTCAAGTTCAAGCCCAAACCCGATACTCTAATTCTACCTTCAACTTCACCAATACCCTTCCACACCCTGCATTTGGATTTCGCAGAGTTATCAAAGAAATCGGACTGCCAGAAAACAATTGAGTAATTCCTAGTTGTGATAGACGAGTGCTCACGATTCACATTTGCGAAGAGTATGAACGAAAATACTGCAGCAGTGATCAAGTATCTCAATGGACTTCCTGTAATTTCGTTAGTAAAGAAATTGGTGATGGACAATGGCCCGCAGTTCAGTTCCAAAGCCATTGAAAAATTTGCCCAAGAAAGAGGAATCCAGTTAATCCACTCAACACCATACCGTCCAGCTGGCAACGGATTAGCTGAACGGAAAATCCGGGACCTTAAACAGTATATTTCTATGTACCCGCAGTTCAAGGGTGGTTGGAAAGCATGTCTTGAGGCAGCAGTAAAACACACCAATAGATCCCACTCATCAGGTATAGGATGTTCCCCACATTTCAAAGCTTTTGGAGAGATTTCCCTATTCCCAGATGATGTGAATTACAATATTACGAAAGAAATGATTAAGGAAACTCCATTTTCAGACATAGACAGAGAGAAATATCAAAAAAAGATGAAGGATAACTTCGATCGTCGACACCCAAAGAAGATTCCAGCTCTGAAGGAAGGTGAGAAGATATTAGTGCAGTTTGGATATGTCAACAGAACCCCAATCGTTAAAGGGCCTTACATCATAAAACGCGTCGTATTAATGAACAACTACCCAAAAGCAGTGTGTTACGAAGATGATAACAACAAAGAACAGATAGCCTCTATAAAGAACGTTTTGAAGTATTTTCTCAGATCGGAGGAACCTTTCTAAGTGGGGGAGAGTGTAACAACCTCCAGTATTCAACTAACTGTAGTGTTGTTGTTCCCTAGCAGCAGGGTGACTCTTTGTAGAAGCATTGAATAAATCATCCATTCTTGTCTTGATTTACACCTAGAATTGGTTAATTATTGTAAAGTATTACATTTCTTCTTCTTCTGCTACTAAAATTTATGTCAAAACCACAAATTTGAAAATAATCCAAGCCGATTATACCCATCAAAACCATCTTTTATTTTTGAAATTTCCAAATTAAATTTCAAACCATACAATTAATCACTTAAAAAAATTACCTCTGCTCAGGATACATCTGCCTCAATTCAGAAAAACACAGAAAGTTCAAAGTGTGATTATACTTGAAACGGAGACGCCAATCTTGAAGACTCATCGCCATTCGAGTGGAATCAGGAATGTGATATAAAATGCACAGAATCGACCGGTGTCATAAGAACACAACAATAGAAGAACCAATTGCACATCGAAGATTCAAAAAGTAGGTATCCACCTTGATGAATCGAAATATGAATTTTGAAATCAGCTATGAATCTCATAAAACACCGCTGGACGCGATAAACTATACGATTTCGCTAATGAAAGGGGCTAGATTCGGAAAACTATAACAACTTTTTAAAGTCTAAATTCCTTGTACGCCAATGAAAGTCGTGACAACCCATCGGGGATGAAGAACACCAACGACTACCGTTTTCAGTGTTGCTAAATACAATAGGTTGATGAACGAAACTGGCCAGATGACAATTATTATCATCATTTAAAAGTACTGATAAATGATTAATGATGAACCTGTCGTGACTAAGGTGAGTGTACATCAGCCATCTTTATTAGACTATTAAGAGTATTAATGGTTTATCATTCATAATGTTGAGAGGATACCCTTCTTATGAATAGTTAATACCGATTTTTGTCGTTCGGTTTCTAGTGGTTCGTGTGAAAGAAAAAAACCGGAAAAGAAGTCGTTCGTAACGATCCGATTGAACCTGAAGAAGCGCCCGTCAATCATCGACGTTCATCATTCGGATTTTGTGAACGTTTGGTGTATTTTTGAGTCATTTCAATGTGGTAATTTTGGTGGTTATGCAAAGCAGGCAGGTTAGTACTTCCTGCCGTTGCACAGGGGTTTGATAGTCATACACACACAGTGGTTAGTTACGAGATATGGCTGTAGAAACTAGCACGGACGAGGACTTTTTGATATACGGGTCATTTCAAAATTTGGGGTTATTTCTTGTCACGCAGCTTTTGTGAACACTCTATTTGTCTTGGAAATTCAGAATTTTTTCAGGGAGATACAGCAGGTTGGTGTCTACAAAGATCACATAGAATGAATTTCACTAATCAATTAACTCAGATAATTAAAAATCATTAATGATCCCAATTCTCTCTCCCTACTCCTGTCACAAAGGGTAGGTTGGGAACTTTGAAAATTTTTGGAGAACTCTATATTCATATTTTAATTTAAGTAAAAAATGTTATTGGTCCAGGTTACTCTCCTCTTCAGGAATAAATTAGAAACGAACGAAAATTCCATGAATTGGAAGGGTTTTTGCTATGTTTTGATGCTGTCACAAGGTTTTATTCTCTCTCCCTACAATTTTTTTGAAATACCCGCCCACTCCCGGAAAACGATTATTTTGTGTCATGAAAAACAAAAGTGAACACTGCTGCAAGATGGCTTCCGAAGCTACTGAAGTTTGTTGAATTGTTATGTTGTGAAGTGTTGAAGCTTTGAGAGTAGGTTAATACTTTCTCCATCCCTACAACCACCTCACTCATCAGGGTAACTGTTCAACTAAGTTTAATTAAACTCAAATTACAATTATGAATGCCATAGTGTTATGTATTTTTTCTAACGTTCAGAATCAATAATGGTGAGGCCAGTAGAGAGTGATAACCTCACAAATCTCTCTCCCTACAACTTCTGGGAAGAGGCTGGTTTGTAGGAAGAGAGATGGAATTGCAGGGAGAGAAGTTTTGCTCATGGTTCACCAAGATAATGGTTTAAATTTGAGCTATTTGTGTATATTCTTGGTATTAGTAGTTATCCATAGGTTACATCAGTAATTACAACAACATATTTTGTGCAGAAGTTCTAGACAACCTTAGATGAACCGTCTACGTGTGCTGTTCCTTCTACCTCTACTGGACTTCCAGCATCAGCTAAACCGCCTGTGCCCGAAACACTCACTCCAGGAATGTTCATTTTGGCCAGCTTGAAGAGCGAGTCCAAAAAAAAAAAAGAATTCTATTAATAACTATTAATTAATCCGGGGGTGATGATTTTCATAGGGGACCATCTACAAGGCAACCCGTACAATCCCTGAAAATGTCATCAAAATCGGATGAGAAATGTAGAAGTTATGGCTGTGGCAAGGATTTCATGACAGACAGACAGACACGGAACCAAAATTCTTCAGGAAGGTCTGAAACGTAAAACGCGAGTAGAAATTTTGATTTAGGAGAACATTTTTTTTTCTTCCTAGAAAAGTTAAAACAAAGCTTCCGCTACCTTGGTAGATTCAGAAGGAAAACATTACGCCTTATCTCCATGTTTACAGCAACGATACTATTAATGACGATGGTACTATTAATATACTTAGTAAAAAATGGATTACGGCGTTTCCGGGGATCGATGCGCAGTTTGAGGTTAATGACAATGATATTCGAGTCATAAATACAGGAGATTTTGTTCAGGTTCACAGTTCCCATTAGTTTGACATTTTTGGATTTTTGATCCTTACCTCATTTTATTTTAGTTAGGCTCTGATTCCCGAATGTTGGACACTATTGGTTTATTATTTTCAATAATGAACCTTTGGAATCGAGCGTTTTTGTAAGAATTTTATTATTAAGAAACTGAGTTTCTTAAGTATTATCAAGAAACCGAGTTACCTATGTATTACTTAGAAACTGAGTTACCTAAGTATTACTAAGAAAGTGAGTTACCTATGCATTATTAAGAAAATGAGTTAACCATGTACTATTAACAAACTCAATAAACTGTGGGTTCTCAAAAGTTTTTTCAAAGCCGTTTACATTTTTAAGAGTTACCTGAACTATTCACACCGCTGGGTCATATAATTCTGACTTTTCCTTAATCCACATTTTACGAACGATTAGACTGATTGAAAGACTTGAAGAATCTGATAATTCTGATGTACCTAGATTATAGCTTCGGACTTTCTTCGGAAGATTCTCGTATTTTGAAGGAATATAAAGGTTTCATGAGTTCAACTCACACTTGGTTTTCTCTCTCCCTACAAAGTCGAAATTATGGAAAAACTCGGCGCTTTGCGCCTCGGCGGGGGGCTCCGCCCCCCTGCACCCCCCGGTTTATTTCTTTTTCCATACTCTGTATGAAATCATAGGAACACAGAATGTGTTTTTGCGATGCTAGTCATCCGTTAAATAAAAAACAACAATAATAAATGTGGAGTCTTTGGCAATAATAAAATAAATAATTGTTAGACATTTAATTTGGTCTAAAACCCTATAAATGTTATATAAATAAATATGTAACTACAAGAAAAATACTATATAAATTGAGAGCTTTTCAACGAATGGTGAACAATTTCTGTGCAATGAACACTGCGGGAGTTCTATTTCCTTACCAACGGCTTGGTTGCACGTGAAAATCATTATAAAAGGCGCGTAACGGTTTTTTCTGTCGCTTTTTCGTGACGATTTTTTTTCGGTAGGTCATCGCAAAAACACATTCTGTGTTAAAATTCAAAATTCTATAAATTTGAAACTACTTGATAAAGTATGCGCCCACTTCAGGATCTGCCTCAGTGGTCAAAACAAAGGACGTTTACGGGAGAAAAAACATAAAAACTTCAACAATAATTTATGGAAAAGTTCGAGGACAAAATAACCCCAAATTTTGAAATGACCCATACTGTGATTTACTGATTCCAGAAGATGTTGAGCGAAGTTTTGACGCCCTTACAAATGTAACTATCGACTTTTGTCAATATTAATTACACGCTCCTACCGGCCATGAATATTCACTTTCGAAGATGGGCACCAAGTTGGGATTCGGGACCAAAGCGTCCAAATTTGAACGGGATCAAGTTGGGCTTTTGGGACTAAAGGGTCCACATTTCAATGGGGCCAAGTTCGGGTGGGTCCGGACCAAGTTGACCGACGCCTGATATGACACGTGTCCCGCCATAGACACAACCTGTACCACTCGAAATAACACACCATTTTACATCCCCTTTACATCAACCAATTACCTAATAAATAACCCGATCCATAGAGCCCGAAGAACAATCAATTCAGTTGGTAACGATGACAATAATTATTATCCTTTTTCCCATACCTTATTCAGATTGAAGTCACTTTTTTGTCACAGGGAGAAATAGTAATAAGTATTTGTTAACTTGTTACTTTTTTTTGTCGTTTTAGCAAATTTTCAAAGAAAATGAAGCTATTGCAATAGCCTCAAAATTTTTAGAATGGATTTTTTCGAAAAAATTTTACACTGAAATCCGTTTTGGAACATTTTGAAACGATCCCTGGAGTTTTTCCAAAAATCATGTGTATATATATGTCATTCCGCACAATAACTTGAGTAATTGTTTAGCTTTCTTTTTAGTTTTTGCCAAAATGTTCGTAACAACAAACAATAAGTCAAGTTCGTTAGTCAGCAATTTTGGGCGATCCAGAGATCCAAAATTTAAAAAAAAAGTCCAAAAAAAACGGGGTTTTCCGGTTTTTTGTGGTTATTACCGTCAAAATCATGGTAATATATGGTATATTCGGATTCAGCACAAAATTTCTGATATCAATGCGTTTTTCAAAAATGAAAATTGTCCAAAATTAAGAAAATTATGTATTAATTTATAAATATAATGAGAACGTGCGTATATTTGTTGTACCCAGAAATGCAGTAGCCGTGTGGGTACTCTATGAGTTTGTGGTGACGAGTAGAACGTGAATATGGACTCCTAACATCTTCAACTCATACCCGGTGCATACAGTATGTAGGTATGCTATACTAAAAATCGAAAAAACCAAGAATCGTGTAAAAAAAAAGTTTCTAAAAGAAATTGCAACACCGTTGTTCCTTTTCTTAACCACAACTGAAAGAATTCTTTGAAAATTCGCTCATTAATTCATGCTGCATGAATGGACTTTTTATATATGAAGTATAATAATTTGTTGATGCATGAATGTTGAATATTAGTTATTGTTAAATTTTCTCTTTTGAGTTGACCTGTTTGAGAACTTATATTATACCAGCTGAAAAGCCTGCTAAAAGCAGGCAAAAACAAACGTGAATAAACACGTATTTTATTAAAATATAAAAATTTTATGTCGCAGCCTGGAATCGAACCCGGGTCACCCTCGTTCGGACGGAATACGTACTTACGGTTGAGGCTATATTATTTATTTATATTTATATAGATTATGTTATTGGGCATGAATACCCCCGTGTATACTATAAATAAAATAAATAAATAGACTTAAACATCAGCATTTCCCATTCAGGGAGAGGGTATGTCTCGGTCGTAATATTAGAATCAAAAATACTGGGAAACCATTTGTCCCATTCCCGCTTTTCTTTTGATTGCGAATTCTTAAACCACCCTTCTGTCCTTACTACTCGCCCCTCCTCATCGTGGCAATACTCGTTAGATCTATTATTTCTACCATGAAAACCAAAAAAAAAACAGGTCGCTAGTTTGATAGTATTATTCAGAATCATATATAATATTCTCTTTCAACTCATCAAAATCCTTGAAAATTTCATTGAAATCGGACGAGGGTTGTAAAAGTTATGGGTGTGTCGGGGATTTCACTTTTGCGCACGCGCAGCGGCTACTATCATTCCGGGGTGCAAATTTTCATTGGGGACCATCTGCACGCCAACCCGTAAAATCCTTTTTTTCCTAATTTCCTTTTTAGTAAATGGGCATAAGTGGTTCCAGCCCTGATTTAAGCATCTATCCAGACAGAATTTAAGGGTTGAGCAGAAACGTGAATCGAAAGTCGATTTTTACGCATCGAAGTGAGCAAAACCTTCATTCATGTACCTATCGGCTGATCAAAAGTGCAATCATGTGTAATTCTTTGAATCTTATATCAAAAAGGTTGACAAACCTCCTTGATTTTGAAAGCACATACCTATTTTTATATAACTTTGGTTTATTTACAAGGTACTCACTTCACATAACGTGATTGTGAACCCCTCAATATTTTGTTTTCTTGGTTGTTGTGGGGAAGGAAGCAGTGGATCTTCGCCAATCACGAAAACTATTCTCATGATAGTTTTCATGATTGGCGGAGATGACATTTTGGTGATTGAGGAGGGATGGAAGATAGTGGGAGTATGATTGCAGAGTGAACATAGGCTTGAGAAAGGGGCCATAGTTTGCCCCGAAAGTGCTTGCCAAATGAATGTTGAAAAAAGTATATTGACGTCCTCTGCTTCCTTCTCCACAACAACCAAGAAAATGACTACAGCAGGAGTACAGATCAATATTTTGTCAGAATCATTGAACTCAAAGGTCAGAACACCTACTGGGCTAATAAAGGAGAGTTTTTGAATCTATCTGAATTATACTTCAGTTCGACAGTACTACTAATCGTAGAACTGAAGACTGATCGATCATCATAGCAATGTTGTGGATTTCAACAAAATTAATGGTGTCTCCCGATTCTAAAAAAATTCTTAATATGATGTGATGAATGAAAGTATCATTGATAAAACTCACCCAGTCTCAGGGAAATAGAATGAAAATTGGGTGCTTTTCGAGAGGTGTGGAGGACGAACTGAAGTTGGTAGACTTTTGGGCGCCTGTCGAGCAGAGGGGAAACACCTTTGGCGACGTTCTGTCTTCGACTGAAGTGGGGACATTTTTTTGACTTTGAAGAGCCCTACAGGTCACCCTCTACCTGAGGGATACGCCCAGCACCTACCTGAAGCACCTTGGTCAACCCTCCGTGACCGTAGCACCATGACGTGGATTAGAGCACTTGATACCTTCAGGTTGGCGACTCTTTGTCTACCGCACGTAGCGACACCTGTGAATCTGCCCGACCACCTACGCTTCTCCAAAAGGAAACGACTCTTCAAGCTTTGAGGAGAAAAAAAATCGACGAGGGTCATCGAAACGTGAGTGGAGTAAAACTAATAGCACTTGACGGTTTCGAGCGAACGTTTTCGAGCAATCATCCCGAGTGTGGGAACTGGAAAACCAGCTTGTAATTCAGACGAGCTCAGCTCAAACTAAGCTGCTTTGAGGACCTCTTGTACGTTGATGAAGCCGTCAAAGAACTCGTCAGACTGTTATGATCATTTCGTTATTTCCGATTGAAATTCTTCTTTGCCAAATGAATGAATGTTATGAATAGAAGAAATGGGAGTAGGTAACAATAACATTCCAAAATGTTTCTACATTGACTTGAAACGTGTATCTTCCTATAGTTGTTAAAGGTAGAGGTACCGGTGCAAGAGGCGATCTACCCGAACCGTCCCGTGGAGCATCAGGATATCTACTCTTCCAAGTCAATGAAATCATGGAAATCTTACCTCGCTAGTCGTCAATGGTGGTTTCGAACTTATCAACACAAACACTCGTCTGCAAAGAACTCGGCTATGCCATTGTCACCATCCACCAACCTTGGATAGTACTTACTACCAAGTACCTACAGCGATCCCATTTTGGTCAGCTAAAATTTGAACGGAGATTAGACCTCTTTTGCGATTCACACTCGTGTTTCTGATTTATCGTAAGTCCAACCCATAAATCCTCGTAAGGAACGAACGGTTTGTCCTACAGGGCTCCGCGTGGTCTCTAAAAATTCTAAAAATTCAATACAATCTTAAATTGACTTATTGAGCAAGGGCGTTTTCAAAATTTCAACCCTTAGAAGTGACCGATATTAACCACAAGTGTCGGGGCACAACTAGACTCCAAATGGCCCATATACCAAATTTTATCAAAATCGGTGGATGGCAACTAAAGAAAGTACGGCGGACGGACTGCCAAATTTTGGTTTATTATTTTCAATAATGAACCTTGAAATTTTTTAGTTTACGTTTCAAGGTACGTAGAATCCAAAAATCGAACAAAAATTTGGCCGTCTGTCCGCCGTACGCGGCACGTTCCCCACTTAGAATTGAACGATTTTGATGAAATTCGATATGTAGGCTCCATTTGGGGTCTAGTTGTGCCCTGAAGCTTTTGGTTGATGTTAGGATTTTTTTCATTGGTCGATTCCAAAGGTACATTATTGAAAATAGTAAACCAAAATCTCTACATAAGTTAAACCTGTCTATCACAGTATACTTTGATCTACTACTCCAACTTTCCGCATCACGAACATCTGTGATTAGGGGCATGAGCAAGGTGTTGGCTTTCTGGGCTATTTGGTTCCATTTCTGTCGGTTCAAATTTCCAGGAGTTGTTCAACGTAGCCCGTAGACGGCCCCCTATCAATTTAACACAAATAGCTTGAAGAATTGGATTTAAATACGCTGCAAATCATTGCTATTAGGTTTATTATTTTCTGTACAGATCACCCTCCTGTATAGATCCCTCCCTACCAACAGTAGTTACCTACTACCTACTAGGGCATTTTTGAACATTTCAACCCCAACCACCTACCAAATGGAAATGAAGGGTCGATATTCTCAAAAATTCCCTAGTAGGTAGTAGGTACCCACGGTAGGTAGGGTTGAGACAGAAGGGTGATCACTGCAATGATTTGCAGCGTTTGTTTTTACCTACCAACTATTGGTAGGTACTACCTACCACACCATACTGCTTCACACCTTCACAATCAAGTTTATTAGAAAGAACTAAACGCTTCACACTCGATTCGAAAAATAGGGAGCTTCAAATAGAAATTTGGTTACTGGTTGCTAAGGAAGCAAAACTGAATACAACTCGAAGAAAAGATGAGCTCCGGGTAGGGATGGCATATCGAATGAAATATATCGATATATCGATCAAATGATATATCGTCAATGAGATATCGATACCTTCGATATATCGGAGAAAATATATCGATATTTCGATATATCGGAGAAGGCGCTTTGCGCCTCGGCGGGGGGCTCCGCCCCCCTGCACCCCCCGGTTTATTTCTTTTTCCATACTCTGTATGAAATCATAGGAACACAGAATGTGTTTTTGCGATGCTAGTCATCCGTTAAATAAAAAACAACAATAATAAATGTGGAGTCTTTGGCAATAATAAAATAAATAATTGTTAGTCATTTAATTTGGTCTAAAACCCTATAAATGTTATTTAAATAAATATGTAACTACAAGAAAAATACTATATAAATTGAGAGCCTTCCAACGAATGGTGAACAATTTCTGTGCAATGAACACTGCGGGAGTTCTATTTCCTTACCAACGGCTTGGTTGCACGTGAAAATCATTATAAAAGGCGCGTAACGGTTTTTTCTGTCGCTTTTTCGTGACGATTTTTTTTTCGGTAGGTCATCGCAAAAACACATTCTGTGTTAATATATTGATATTTTGATGTATCGGAAGATCTACTTTAAATCAAGTCTATTAGAAAGAACAAAACGCTTCACACTCGATTCGAAATCATAAACTCAATTTTAAATGCTTGCATACGAGTCTGCAACACATTGGGACATTTTCATGTCAACCACTACACAACAAGGTAGTGAAGTAAGGTTGTTAGTTCATGTACCCAAGCATCAAAGTTTTCGTGACGATTTTTCAGTTCATGTGCCAAAGCAAAACATGAAAATGTCAAAAACATGTGAAGTAGGTAGGTGAATATAATAGTTTTGAAACAATATAAAAATCATTTAGGATGACATTTATGGACATATCTGAGTATCTACATGGGAAAACTTGAAGAAGTTAGTAGATAGGTGAATTGAAAAGTTACTAACATCATTTTGGAGCGAATATTGTCGATATACTCAACATATCGGAAGATCTATTTGGAAAAACCGTGTGAAATAAGTATTAACCTACTTTCAAAAGTTACTGGGTATGAATGATCGAAATTCATTGTTTAAAAACTGGAAAAAAGTGCTAAAAGGTCATTGCAATGTTAAATTAATTTATAAATTGACAGGGGCATAGGTACTGGTAGACGATCATGATCCTTCAAAATTGAAAATAATTGTTGTGAAAACCTGCTTCACTTCGTATAGTACCTATAGTTTCAATCTAGATGAGCCTCCATTACTTTTGATTCAAGTCAAGTAATTGAGCCTTGATAGCCACCGTAGGTGAATACTATGTACACAATCATGTCTGAGCTGAAGTCAACAGTTTGAAATCAACCCATCACGTAGGTACCTACGAAATTTGGAATAAAATTACTTGATGTTTTTACAAGACCTGTTGAGTACAGGCGTCTCTTCTCGTCCATTCATTTCAATATTTAATTTTTACAAAAAAATGTTTAAAAAATTTTACTTGAAAACAGGTCGCGATATATCGGTAAATATATCGATATTGACCGATGATATCGGTTCTATATATCGATATAAATATATAGATATATCAAACGTAATATATCGATATATTTCATATATCGATATATCGTTGCCCTCCCTAGCTCCGGGTGGCCTCAAACATTTTTAAAAATTCTATACCTACTATTTTAAATTTGTAACATATTTGTAACAATACCTTTATTTCGGGAGTTTTCGAGCTAGGACACTCTTGAAAATGTCTACCTTTAATTTTCACCCCTTGGAAGTGACCTACATCAACCAAAAGCTTCGCGGCACAACTAGACCCCAAATGGAGCCCATATACCAAATTTGGACCAAATCGGTCCAGTGTTGCTAAGAAAAATGCTGCGTACGGACGGAAAATTTACTATTCGATTTTCGGATTCTACGTACCTTGAAACGTAAACCAACAAATTTCGAGGAGGGGGGGGGGGGTTAAAATGTTTTTTTCTTAGTCGATTCCAAAGGTTCATGATTGAAAATAATAAACCAAAACCTCTGATCGTACAAAATTGGGTAGTACCACTGTCAAATACCGTCTCTCTAATATTCCCTTCTGTTTTGTTATTTGAGTTGTTGCTAGTCCATGATAATTTTTGAGATGCGGCAGAACTTGGCAGTCTCAGACATAAATACGCACACATTAAACCTGATCACAGCAAATTACAAGACTTTGATAACGAGTGGTGAAGAACAAAAAAGTCAATCGGGGTAATACGATGATTATTCGTGATGATTTCTCCCAGTTTCTTTTCAATCAAAAGTCAAACCATTCAATCCACTGTGGCGCAATTCCCTTGAAAAGACGGTGGGAAAAGGTCCTCTTTTTAAAACGCCTCATTAACCCAATTGTGCGGAGTTGGGACGTCTTTGGGTAACTCCTGAGGTCGTCCCCCAGGAAGGCAAGGAAATCCCTCCAAAGGGCCAGTCAATGGGAGTACGTGAGAGTATAGCGAACCGTTTTCATGAATGGGGAGAGAAAAAGAATGCGCCCCCCACCGTTCGACGGACGTATGACACAAAAGTATCCATCCGGCACAAACCTTAAGGAGAGGATCCTTTGAAAGGGCAACTTCCTCTGTTACCTGTGCGTGGGAGATAACGCGGTGTGAAATACCGTCAATGCGGAGGGCAGGAAACAGTGTCACTTGGAACTCAAAACCTGTCTCATCTTTTCGGACACGCTCCCGAAGGCACCGCTAGGATGAACCTGAGCTGAGTGTTATTTCTGAGGGTAGAAGTCACTTTTGCGATGTTTATTTTAGGGTTAAATGAACGGGTGTAAGGAAATTCTTCCGACCTGGAAGAGACTCTTCAGGACAATGTACCTCAGGATTTGACGTTTGAAAAATGTAAAACGAACCTGGCTACAAAAGTGTGCCGCTAAAATATACAGAAAAGTCAACTAAAAAGATAACATTGCCCGAGCAAGAGGCCATTTCCAAGATTCAATGCTCCGTCCTGAAATTACAAAGACGGTGGTATTCTTCAGAATCTAGAACGGGAGGTCATTTGAAGAGGAATCCAAATGTCTCGACTCGAAGTTTTGGGGCCTTAAGGTAGTCACTGAAAGGGCTGAAGGAAATACTAGAAGTTTCGACTTCGAAGACTCTGTTCAATACAACAGAACTCACGATATGACGATTGAATACGAGGAACAACCTCGCTACAGAACGGGACAGCAATGGTGGATGCTCAATACTTTCTCAAAAGTCAATCATAAAGATAACATTGCCCGAGCAAGAGACTATTTCCAAGATTCAATGCTCCGTCCAGAAATTACAAAGACGGTGGTATTCTTCAGAATCTAGAACGGGAGGTCATTTGAAGAGGAATCCAAATGTCTCGACTCGAAGTTTTGGGGCCTTAAGGTAGTCACTGAAAGGGCTGAAGGAAATACTAGAAGTTTTGACTTCGAAGAATCTGTTCAATACAACAGAACTCACGATATGACGATTGAATACGAGGAACAACCTCGCTACAGAACGGGGCAACAATGGTGGATGCTCAATATTTTCTCAAAAGTCAATCATAAAGATAACATTGCCCGAGCAAGAGACCATTTCCAAGATTCAATGCTCCGTCCTGAAATTACAAAGACGGTGGTGTTCTTCAGAATCTAGAACGGGAGGTCATTTGAGGAGGAATCCAGTGGAATTTCCATGTGGAAATTTTGATTTTGGATAAATTTTGTTTTCAACCTTTAAAAGTGAAAATAGAATTTGACGATAGTTGATAATTTTTTTTTCATCCTACGCCCGTCTTGTTCATCAGACGTCTCGCTGCCCAATATTTCTCGCATATTACTTCTCCTGGCTCAATCCCGCCTATCTCTTCCAGTGCCGGGCACTCCATGATATGCCGGGCGTCCATTTCCTCCAGGCTGCACAGGGGACACGTTGGCGAGTCGACTACTCCTATCCTATACAAATGCTTTTGCAGGTAGTCGTGGCCGGTAATCATCCTGAACAGGGCTACCGACTTTCGCCGTGGGAGAAAAGCAGGGATATGTCCTTCCTCTATTGCAAGGATCTCCCAGTCTTTCCCAGCGCTCGCCTCTTCCATGGTGTTCTTATTGTAACATTTTACTGCGGCTGCAATCTCCCGTCTGACTGTGTGCAGAGTCCTTGGCGGATTTGGCTGAGCCTTCCTGGCACCTTCTTTTGCTAGCCGGTCCGCTTTTTCATTCCCTCTGACACCACAATGTGTGATAGTTGATAATTAAATGCAAAGTAGAAAAGATATTGGGGAAAGTACCCACAGGTAGATTGGAACACTACTTAACAACTTGGTAGGCCCTACCACTAGATACCAGCAAAACATCGTTTTCCCAAATCGTGTATTGTTGAGTGTCTGCGAGTCACATCAGCAGACTCCAATGACATTTCTAGCCCGGTTGTTAGTGGACCCATTCAATTGAATTGATATGACTTTCTGGGTTAGCAGTGATGTGCAGAAAAAATGTGTGAGATGTCGTCCCTTCATTGTGGAAGTTCTATTTGATCATGTCGATGTTCATTAGCTCAGATACATCAGCACTGTCCAGGACTTCAACTTCAAATCACTGAGCTGCTTCGAGAAAACTATGTGCCTCCACTTGGCGGACGTTTGAACTGTCGATACGTGCAAGGCTCTAACTACTTGGAAATATCTGGTCACTCTGATCGATAAATATGATTTACTGGCGCTGTAGAAACGGACCTTGTGATTTACGTGTTGCTCGCCGATACACGCAGCTTTGAGCCTCGAATGGCCGCTCAATAATTTTATCTTGAACATCAGGCATGGTGGGCAAAGTGGTAGGTGGGCTCCCTGGTGACTCCATTATCGTGAGAATGAACGGCTAAAGCGCCATTCAAATGACAATACGATGTCTATCGATGAAAATAGGGAAACCTTAGTTTGGAAACGGTAAACGCTCGTTATCACGAACTCGGGTAATTTCAAGGTTTTTACTCCAACCGAGTTTATTATAGCTCTTGATATTAGAGCTCTGTTATTCTGTAATAATACCACCTGTCTTGTGATTCAATCACGTATATTGTTAGGAAGGGAAGTTTAAAATAATAAAAACAACTTTACAATGTGATAAATTAAATAACGGAAAATAGACATGAGGTCCCTTTTCGGGGAGACCTCAAAATTGGATCCGCCATTTTGTACCAAGTTTGATAGGAAAATTCCGTATTATTTATTTTATTTTTATTATTTTTTTTTTTTTTTTTTTTTTTTTTTTTTGATAATAGAGGTGGAAGTGCTTTACGCAGGAATAGGGTGACCTAGACTCTGTTGGACTCTCCTGATTCAGGCTTACCAACTAAAACCACCTCTGCATTCTCCTAACAGGACTTTTCAGGGAGATTTCAAAATTGGATCCGCCATTTTGTACCGAGTTTTATAGAAAATTCCGAGTAAGAACTTTTGTTGTAGCCGTTGTTGGTCAACGACTCGGGACCAAAATTGTTCAGGACAGCCTGAAACGTAAAACGCCAGCGGAAATTTTCATTAAGGAGAAGTTTATTTTGTTTCTTATATCTCCATAGTTTGAATATAAATCATGATATTTGATGTTTTATTCATCCTGAACCAGTTCATAAGGTCAAATCTACAAGAGCGGCTGTTGACTTTCATTTTTCCCTTGAAAAGTAGTGTTCTTCCTATCGACGAATGGATAGCAGTGATCGTCAGAAAATCTAGAGCAGCACTCTAGGGTTAAGGTTATTTGGATTAGTGACCGCTCGAGGGCGGTATCACAGAACTAGATAATTTTTCGAGGTGAACCTCTCTTCACTTAAGCGGGAGAGGAAATAAATACCCATGAGCGAAATCATCAGATTTCGAAATTCTGATCTTCCGTTTGGAAGACAGGTAGTGACCAACACGACTTCAGGAATGGAAGTTGGAGGAAAATTCAACCCAAGACGTTTGTCTACTTTACATACTTTACTTTACTCAATTTCATGTGAGAAGGTGTTCACGTAATGCCTTCTAAAAACCAAACGTTACCAAGTGCCTTACTATAGATACAAAATCAAATAATTATATTTCCGCATCATTTCGCCTTATCTAGCTAATAAATCAAGCCAAAATATCATTCTTATAAAAACTGAAGATATTTTATGTAGATATCTATCTCAGTACCGGTGCAACAGGCGATCAACTCAAGTTTTGGTGGTGCTGCAGGCGATCTACGCCCGCTCGGGTTTATCTATATGAGCCTGTCTTTATCGCCTGTACAAAATATTTAATAGGGAAGGGTTATCGAACCAACACGTGCATTGTGAAAAAGTAAGAAGGGGTGCAATCTGTGGCGGTGAATTAAAAAAATGTTCAAGAAACGTTATGCGAAAGGCGAATTCATCAAAATTTGTTTGAGATGCTCAAAAAGAGAGTGCCAAACTTACCAATAAATAAAGAAAACGAATAAATTTTTCACTTATTTTGATAAGCCGGCTAAATAAACCGTCATTTTGTGAAATTGTGAAACTGTGGGGCTGTGGAGCAATCTAGTCAGTATTAAATGAATGGGGTTAGATCCGCTAGTTATAAGAATACAATTATTATCTACGTACCGTATTGGAGAATCCGTCGTAACCAGCAGGGCGAGCGCCTGAAGATGTTGTCCTTACATCGAAAGCGCTCGCCTCCTGTACTCGACTTGCTGGTTACGGCGGATTCTCCAATACGGTACGCCTCGAATTTCAGTATCATTATTGCCGTCTTCAGAAACAATTTTGCCTAGGTATTTGAAGGTTGAGAATCGGACTTCCCTTGCAGACCAGAATCAAATTTCATTATGTAAACACCCACAACCCTCGGATAGCGAGGTTATTGCTAGTAGGTGTAATATTGGAACAGTCAAATAATCAGTACCGTAAAATGGGGTGAGTTAAGGCCACTTTTGAGGTTTTTTCATCATAACTAGGTACCTCAAAACCAATCGCACAGGGCTAATTTTTTTTAATCACATAGCTACACATCTCACCTTTCCATTTCCGTCGAAAAAAAATTTTCATTCACCCAAGGGGGGTGGGAGCAAACATTTTTTTTGTGGTACCATCTCACACCGCCATCGTGGTGAGAAAGGGCCACCGACTTTTTTCGCCTATCTACGCATTATAACAGCTTGTGGATCCTTCTAACACCATCTCCTATGAACTAGAGCACATTAGATTTGCAAAAGAAATTTTTTTTGTTTAGTTAATAGGTGTTAACAAAATTTGTTAACACCTATTTTTTATATTTAATATAAAACATCAACTTTTCAATAACACTGTATTCAAATTATTATTTTCACTTTAAAATCATCATTTCATTAAACTTCGACTCTTCTCCAACAAAAAATTGAAAATAATGAAGAAAAAACTCATTTTTTCAAGGAGACGGCGAACTTGTTGTCTCCCACTTTGCGAGGCGGAGGAATGGGGGGTGCGCCTTGATTTTTTAAAGATTTTTAATCGAAAATAGACTACATCCTGAGAATTTTGGCACCAATCGCAACCTTCTAGCGTGAGTAGATCTGTTTCTACGATTTTTCAAAGTTTCGACCGTTTATGACGTCACGCGCCCCTCTCGCCTGGGCGGGACCCCCCTGCCAACTGTGACGTCATAAACGGTCGAAACTTTAAAAATTCATAGGAAAAGATTTACACACGCTAGAAGGTCGCGGTTGGTACCAAAATTCTCAGAATGAGGTCTAGTTTAGATTAAAAATAACAATAAACAGTTATTCCTACCCAGGCGCACACCCTATTTTCCCCTTGATTTGCAATTGCCAACTTTTTGTTTTATTTCAATTACGTGGGAACGAGTCGTCCCACAAAGACGATCTTTCTCCTGCACTTACTCAGATGATATAAGAACACAAACATCAACTTACCAAGCATACACGACAACTCGAAATTGGATTTCCTCCGAAGGTTTTGCCACTTTTCCGAGAGGTCAACAAAAGTATGAAAAACGGAAATCACCACAAAACGTAAACAAAACCGTTCAAGAAGGTTTCTTCGGCACCGCGCGCTACTGGCACAATCTTCCCATCTGGGAAAAATAGGCGGAATCCTCTAATTACTACATTGGCCGCTAGGTAGATGATGTGAAAAAGCTGAGTTGGACTCATCTCACCCCGGTGGCCGGCAATTTCTTAATCGAAGCAACATCAACTCTTTATTTCTCAAAAATGAACATGATTGTCTAGCAAAAATTTGGTTGGTAGGTAGTGGCAATGACAAAGCTAAAATTCTTTGCAAGCGAGTGATCTATACAGAAAAATAATAAACTCACTGCGAAAGTGTTTGCACAGCCAGACTATCGGCTTCAAAAACGCGTGGCAAAAGCCATAATAAAAATTAAGGTGTCATGTGTAAAATGTTGGATAGACATAGCGGGGAACTCAATGTTCTGGAGACTGACGATTTAAAACAATTAAAATTTATATTAGAACATATTAGTAATAAAATCATTAGGTATTGCTGAAAGGCACGACTATATCTTAGGAGCCCGGGCATCGACCCATCATAGCCATTACATGGAGTTGCTTGGAGGGAACACCTTCAAGAAGCCGGAATACGTGATGAGCGATAAAATGTGGCAAATATGATGGTGCTTCAAGGTGAGAGGTGGTATTTTGTTTCTCAACAATGTACCAACAGGGACCAGCACGGATATGTGCCATGTGCAACAGTGAGGAAGAAGAAGATTTATTTAATTTTAAGGACAGGTGCTCCGTGCTGCTCGAAATCAGGAAAAAAACGTCTGCCAAGTGGGTGTGGCACATAGCTTCCTCGTATCCATAACCCGATTGTATAGATGATCCGATGCATAGTAGTTAATCTCAAAACATCGAAATAAGTTAATCTGTAACATCCCTGAAAATTTCATTGGAATCGGATGGAAAATGTAGAAATTATGGCCGTTACAAGGAAATTCACGTTTGCGCATGTGCAGTGGCTGCTATCAGTTCGAAGGTGCTGATTTTCATAGGGGACCATCTACAACCTAATCCACATAATCCCTGAAAATGTCATTGAAATCGGATGTAAAATGTAGAAGTTATGGCTGTTACAAGGAATTCACGTTTGCGCATGCGCAGTCGCTTCTATCAGTCCGGGGATGATGATTTTCGTAAGGGACCATCTAAATACTAATCTGTGACATCCCTGAAAATGTCATTGAAATCGGATGTAAAATGTAGAAGTTATGGCTGTTACAAGGAATTCACGTTTGCGCATGCGCAGTCGCTTCTATCAGTCCGGGGATGATGATTTTCATAGGGGACCGTCTACATACCAACCCGCACAATCCCTGAAAATTTCATCGAAATCGGACAATAACTTCGTATAGTTATGCGCGTTACAAGGAATTCATGACAGACAGACAGACAGACAGACAGACACACAGACACACAGACACGGAACCAAAATTGTTCAGGAAGGTCTGAAACGTAAAACGCGAGTGGAAATTTTGATTTTGGAGAACTTTTTTTTTCATCCTTGAAAAGTGAAAACAAAGCTTCCGCTACCTTGGTAGACTCGGAAGCAAAAAATGGTTCGGACACGCGGGGGTGCGCCTTTTTTTAAATTTTTAATTGAAATTAGACTTCATCCTGAGAATTTTGATACCTGCCGTTCTTTTTTTGGATGACTAGATCTTTTTCTATGATTTTTCAAAGTTTTGAAAAAAAAAAAAAGCCTGGGCGGGACCCCCGTAAACATTCGAAACTTTGAAAAATCATAGAAAAAGGTCTTCCCACGCTAGAAGGTCGCGATTGGTATCAAAATTATCAAAATGAGGTCTAGTTTAGATTAAAAATAACAATAAACAGATTTTCCTACCCAGGCGCACACCCCATTGAACAGGCTGCAATGCTTGGAGCTTCTAAGAACAACAAATATCCTCCAGCTGGTGGAATTCGCAAGAGAGGCGTGGCGATACCGTGGTATTTGATTCAACAATTCAAACACTAACTGACGACTGTTCATTTACTCATTTATATATAAAAGTTAATCATCAGGTAATATGAGGAAAGTAAGTTAATTTGAAAAAGAAAACGCTGCAAATTATTACACAATGGTTTATTATTTTTCTATATAGATCACTCGTCTACAAAATCACCAACCATCCAATATAAAAAACGCTGCAAATCATTGCTCAAAGGTTTATTATTTTCTGTATAGATCACCCTGCTGTATAGATCACTGGTTCTCCATCAATAGCACCTGCCACCATCTGTATTCTCCCTTGACCTTGACCTCTCAAATTTCAGCTTCCTGCGTTCAATAGGATTGAAAATGACTTCGGAGCTCAATCAGCTGATCAGTGATCTGAAGAGTAAAGAAGATCACCTCGAATGCTGGAGACGCCTGGAAGAGCACTTCCATTCAATAGGATTGAAAATGGCTTCGGAGCTCACTCAGCTGATCAGTGATCTGAGGAGTGAAGAAGATCTCCTCGAATGCTGGAGACGCCTGGAAGAGCACTTCCATTCAATAGGATTGAAAATGGCTTCGGAGCTCACTCAGCTGATCAGTGATCTGAAGAGTGAAGAAGCCTTTGAGCAATGATTTGCAGCGTTTTTTACTCACCAACATTTTTTTTACCTACCAGCTAGGTACTACCTACCACACCATACTGGCTTCACACCTTCACAATCAAGTTTATTAGAAAGAACTAAACGCTTCACACTCGATTGGAAGAATAGAAAGCTTCATATAGAAATTTGATTACTGGTTACGCAGAAGGCAAAACTGTATACAAATCGAAGAAATGAACAGCGATCGCATTTTAGTCCGATAAAATTTGAATGGAGATTAGACCTCTTTTGCGATTCACACTCATGATTCTGTTTTATCGAAGGAAAACCTTCAAGTACTCGTAGGGACCGAACGGTTTGTCCTACAAAGCTCCGGGTGGTCTCAAAAATTTTTAAAAATTCAATACTATTTAAAATTGGTGAAAAAACGATACCTTTATTTCGAGAGTTTTCGAGCTAGGGCACTCTTGAAAATTTCAACCCTTAATTTTCACCCCTTAGAAGTGACCTACATCAACCAAAAGCTTCGCGGCACAACTAGACCCCAAATGGAGCCCATATACCAAATATGAACCAAATCGGTCCAGTGTTGCTAAGAAAAGTGCCGCGTACGGCGGACGGCGGACGGCGGACGGCGTACGGCGTACGGCGTACGGCGTACGGCGGACGGACGGAAATTTTTTTATTCGATTTTCATATTCTACGTACCTTGAAACGTAAAACATCAAATTTTGAGGGGGGGTTAAAAAATTTTTTTTCTTGCTCGATTCCAAAGGCTTATTATTGAAAATAATAAACCAAAAAAAAATCAAAAAAAAAAAAAAAATCAAAATCACCAACCATTGATCGCATTTCGGTCAGCTCTAATTTGAACGGAGATTAGGCCTCTTTTGCGATTCACACTCGTGTTTTGATTTATATATATGTTTATATATATTTCAATATAAACCCTTAAATTTTCGTAGGGATCGAACGGTTTGTCCTACAGAGCTCCGCGTGGTCTCAAAAAATTCTAAAAATTCTATAGAATCTTAAATTGAAGGAAAAACAATACCTTTATATCAGAATTGTTTGAGTTAGGGCGTTTTCAAAATTTCAAAATTGATTTTGGAACCCTTAGAACTGACCTACATCAACCAAAATCTTCGGGGCACAACTAGACCCCAAATGGAGCCTACATACCAAATTTCATCAAAATCGATCAATGCTAAGTGGCAAAAGTGCCGCGTACGGCGGACGGCGTACGGCGTACGGCGGACGGACGGCCAAATTTTTATTCGATTTTTGGATTCTACGTACCTTGAAACGTAAACCATCAAATTTTGAGGGGGTGTTAAAATTTTTTTTTTCTTGGTCGATTCCAAAGGTTCATTATTGAAAATAATAAACCAAAAAAGGGGGAAAATGTATGTATGTATGTGTATAGGAACTTTTAGCGCCAACCCAGCGGACGGCCTAGGCCATCACTGAATTAAGATTTTATATTGATTTATCCAGACATGTATGGAAAACAAATAAATCTTTTTATATCTATCTTTATAATAAACTCAGTGTAATAATTTGCAGCATTTTTTACCTGCTGCACAAACAGCTTCAGACAGTAAAGAATCAAAACACAGGAAAACTGGTTGAAAAATCTCTCTGGAAAATCCGTACCCCCCCCCCCTCATCACCACTGCACCAGAGTCCTCTACAGTCGTTCATTTGTGATTCTTCCTGGCTACCGGTCTTCTATAAGAAGGGATTTATCTGACAGAGTTGGCTTCTCTCGACTTAAAGGATTCGGAAAGAAATAATAAAATAAAAAAGGGCCCGGTGCCCATAAGTAATCGTATAACAGACCGAAGAAGCTCCTCTCGGAAAAAAAGCCGCCGTTGAAATCTGTTGGGCCGAAGAAATTAGTCGTTTCTGTTCTCCAGTCCCCTCTGCACTCGAGTCCGATAGTTTATAACCTGGCTCAAGCTCTCAGGCCGGGTCAAGAGATTTTCGTAACAGTACTGTTTTGATAAATTATGAATTAAGCTGTTCCAGTCTACGTGTTAATGCTTACATACTTGACATTTGGGAATGTCCTTCCCCAGTGGGACTGGTCAAGGCGGTTTTCAAGTTGATACGCTTTCGACTTTCAAGACCGTCCATTCGGATTCGGCGTTGTTCTTATATTCAGCGTCTGTATATCAGCGGTCTGATCACGAGGAAATTAATTTGCATGAAAAGCGACGCAGCCATAAGCAGGGTCTCAAAGTCGACAAACTGAAATTTGGAGATTTGTAACTTGAGAGCTTCTCTAAGTAGATTGCAACAAAAGGTTTTTGCCTGCTTTAAAAGCTCATGTGTATCATTTCCAAGCCAAATAAAGCCAAATCTCATGAATCTTTAAATTTTTGAATGAGTGATCCTTTGGAATCGAGCAAGGAAAAAAAAACCTCAAAATTTGATGATTCTCGATTCAAGGCACGCAGAATCAACGATTCGAATCAAAATTGTTTAGTCCGTTTCTTAGTTAACATGGTTCAATTGTGATGAAATTTGGTATGCAGGGTGTCCAAGACGTAATGATGAAGTAACTGTATTCTACATGGTATTTCCAACAAAAAATCACTCAAAGCAATTTTTAATACTTAAATGAAAATTTGACAAACTTTGAAAAACAAAGGGTTAAATTTTAACCCCTTGTTTATCCAAGTTTGTCAAATTCTATGATTTTTTCGAGTTTTTGAACTTGTCATTAAAACTGCTATAACTGCTGTTATTCATTGCTATAACGCTATTCTTCATAACGTTTTGCGTTAAATTAAAAATGACAAACTTGCGTACTTAGTCGTGCGCAACAATGATCAACTTTGTTTTTTCACATGGAAATCCCCATTTTTTATTGCATATTCGAATTCTACGTCAAATTTTATGGACATTTAACTTCAACAACTTTTTTTTTAACATGCGCAAACCCAGGGATTGCGCCATAGTTGAGATGAAGCTAGATCTCGAGTGTGGCACGTTACTTAGCACTGCTTTCCCCCGCTGAATCGCGTGGTGATATCCCTTTCTTGATTTCATTTCATTTTACCTCATTTACAGCCCAAAAAGTCACTTTTCGAGGAGGAAATCATCGACTTTCTTATGAAGGGTAATGAATCAATCCCAATGAAGTGTAAAAAAAAACAGTAAGATTAATGAAATTGTGTGAGAGAAGATTCCACGGAAAGTCGATGATACTTCATAATTTGTACAAAACAGATAAAGCGTGAATCGTCAAAGACTCTTCACAGGTCAAATTCAAATTCAAACTGAACAGAGTTAGCTGATTAGAACCGGTTCTTTTCTTTGAATGGAGTTTTAAGTCACTCAGTTGGCCATCCTTAAGCTGGGTACACACTAGTACGAGGCAGCGCACGAGGCAAACGGGGCGAGGCGCGGCAGAAATTCTGCCTCGTACGTTTGTTTTTTGGTTTATTATTTTCAATAATGAACCTTTGGAATCGACCAAGAAAAACTTTTTTTAACACCCCCTCAAAATTTGTTGGTTTACGTTTCAAGGTACGTAGAATCCAAAAATCGAATAAAAAAGAAAGACGAGTATCTACACTGCATGCAGATACATCTGTACATGGATATGTCTTATGATGGCAATTTAAATGATTAGCTCACTCAGCTGATCAGTGACCACTCAGGCGCCTTCAGCATTCTCCATTGACCCGCCCTCTCAAATTTCAGCTTCCTGCGTTCAACAGGAGAGCAAATGGCCTCGGAGCTCACTCAGCTGCATTTCACTCATTCAGCATTCTCTATTGACCCTGCCTCCGTAACGCTTCAAAGGGATCTGTTGGATGACGATACCTATTTTCCTCTCACGATCATGTTGACATCTCATTTGTTACTCACGATGATATGTTAGTAAACATGCGCATAATTCAGCTTTCCGTACAGGTTCATTCATATTAGGGACCATGTACCAGGTTTAATAAATTGAGAGCTTTCCAATGAGTGGTGAACGATTTTTGTGGGGTGGAAAATGAGGAAGTTAGTTTTCCCTAGGAACGATTGGTTGTACGTGAAAAGCATCAGAAAAGCTGATCAGTGATCATCAACTTTGATGATGTATAGAAGTATGTATCGATTGACTCTGCCTCTCAAATTTCAGCTTCCTGCGTTCAACAGCATCAGAAAAAAAAGTTGCATTGTTTGTGTGTCGAAAATTTTGGAATGACCCCCAGAACTAAGACATGTCCATGTCAATTTGGCCGTACGCGGCACTTTCCCCACTTAGCATTTACCGATTTTGATGGAATTTGGTATGTAGGCTCCATTTGGGGTCTAGTTGTGCCCCGAAGATTTTGGTTGATGTAGGTCACTTCTAAGGGTTGAAAAATAAGGTTTAACATCTTGAAAACGCCCTAACTTAAAACATTTTGATATAAAGGTATTGTTTTTCCTTCAATTTAAGATAGAATTTAATTTTTACGATTTTTAGAGATCACGCGGAGCTCTGTAGGACAAACCGTTCGCTCCCTACTCGAACTTAAGGGTTGGACGTACGATAAATCAGAAACACGAGTGTATGTTTTTCTTCATATTCGATGGTTGGTGGCTTTGCAGACGAGTTATCTATATAGAAAAATAATAAACCTTTGTGTAACAATTTGCAGCGTTTTCTTTCCCCGGTGGAAGTCGCCATAATGTCTCAATAACTCGTCGACACCCGACAATAGCCGTCTTGTGGGGGATGAAAATCAATTGACTCCCTTCGAAAAGGGGCTGAACAGAGTTATTAGCTGAGATTTCCGTCTGTCTTCACCGCCCAATCAAGGGAGAGGAAGACCGTCGAAGACATTTCCTGACCAAGTTGGGTTGTAGATTTGTTGAAGGGGGAGATTCTCTTCTGCAATATGCAACTCTACTCATTCGCCAATCTTATTAAAATTGTGATGTCGTTAAATATACTTGACCAATCTATTCTATTATTCTTCTAGGTCTATTATTCCTCTGTAACTAAAGTAAAATAAACAACCGTCTCTAAAATAAACAACTAAAGTAAAATAAACAACAAGCGCAATTGAGACCCTTAAAACAGGAGGAAGGAAGCAATCTCAAAATCCAATTGTCGCCGAGGTCTTGAATACGCTGACGCTGCTAAAAAACCGTAATATGTATGTCACCTTTATTTGGGTTAAGGCCCATATTGGAATAAAATATAACGAAAAGGTTGATGTTCTGGCTAAAACAGGAGCGTCACGAGGGATCTTAGAGAATATTACCATCCCCAAGGAGGATTTCTATCGGGCGATAGACCAGCACTACCGAGGTTCCTGGAAGGAGGATTTCATTCGATCTGAGAATGGAAGATTTTATAAACAAGTACAGAATATTCCACCTCGCAAACCTTGGTTCACTCATATAACCTCAAATCGAAGAGAAATTAGTACCTTGTGTCGAATGAGAAGTAACCATGGACTCTGCGATCTTTACCGAAATCGATTCTTGAGAAACGAGCAAGAACACTCAGCATTGTGCCAAGATTGCTATTTGGAGGATGGTACTCTGGAACATTTGACAATGACCTGCGTGACTTATTCCACGGCTCGTCGGAAACTTTTCGACGAGGTTACCAAGAGTATACTTCACATTTTCACTACAATGAGCTAATCGCCAATAAGTTGATCCTACCCAAAATTTATGAATATATATTAGAAATAAATAAAGTCATCTGAGACTTAGTAGTTTTACGTAATATATAATAGAGTAGAAATTGTTGAATGTTACATGTATTATAATGTATATTGTGGCTGTATATACCCTGTATAATGCCAAATAAAAAAAATAAAATAAAATAAAAAAAAATTGAAAAAAAACCCGTCTCAGGTTGAATTTTCGTCCAACTACCATTCTTGGCGTCGCGGACGTCATCAGCTGTCTTCAATGGGAAGATCAGAAGTGGTTCTGATTATTTCGCTCTTGGTTACTTATTGCCTCTTCGGGTGAATAAGAGGAAAGGCGTTCATCAAGGGTCCAACCCGAAAAATTATCAACACCTGCAATACCGCCCTTTAGCGGTCACCAATCCAGATAATTTCCCGGGCTGACCGGTGAACTCACGAGAACCGGTTCATTAGACCAGCTTATTTATTGAGACCCACTTTATTGAGACAGAAAGTACCTTCCAGTGAAACAAACTTTCCTGGGAGTTGGGGGTCAATTTCGCTCGTGAAAGAGTACGAAAAACCGCCGGTGTTGTGGAAGAGGGACAACAGAATTACCACAATTTGATTCTCATGTAGGCCTGGCGAGAGACCAGTCTACACTGAGACTGCACTACTGCTGGGGGCAGATGTCGAAGTGACCGAGAAGCCAATTTCAGGAAAAATATTCATTGGCAATAGAACTTTGTTGAAAGCTAATTTTTTGTGGCCTATGAGAAGGAGTCAGTAATGTCATGTTGCCCATTCAGATCAAATGGCAAATTTTTATAGTGCTTTTGGTTTATTATTTTAAATAATGAACCTTTGGAATCGACCAAGAAAAAATTTTTCTTAACACTTCAGTTTTTAACTCAGTTGATCTTAAACTCGGTTCAACCTCCTATATAAACACGAAACCCACACAAGAATTGTTCAAATTATGAGAATCTCAACTCCAAACCCCCAAATTTGGAAAGTTGTGGCTTAATCTAAATTCAAAACACCGTTAGATTGTTTTCAAAAAATTTTCTAGACAATTATCCCTTTAGAAAAATGATTTGTTATGCGAAATAAATTGATTGTTATAAAAAAAATTTGGAATATTTCGCTTTAAAAAAAAAAATTACCTTTGTGAACAATAATTTTGCCGTGGCTGATCAAACGAAGCCATATTTTGATATGAAATTTCAGGTTTGTGCTTTCTTGGACGGTCCCTTATGAAATCATATTTTCAAGTATTTTAAAAAGTCGTGTTTTGACTCAAATTTGGAGGGTAGTTGGTGGAGGATTGGCCTCACTTGATGAGTCATTTCATTGCCATCTTTAGAAGGCGTCGTGAAAATCGTCAACATAATCGAGAACTACTTAGTCGTGTTGACGTCAGTAAATTCGGAGAATAATCAACATGATCGTGAAAATCATGTTTTATGTAAGGAAAATTAGCTCAGCCGTAAGAGGAAATTTGCCTTGGAAAGGAAAACCTGCGGACCTGAAAATTGGTTGATTAATCCAAATTTACTAGTTATTGATGAAACGGAGACATATTTTCTATTTTGAGGACAAAACTTGGATTGTTCAAAATGTTATCAACAACAATTTTCCCGGAGCTAAATAACACCGAATAAAAGTCCAATTTTGATATGAAATTCCAGGTTTGTGCGCCCTCAGATGGTCCCTTATAAACTTACAGCTACTACATTATTTCTCCTGCAATTAGAACATACTTTGACTCAAATTTGGAGGGTACTAATTAGTGCAGGATAAGCCCCAGTCGATATTAACCTTCTCTGCAAGTACAAAACCGCGCAAGGATTGTTCATTATTTGGAAAATTTCAACTCCAAACCCCAAAATTTGAAATATTTCGCTTTTTATTAAACAAAATTGAACGTTATGAACAATTGTTTGGCCGGAACTCATCAAACAAAGTCGTATTTTGATATGAAATTTCAGGTTCGTTTTCTCTCGAATGGTCCCTAATGAAATTACATATTTAAAAAGTCGTGTTTTGACTCAAATTTGTAGGGCATTTGGTGGAGGATTGGCCTCCGTTGATGAGTCATTTCATCGCAATCAATTTTAATCAATTTAATCGAGAACTGCTTCTCAGTCGTGTTGATGTCAGTAAATTTGGAGAATAATCAACATGATCGTGAAAATCGTGTTTTATGTAAGGAAAATTAGCTCAGCCGCAAGAGCAGGCACCTGCGAAACTGAAATTTGGCCGATTAGTCCAAATAAGTTCCAAATTTTCTAATTATTGACGGAATAGAGAGATTTTCTATCTTGAGGACAAAACTCGGATTCTTCAAATTGTTATCAACAACAACTTTCCCGGGGCTAAATAATACCGAATAAAGATCCAATTTTGATATAAAATTTCAGGTTTGTGCGCCCTTAGTTGGTCCCTTATAAACTCACAGCTACAACATGGTTTCGCCTGCAATAAGAGCATATTTTGACTCAAATTTGGAGGGTACTAATTAGGGCAGGATAAGCCTCAGTCGATATTAACCTTCTCTGCGAGTACAAAACCGTGCAGGGTTGTTCATTATTATGAAAATCTCAACTCCAAACCCCAAAATATATACTTTTTTCAAAAATCGGTTATGTTTGCTCTTTCCCGGAGCTAAACATACAGAATAAAGGTCCAATTTTGACATAAAATTTCATTATTTTCCCTTCAATGAGAGCATATTTTGACTCAAATTTGGAGGGTACTAATTAGGGCAGGATAAGCCCCAGTTGATCTTGAGGACTAAACTCGGTTCAAACTCCTCTATAAATACCAAACCCGCACAACAATTGTTCAGATTATGAAAATTTCAACTCCAAACCCCTAAATTTGAAATGTTTCGCTTTTTATTAAACAAAAATTCACCGTTATGAACAATAGTTTGGCCGGAGCTCATCAAACAAAGTCCTATTTTGACATAAAATTTCAACTTAGTGAAATCTTAGATGGTCCCTAATGAAATTATATATTAAAGCGCTGCAAATTATTACACAATGGTTTATTATTTTTTATTTTTCTATATTGATCACTCGTCTGCAAGCCACCAACCATCCAACATGAAGAAAAACATCGATCGCATTTCGGTCAGCTAACATTTGAACGGAGATTAGGCCTCTTTTGCGATTCACACTCGTGTTTCTGATTTATCGTGCGTCCAAACTTAAAATTCTCGTAGTGAGCCAACGGTTTGTCCTACAGAGCTCCGGGTGGTCTCAAAAAATTCTAAAAATTCTATAGAATCTTAAATTGATGGAAAAACAATACCTTTATATCAAAATTTTTGGAGTTAGGGCGGAACCCTTTTTGGAACCCTTAGAAGTGACCTACCTCAACCAAAATCTTCGGGGCACAACTAGACCCCAAATGGAGCCTACATACCAAATTTCATCAAAATCGGTCAATGCTAAGTGCCGTGTACGGCGCACGTCCAAATTTTTATTCGATTTTTGGATTCTACGTACCTTGAAACGTAAACCATCAAATTTTGAGGGGGTGTTAACATTTTTTTTTCTTGGTCGATTCCAAAGGTTCATTATTGAAAATAATAAACCAAAATATGGACTTTTTCCAAAAATCGGTTATGATCGATTATGTTTGCTCTTTCCCGGAGCTAAATATACAGAATTAAAGTCCAATTTTGATACAAAATTTCACGATTTTCCCTTAAATAGGAGCATATTTTGACTCAAATTTGGAGGGTACTAATTTGGGCAGGATTTGCCCCAGTTGATCTTGAGGACTAAACTCGGTTCAGCCTCCTCTATAAATACGAAACCCGTTCAGCGATGGTTCAAACTATGAAAATTTCAACTCCAAACCCCAAAATTTGAAATATTTCGCTTTTTATTAAACAAGATTCAACGTTGTGAATAACAGTTTGGCCGGAAGTCCTCAGATAAAGCCTATTTTGATATGAAATTTCAGGTTTGTTCTCTCTCCGATGGTCCCTAATGAAATCTTATATTTAAAAAGGCGTATTTTGACTCAAATTTGGAGGGTAGTTGGTGGAGGATTGGCCTCAGTTGATGAGTCATTTCATCGCGATCAATTTTAATACATTTAATCGAGAACTACTTCTTAGTCGTGTTGACGTTTGTTAATACATTAAACAATCAACATGATCGTGAAAATCGTGTTATTCTGTTAGAATGTGTTGGAATTTCGGAAGTTTACCTCGGGAGGGCGGACCAGTGAGGGAGGAGGGCGGGGTGACACCAAGGCGGCACAATCGCCGGACACCAAGCGAGGAGGGCCGGCGGCAAACCCGACGGCGCTTGCCGTCGCGGACCGCCCGGAGGCGGCGACTCCTTCGTCCGCGGAGGCGGCGACGGCGATCTCGGAGGCGGCGGGGATCCCATGGCACTTGGAACGAAGCGCGGAGCACATTGTGAACGGGGGGCACTTGAGGGCGTCGTTTCGAGGGTGTCCCCACTTCACCCCCGCCCAGCAGGCCTCCCCCTCCCGGTGTGAAAGGGAGCCGGCCAACCAGAGCCCTCCATCCCTGAGTACCCGCCCCTCTTGAGTCGAGGGTGCGCACACTACGAGTACATGTGTACCAGCCCTTCTCGCCGCCCCTCGCTCCCTCTCGCTCCTTCTTCTATCTCCGTCCTCTTCCTCCCCTCGCTTCTATTGTACCACCTTTTTATTAGCTCCTGGTTCTACTCACCTAAGAAGGGCTCCTTCTCACTCAACTCAACTATAAGTATGTCCACCGCATTAACCCCCCTCTTTTCATGTAGATTGTAACTACATTGTGTAGCACTACAACTATTGTACTATACTTGGTTGTAAGTACGTTGTATACAATACAATAGATACTCAGAACTTGTACTGTAAGTAGGTATTCTGCCCCTCTAGTTCTCACTCAACTCAACTATAAGTATGTACACCGCATTGATTCGTCCTCTTTTCATGTAGATTGTAACTGCATTGTACCACACTACACCTATTGTACTATACTTGGTTGTAAGTATATTCTATACAATACTTACTAGCGATATTCGTAACTTACATTCGTAGGTGTTCTACGTCCTCCAGTTACTTCACCCTCAACTCAACTATAAGTTCATCCACCATATTAATTTTCTCTCTTTTCATGTAGATTGTAACTGCATTGTATCGCACTACAACAACTATTGTTCTATACTTGATTGTAAGTACATTGGATAATATACTACAGATATTCAGAACTTATACTGTAAGTTGGTGTTCTACGTCCTCCAGTTTCTTCTCACTCAACTCAACTATAAGTATAGAACACCGCCAAGTATAGAGTCACCGCCTTACTCTCCCCTTCTTCTTCTAGATTGTCAGTACAGTATAATACAAGAGACCGCACTACAACTATTGTACTAAACTTGTTGTAAGTTCATTGTATAATACCTGATATTCCCATACTACAGATATTCAGAACTTGTACTGTCAGTAGGTATTCTGCCCCTCCAGTTACTTCTCACCAGAGCTGTTAATTCCAATTCTAATTACTTTAGGAACAAAGTAATTGCCATTACCATTACCCATTCCTGCAATGGGAACGGAATTTTCAATAACTTTTTCCAATTCCCCATTACTCGTAGTTGGAAAAGTAATGGGTCCTTCCAATTACCCATTACAGGAAGAGTGATGGGTAATGGGAACCCAATCCCAATTACCACTATTCAATCAGTAAGTTGACCATCCTCCAATTCATGAGGGACCTTCCTCCAATTCATGAGGGACCATCCTCCAATTCATGAGGGACCATCCTCCAATTCATAGGGGACCATCCTCCAATTCGTTAGGGACCATCCTCCAATTCGTAGGGGACCATCCTCCAATTCGTTGGGGACCATCCTCCAATTCCTAGGGGACCATCCTCCAATTCAAAGGGGACCATCCTCCAATTCGTTGGGGACCATCCGACACTTCAAGGGGGACCATTTCGAAATTCCTTGGGGACCACCCTCCCAACTCATAGGGGGCCATCCCGTACGTAGGACGGATAGCCGGAGAGTTCAAGAGGAAGTGAGTATTATGAAAGGAAGTTTCAGATGGTGGTTGATACCGAAGTATCGTGTTTGATTGCTAATTATTAAACTAATCTATTCGTTGCAGTCGGTATTTTGTTTGATTATGGAAGACCTAACATCAGAAGTGGAATTCGATCTCAATAGCTCCACAATGGACCCACTCAGCTATCTTGTTTCTATCAAGTTCGAAGAACAGGTATGAGGAAAATCATTACAATCGTGAATTCCTTCAAAATGAATAGCTATAGAGCTATTAATAAGTCATGTGCTGTAGGTAAAATTTTCGATAGAGTAATTCATGATCAGTTAATAGCACATATTAAAAGCTAAAGTATAATGGGGTATTTCAGTCAATTTTTTTTTTTTTTTTTTTTTTCAAAAGAGTACCTATGGTTCAGGATTAACGGTAATCGGGTCTGTTCGTCGAGAAAATGTTTTTAAAAACGCTGCAAATTATTACACAATGGTTTTTTTTCTATATAGATCACTCGTCTGCAAAGCCACCAACCATCCAACATGAAGAAAATCATCAATCGAATTTCGGTCAGCTTTAATTTTAACGGAGATTAGGCCTCTTTTGCGATTCACGCTCGTGTTTCTGATTCATCGTACGTCCAAACTTTAAATCCTCGTAGTCAGCGAACGGTTTGTCCTACAGAGCTCCGGGTGGTCTCAAAAAATTCTAAAAATTCTATAGAATCTTAAATTGAAGGAAAAACAATACCTTTATACCAACATTTTTTGAGTTAGGGCGTTTTCAAAATTTCAAAATTGATTTTGGAACCCTTAAAAGTGACCTACATCAACCAAAATCTTCGCGGCACAACTAGACCCCAAATGGAGCCCATATACCAAATTTGAACCAAATCGGTCCAGTGTTGCTAAGAAAAGTGCCGCATACGGCGTACGGCGGACGGACGGAAATTTTTTTATTCGATTTTCGTATTCTACGTACCTTGAAACGTAAAACATCAAATTTTGAGGGGGGGTTAAAATTTTTTTTCTTGCTCGATTCCAAAGGCTTATTATTGAAAATAATAAACCAAAATATGACAAATACGGTCGAAAAACGTGTTTTTAGGGTTTTTGTGGACATTACTATCATAATCATAGAAATATTGAGGTTTATTCGGGTTCAGCACCCGATTTCTGATATAAATAAGTACAAATTCAAAAATTGAAATTTTTTGAAAAATTTCAAATATCACATAAGTAAATAATTTATATATAAAATGGAAACCTGTGCGTATATTTGTTGTACCCAGAAATGCAGTAGCCGTGTTGGTACTCTGAGAGTTTGTGGAGACGAGTAGAACATGAATATGGACTCCTAACATCTCCAAAGCATACCCAGTGCATACAGTATGTTGGTATGGTATACTGGAAATCGAAAAGAACAACAATATTCTGTCGTTGAAAAATACCGTGCGTGAGGGTACTCTGACGAAGAGAGTATTTACTGAGGGTTTTTAAGTATTTAACCAAGAGGTTGATTATATAACTTTAAGGGAACCCAGCAGCTAGTATTAAAGTGGGTCGGCAGACCCATTTTTGTGCCCCTAGATCTTGAACACGGTTCAGTCTATTGAAATGAAATTTTTTTCCAGTGGTAGTACATATAGTCTTCTTCACTTTAGTCAGATGGATTTTGAAAATTTCAATTTATAGCTTAGGTATGATTTTTCAAAAATTCCGTTTTTTTATCTGCATTTTTTTTTTTAACCTTATAGTTGAAATTTTGAGAAACCATCCGACTAAAGTGGAATTCAATAATAGCAGTTTCGAGGAAAAATTGGGGGAACACGATAACTTCAACCATTGCAGAGAAACAGGGGCAAGAAGGTCCAAAAACGTGATTTTAGAGGAGAGCACTTTTTCTGAAAACTTCGCAAAACGCATCTCAAACAAAGTATAACGTAACTCCCAAAAACAACAATGACTTCAAACATGCAAAAAATGATAAAAAGTGAAGAAGAATAAGAAAGAAGGTTATTTTCAATCAGGTTTGTTATCTTTTTTCGCCGTTTTTGTTATTGTTAGTTGGTTTTTTCTCCCAAGTTTCGTGTATTCAACGTATTAAATCCGCGCCGGCTAACACCTACTTTCCCAACTTTGAGCTAATTTTTCTACCAGTTCTAATTGTGCAAAATTCAAAAATAATACATCATTTTGTCCGCATTTAAATAAAGAATTTTTTAATGTAAAAAACAAAAAAAAATCTTTTATTTTTTTTTATTTTTTCCCTGCTGGGTTCCCTTAACGTTTCGTGCTATGTGCCACACCCACAAGGCTGACTACTCTCTCTTCCAGCTAATATTTCGATTTTCTCAACCATAGGTTTGAAGATTTCTTTGAAAATTCGCTCATAAACTCATACTCCATGAATGGACTTTTTACGTACAAATATACAGGCAATCCATGATCTACGTCAAATCGTTTCCACCTCTTTCGACTTTGAGTAGAGGAGAACCATTAAAATGAAGAGCTCCTCGACGAATCGTGATATTGACTCTCTGCCCTCCGCAGGGCAGCTAATAGTCGGATTTCGTGATCCCAGAAAAGAGAGCTTCAGTATAAATCATCCGTCAGTACAGCAGCGAGTCAATTCCGAACAGGATAGTAAATAAATTTTGTTCCGAAATCTCAACTTCGAACATTCAAAAATAAACTGCTCAGATGGTTAGCGCGATCATTCTCGGGATAAAGTCAACGTTCGATAAGAATCCTCCTCATTTTGGTTTATCATTTTCAATAATGAACCTTTGGAATCGACCAAGAAAATTTTTTTTTTAACACCCCCTCAAAATTTGATGGTTTACGTTTCAAGGTACGTAGAATCCAAAAATCGAATAAAACGCAGCAAATTATTACACAATGGTTTATTATTTTTTATTTTTCTATATAGATCACTCGTCTGCAAAGCCACCAACCATCCAACATGAAGAAAAACATCGATCGCATTTCGGTCAGTCGAGTGATCTATATAGAAAAATAATAAACCTTTGTTTAATAATTTGCAGCGTTTTTCCCCTTCCATTCGACGCATACTATGGAAGTATTCTTCTTTCCTACTTCCATCCAGCCCGCTTGCTCTTCTTTGTTCTGTGTTGATGAAGCAATTCCAAGAGGTATAGTTGTAGCCCGCTTGTGCATATTTGGTGGGTTTTTCAGATTTCCTCAGTCGCATGATATCACATTTCATGGAGTACTTCATTTAAGTACCTCCGGTCTTGAATTCATTCAATTAAGACTCATTAGGTAAATTTAAAAAACCTTCACTTATCCGACTATTTGGAACAATTATTTTTCAATTAGAAAAATAGCACCAACAGATTACTACTTCGTACCAAGCAGGAATTATTGGTTCTAATAAAGACCACACAAACTCCGTTTCATCCTGTCAAATATTTGTGTCAAAGGTGCGGTTCTTCCTCGTCCTCCTGTCCGTCGGTGTCAGTTTATATCGTATTGGTGGTCTATAAATACGATCATTTCCTATCACCCGTTCAAATAAACTCATAAACAGTATCAGGCGTTGGCAGAAACTCTGAAGGATTTACCTACCTTGAGCAACGTCGACGAACCCAATAATAACAATATTAAATGTCATTACTAAACTCAAAATTATATTAATAACCGAGTTATTTATACGGCTAAAAGCAATCAAAAAAGCTGCAAATTACTACACAGCGGATTATTATTTTCTATTTAGGTCATCGGTTTTTATTCTGTTGAAACGTACCCTGTTGTGTAGCTTGGTAGCTTGCTCGGCAAAGAAGCAACTTTGTCGGGTTTGCAAGTGGTTTTGTGCTTTCTTACCTGACAGAAGTTATGTTTCCACAGGCAGGTTATTCAAAATTTCCTCAGTCGCAGGTTTAGAACCCGAGATGAATGAAATAATAACCACCGAATTCTAGTAAGCCAAATCACAGAATAATATTTTATTTTGTGACTCATGACAATTAACAAACAACTGAACTGGTAGCTTCCCCAGTTACCTATTACAGTATTCCAAATTCTCGTTGCTCATTCTCATTCTTTCCAGATGGAAGACAACGTTATTCAGGTCAAAAATGACTATTCTTACTCTCTGAGGAGATTGAGGAAGCCGTTTGTATTTACTCTACGACTGCTGTGATGTACCTATGTCTCTTCTGATCTGACTGATGCAAGTGTAATTTCTAGCCAGGTATCGATCTGATATTTGAGTACAAAAAAACAAAAAGTACTCTTCTTCAATCTTCACAGAAAAGGACTGCACAAAATTCACAATTGTTGTGTTCTGCGTGTTGTCGAGTGAGGGCGATGGTCCTCTCAATGCGCTGAATTGTTCCCTAAAAGCCTGTTGCTTCAGCACTCCATCTGCGGCGCCTTGCGGCCGACCATATTGACGAGTGTGTCAAGATTTATCCGACATCCTCGGCGCCTGATAACAGACTCACCGGCGGGAGGTGGAACATTTAGCTAGTCAGGCCTACTGTTCTGAAGAGGTCCCTACGGAGAGCTAGAGGTTCGGCGCCTTTATGGGGAAAACCGTTCCCTTGGAAGAACTGGGGCTGTAGGTGATACGAGAAATGATAAGTCGGATAGACGAGGTACGAATGCATGTAGGAAGACCCCTCAGTGTGGCTTATACACTCTAGTTATTATGGTGAGGGGAGAGTGGAAAAAAGGTGACGTCAAGTAACGTGTTTTTTCCCTTCCTCACTTCACCCATGTTGTTGATGACTCATGCCTCCTTGGGGTTTTCCAACGCGTCTCTTTATTGGAGAACTACTGACTAGAAATGTAAGACATTACAACAATATTGATAAAAGACTACAAGGAATTAGTTATTGATCTCTTATATCTCTGCTCTAGAAATCTAATAAATAAATTCTAGTTATTTTGGTTTATTATTTTCAATACCTAATGAAACTTTGGAATCGAGCAAGAACCCCCCCCCTCACAATTTGATGGTTTGGGTACGTTTCAATTTAGTACCTATGTAGAATCCAAATATCGAATGAAGTTGTTTTCCGTCCGTCCACCGTACGCGACATCTCGCCCAGTTCCCGTGGACCAAATTTGATTAAATTTAGGGTTACCGGCTTCATTTCGAGTTTACGTAGTTGTTGTTTGTTGGTTCACGTATTTGTTTTTTCATTGATTTAAAATTGCGTCGAATTTTAAAGAATTTTTATTTTAAGAATTTTTTGACAATAGCAGACAGTTGGTCCGTGGGACCAACCGTACGCTAATACGGAGTTATTCAACATGAAGTTATTTAACAAGTGAATAAATAATTAATGTCCTTTTATCATCAGTTTAGAAAAGTGTTCAAATTTCAGAAGCGACTGCTGAGATCGAAACGATGAATCATGGTTAAATGAGAGTTGATAGTGAATATAATCATTATTTCACGGGACCTGTCTACGAGCCTCCTGATTCCTCCCCTCCCCCAACCACACCATTCTCTTCCAGCCGTGCTTAGAGTTCTTTTTTGAGTATTTTGGGATTTTTTTGTTTCTTCGAATATAAATTTAAGTCACGCATTTTCAACAACAGAACACCAAATTTCGTAATGAAGGTACCCACAACTTTGGAATTGAGATGTTTTGCTGGTAGTTACTTTCTAGCAAAAGGTAGGTACTGGTAATGGCAAAGCCGTTTAATTGCAGAGGTACTAGAAAAATATGCAGCGTTTTTAGCTAAGAGCCAGGCCACTTGTTTTTGATGGATCAATAAGGCAGGAATGACCCCAAACTTCACTGATATATCGATGCCTCTCTAATTTGCAGCAGTTCCGCGAACTGCTCCGCGGAATAGGCCTGAGGAGGCGTCGCTACTCTCCTAGACTGGGAACGTGCTCGGCATTCAGTCACTTTCCTGCCTTGCTCCTGTAAGTGATCTCTTCACATATTTTGATATTTTGCGGTTTCCCTTGATACTCAAAATCCATTCTCATTTCATTTAGGACCTATATACGATTAAAGAGTTAATCGATATAAACCACACTCCGTTTTATTATTGAACCGTACCCAATTCATATTTATATTATAATGATGTAATTAATCAAATTAAATTATATTTTTTATAGATATGAATTGGGTATGGTTCAATAACAAAACGGAGTGTGGTTTATATCGATTAACTAAATCAAGATAAGTCAAGTAAAGTCAGTTTTATTTGTCACCTTGAATTAAAATCTGTCAACGGTAATCAGTGTACACAGCTTAATTACAGGTAATACATAAGTGGCTCAATTGATACCCGCGTTCCCGGTTTTATTTATACCTAGGTACGCTAGGTAAGTTAAGGTAGTGGAAGTAATTGTAATTAATCACTTTAATGTTGAATATGAAATGTAATCAATTAATTTTTTTCGTAAATGCTGGGCCCTAAAAGAGAAAAAGATTATGGATCTTTGAATAATGTTGATGTGATCCAGTCCAGTTCTATTTGCAAAGTTTTTGTTATTTTGATTTTTTATTTTTTTGATTTATTTATTTATTTTTTTTTTTAAATTAAAAAAATTGTTTTGTAAGTGGTGCGTGGATTTGAAAAGCTCACTACCATGAAATAGAGTTGGAAATATTCTGATGGAATAATCAGCTCGTATTTCTACCCAATAATTCAAAAAATATAATTTAATTTGATTAATTAAATAATTATAATATAGATATGAATTGGGTATGGTTCAATAATAAAACGGAGTGTGGTTTATATCGATTAACTCTTTAATCGTGTATAGGTCCGAATGAGATGAGTCCAGGTAAATGAAATGAGAATGGATTTTGGGTATCAAGGGAAACCGCAAAATATCAAAATATGTGAAGAGATCACTTACCAGGAGCAAGGCAGGAAAGTGAATGCCGAGCAAGTCTAGGAGAGTAGCGACGCCTCCTCAGGCCTATTCCGCGGAGCAGTTCGCGGAACTGCTACAAATTGACTTCTCAAATTGGTCTGGAAACAATGGGGTGTGCGCATGAGTCGGAAAAACTGTTAATTGTTATTTTTAACCTAAACTAGACCTCATTCTGAGAATTTTGACACCAACCGCAACCTTCTAGCGTGAGAAGACCTTTTTCTATGATTTTTCAAAGTTTCGAATGTTTATGACGTCACAGTAGGCTGGGGGGTCCCGAGGGGCGAGTGACGTGATAAACATTCGAAACTTTGAAGAGTCATAAAAAAAGGTTTAATCAAAAAAAAGGTTGGTGTCAAAATTCTCCAAATGAGGTCTAGTTTAGAATAAAAATTAAAAAAAAATCAGGCGCACACCCCATTTATGAATTTTTATGAAAGACGTTGTAAAATTCCAAAAGTATTCACTCCATGTATATTCTGGTAATACGGTGTAAGAATTTATAATGTTTATCCACTTAGAATCAGACCAGATGTTCTTTATGGATCTATGGTGAGTTTCTTTTCCACAACGAAAATGAAGATTTCAAAACCTCATTCGTCCGCAATCCTCGTATGGCCTGCACATGCGGGAAGAAGGGCATTTCTCGGTAACTTCTCGCGACCTCCTGTGACTTCTGTTCAAGACGGTGACCGACTCCAGTCCATTAACGCCTTTGTCACAGCTTCCGCCCCGCTTTGAGAATTTCTACGGCCAGATCCGGAGTAAAACCCGCGGCAAAATGGAACCAGCGTTTTCACCGGCCTGGGAAAAACGCTGGCTTGATAGACATTGCTCCCAAAAAAAAACGTTCACAGCTCCGTGTGAGGTCTCTTGGATCGCTAATGACTCCGGACGGTTTGAATGGAGCTTCGAAAGACTTTAATGGATAAATAAACATTCATTCATCTTCAAGATTCCTTTTCATTCATTCCTGGGAGAGGCCCAATCCTAATCGTTCCTGTGGATTCGTGACTGGGAAACCGACACTCTTGAAGGCTTTTGATGAAGGAACCTCATTCATAAGTTGCTGCGGCAGGATCATTTTTTATTCAGTTCATTCTGTGGCGCTCTACCGTGTTGATGAGGTCAACCGGCGTGTTTGTGAGCTTGTGAATGAATTCTAAAGCATACTTTTAGTTTTAGCAGCTTTTTTTCCATATTTTTTTTCCACCTACTCCTAAGTTCATGTACCTACGTGGTTATATTTCCCCCGTTAAAATATGAATACCTCGACCTAAGTAGGACTTGGAAGAAAATCTTGTTGAATGGTACAGTACCCAGCCCGTGTTGCTACTCGCATGCACCTATTTCTGCTCCTAAATCAATCTATCAAATTGTATAACAAAAATGTAAATCAGTTTAACTTATCACTATCCGTAAATAGTTTTAAGATTGCGTATAAAAAAATTCTGCTCAAGTCCTACGAAATAAAATAAATTGTACTACTCCTAAAACTAGTTTAATCATTAGTGAGATGTATTTCTTTTCTTTTCATAGTAATTTTATTTTACAATATTTTATTTTTAAGACTGCACAAATGTTGTAAAAAAATTGTTAAATTGTACAGGGGGGAGGAAGAGGGGACCACCATGGTCCTATCCCTTCTCTGTTTTATTAAATAAATGCCGTCATTCATTCATTCATTCTGTTATGACCCACATTCACAATTACTAATTAGTTCTTAAAATAAAGAAGTACAAGAGGATCCCTGAGTGAGCCACCACCCACAAGGGAGGGACAAGGTACAGGGAGAACACGTCTCCCTCAACTAATCTCACGAGTATATAAGCTCACTCAGGGATGCTCCAGTATGCCTTCTAGTCCAGTCTTTCCAACGAACGTTCTCTCCAACTTCTCCTTCATCAAGGGATCTCCTCGAAGTATTAGGCTCAATAGGTAAATCTCCCACATCCCGTCGGTAGGTTTCTATGAAACGCCGGGGCTGACGGGCTAGCCTGCACTTCCTAGTACTCCGCATGCCGGTCTGGCTAATAAGCCGCCGATGCGAAAGTACTGCAAGTTAGGATAGGGACTTTTCTCTCTTCGTTGAGTAGAGGTTAAAGAAAACACAAACGCCGCATCGAGAAGGTCACCTCCTTCACTCGATGACACGCAAACATAAAACATTCATTCTGCAATAATTGGACACTATAGGTATTCTAACAATAGCATGTAGATGGTGAACCATGCATAGTCGTTCTAGAGTCAATCTGTCTGGGAGTACGAAATGATTCATCTACTTGAATGTTAACGCCCTACACCAGTCTTACTGCTCGATGGTGTTCAATTTTTGTTGTGTCTTGGAAAGCTTCCTGTCATCATGGCATCAATTATCTGTGTCAATATTATAATTTGAACGCAACTCAAAGAATAGGTTATTGATGAGACAACTTCGATGGTGAACGGGGATTCTTCAGGGCATTTGCAGGAAATTATAGTCTGTCCCCAGTTAGAAAAAAACCACTCAATCTCACTTAGGTGGAAGTTGTGGACGTACTTCTCAATTTCTTATACCATTCATCTACTGAGTACTTCATAACAGCCAATCAACTACCCTTGTTTACCGCTGGATTTCTCACTGGACATCATTACTGATTTCCACATCACAGCTCAGGACCCATTGATAGCAGGGGCGATGGAAGATTCGGCCCAGACCCCTAATACCTGTAGAAGATTCGGCCCAAGCGGATTAGAGACCCTCCGGTCAGTGGAGAATTCGGCCCAAACAAAATATTACCTGAGGTTTAGGTATTGGGGAGTGGACAATTCGGCCCAAAGGACTGTTTATACGTATATTTAGAGATCGTCACAGGAACATATATAATTGTCACAGTCAAGTTTTCTTAATACTAGAATATCACAAGGTTAAGTCAAAAATGACTATCGTCAAACGTCAAACCGTCAATCGTCAAACCGTACATACATTCGGCGCATAATGGTGGCTTACTCTGGCCACAAAACCAAATGGTGTGCCCCTGCGAGGTATTTGTCGAGTTGCCGTGAGAGGAACTCCGGTCTTTTCTTGGTATGAGAGTTTTTTGTATGTGGGGTATCTGAGCAACTATTTATTTTAATTAAAACTTCTTCTTGGTACTCAAGAAGTTGACGAGTGAAGCTGAATATGTGCAGATGAGGACTAGGGAAGTCAAAGTGCGAGTGGAAGGATTCACAAGCATTAGTTGTTAAATTTAGTTCCGATGAGGGTGAAGCCCACATGGTTGGAGGATTCTCTGCGTTACAACAGCTAACATAATTCGTGCGTAGATACGTGGTAAACTGTGTTTGAGACTCAGATCTAATGAGTGGCTTTTGCAGTACAATTTCGTCAAACATCACACTTCCCCTTTCACTTATCACTGGTGTGACAGATAACTGCTACTGAGAATCATGGGCCGAGTTTTCCATACGGCTTATCGCCCGATTCGAGAGAGGGGAAGTTGCTTACCTGCGATAATCCGAGGAGTAATTATCTCTTCGGACTTAGGCCGCGGCTACGATAGGAGCGTCGAGCGAGCGAAAAGGGTCAGGTATCGACGCTCTAACAATAGTTTACCCTTGTTCAGGTAAGGGTGGCTACGGTGGGAGAGGTGACGCTTGGGCGAAAAAATGGTCAACGCTCGACGCTCAGTCCCGAGTAATATTTTCTCTTGACACTCAGCTTCTAATGTTCCCTGTCCACTTCTTTATCTAATGTTATTACGGACCGATTTTGATGAAATTTGGTATGTAGGCTCCATTTGGGGTCTAGTTGTGGCCCGAAGATTTTGGTTGATGTAGGTCACTTATAAGGGTTCAAAAATGAATTTTGAAATTTTGAAAACGCCCTAACTCAAAAAATTTTCATATAAACGTATTGTTTTTCCTTCAATTTAAGATTCTAGAGAATTTTTAAAATTTTTTGAGACCACGCGGAGCTCTGTAGGATAAACCGTTCGCTCCCTACGAGAATTTAAGGGTTGGACGTACGATAAATCAGAAACACGAGTGTGAATCGCAAAAGAAGCCTAATCTCCGTTCAAATTAAAGCTGACCGAAATACGATTGAAGTTTTTCTTCAAGTTGGTTGGTGGTAACAATGGCAAAGCCGTGTTCTTTGCAGACGAGTGATCTATATAGAAATATAATATATCTTTGTGTAATAATTTGCAGCGTTTTTGGATTCTAGGTACCCTGAAACGTAAACCAACAAATTTTGAGGGAGGGGTAAAATTGTTTTTCTTCGTCGATTCTAAAGGTTCATTATTGGAAATAATAAACCAAAACAAGAATGATAAAATAGCAGCAACAATGGACATTCTGGTGTATTCGAAAAATCTTTTCGGGACTTCTTCGAGTTTGTGAAAAAGTTTGTAGTATTCTCCATCTCAATTCCTAAGCACATTAAGTAATAGGGTGAACTTCAAAACTTCTACACACACGGTTTATCAGTAAAGAACTTTTTGAAACAGCTGAATTGTCACTTAGTGCAAGGAGCAAAAGTTGCATATTCAATCCTTTCACTTCATCTCGGTCTCATTTTCCTTGGCTTGAGTGGCAGGTAGAAGAAGGATGATGTTTTTGGGATTGTAATACACATGGACACCTCACCAAACCATCCGCATTCTTTCAATCTGCGAACAGTAGTCACCTTGCGCTCCCCTTCCGCTCGTACTGTAGCCACCCCTCTTTGCTTGACGCTCGGCTCTCGACGCTCGACTCTCGACGCTTGACGCTCGACTCTCGACGCTTGACGCTCGACGCTCCTATCGTAGCCGAAGCCTTAGGCCGAATCTTCCACCGCCCGATAGCAGAAGTAACGCCTCTCTCCATCATTGCTGAGGTCAGCTTTGATCACTCGAAAACTACCCTACAAATTCGGATTGCTGTGATGATTCTTGGCTAGAAGGCTGCCTAAGAGACCACCGTCAGCACTGCCTTGTCCACGTTTCTCTGAGCAATTTCTTGGAGTGACATCCAGACTGCTGCAGCTTCACCATCAAAGTTTGTTGAATGCTTTCTCTGAAAGAGAGTTGAATATACTCGAACTGCGGCTCTGCCATTTCACAAAACCAAATCTATCTGGGAAAACGTGAAGCAACTTCGTAATATGGGAAGTAAATTTTATTCAGTACTGTTGGTGCCGAGCAGCTCTCAATGTTTGTTTTGTTTACTCTTATAAATCTAAGTTGTTATTAGTTATTTTTTTAATCTCGTCCTCTGCTTATGAACTCTTGCCGCTCTCTTGTCGCTCCGCTCGCCTGTCGCCACCAGTCGCTTTAGTATCATTCGAGTCTCCTATGAATCACCTACTGAAACCAACAAAACCATCTTTCTGCTTTTGACGAAGTGCCACGTTCAATTCGTTCGGGGTACCCCACCATAAAAGTTGCTGCCAAGTTAAGCAGTAACGGAACTCTCATCGATCGAGATATTGAAGACTTGTTCGACAGAAACAGACGACCGGAACTCATATCTACCTACGGGACAGGACAATCCATCGTCATCGGCACCTCCAGGATCTCGCAGTTAAGGTCGGACTATTTACGTAACATTATTTTGCTTATCAGCACTCATTAGTTTCACTGCGCTATAGAAAAAGCTATTAAGCTAATAAGTTCATAACCTTAACGTTCCCGGAGCTCTCGATTAGGTAGGTATTTACTTCGCTTACTGAATAAAATTATTTTGTCTTAATAGTTTCAATGCTGACTTCTTTATCGCCCGATTCACAATTGAATTGAGTATCATCTCAGACAAGTACTGCTTTTTTAAGTTCTGTGAGAGTGGAGTAGTTTTATGATGTAGCACTTTTTCGGTTTCGTATTCCGCTCACGTTTATTAGAATGTTCATTCTCTTCTGGTTTAGGGACCAAACTTGACGCAATCTCGATTAGTCCCTTTAACAATATTTCATGGTGCGTTTTCGGACGAAGTCACACGAACGATCTCAACATTAGATGTCACGCTGGAAACGACATGATTGTGCGTATAATGTCAGTATAGGTACGACTTGAACCTCAAAACCCCTGGGATTTTGTTCGACCAGTCGTACGAGCTGTAGCAGATTTCCATAGCTTTCACTAAGTTTTTCAGGTTGGAATCATGAACAGGATATCTTGAAGTGTCAATAATTACACACTAAGGACGTCTTTTTGTCTTTGGTCTGAAGATAAAATTCTATCAACATTATTATTAAGTATTCGTACTTACTCATAAACCAACAAACATCTGTTGTGCACATTGTAGGATAGGAAAATAGGAGAATTAGAGCAATCATGAAACTAACTAAAAACGCTCCAAATTATTCACAAAGGTTTATTATTTTCCTATATAGATCACTTTTCTGCAAGAAACACGGTTTTGCCATTGTCACACCTACCAACTTGAAGAAAAACATCGATCGCATTTCGGTCAACTAACATTTGAACGGAGATTAGGCCTCTTTTGCGATTCACGCTCGTGTTTCTGATTTATCGTAAGTCCAACCCTTAAATTCTCATAGGAAACGAAATGTTTGTCCCACAGGGCTCCGGGTGGTCTCAAAAAATTCAAAAAGTTCTATACTATCTTAAATTGATGGAAAAACAATACCTTTATATCAAAATTTTTTGAGTTAGGGCGTTTTCAAAATTTCAAACTTTATTTTTCAGCCCTTAGAAGTGACCTACATCAACCAAAAGCTTCGGGGCACAACTAGACCTCAAATGGAGCCCACGTAGGTATCAAATTTCATTAAAGTGGGGAAAAGTGGAGTCTAAGTGAGGAAAGTGCCGCGTACGGCGGACGGACGGCCACATTTTTATTCGATTTTTGGATTCTATGTACCTTAAAACGTAAACCACAAATTTTGAGGGGGTGTTAAAAAATTTGTTTTCTTGGTCGATTCCAAAGGATTATTATTGAAAATAATAAACCAAAATTGGGAATTTAAAAGAAAAGTTCGACTGGTTGACCAACCAGGTCGTGCGTAGTCGGCTCCTGTGGGATCACGGACTTAACGTATATAAATCGTTTCCGGTATATGTGGGTGGGTATTCTTGTCTAGTTTATGATCCCAAACGTTCAACTCTCACAAATAACCGCAGAAAAAATCCGAAGATATCAATCAGAATAACGATATAGTTTGACTCTAACGTTCGCAGAGCTCTTCTACTCAAAATCAAATGTATTTGCCGAAAACAGGCGATGTTCTTTACGGGCAGGCTAATGGGCCACGTAATATAAAAACGTTTGGGGAGGTAAAATATGAGTGGGGACCAGGTATGCGTGTGTGGGAGCAATGTGTGTTGGGATGCGCCGACTCGTTTGAGAGATTAGCGGAAATCGTTACTTACATTCCCGCCCTTCCAACCTGCTATCCATTCTCGCCCATCTCACGCCAGCACTGATCACCGATTCCGTATTCGTGTGCCTCTCAACTTTTGAGTTTACGATTCGCCTATCAAGAACTTGGAAAATCGAGGCTGAGGGAGCAAAATTATCCTGAGATAGCAGTCAGTTTGTAAACCACAAAGAGGAGGAAAATTCCCAGCTTTTGAGAGTGAGTGTTCGAGCAGAGTAGAAATAAGCTCATTAGTTACTCAAGATCAAAAGGTAATCATCTCAGAGAGTGATATGTACAGATAATGAACAGATATGCAGCATTCTATACAAAATTCTGCCAAATAGGTGAGGCAGACAGCTTCCTCCAATTCATTACATTGGGGATTGGATGATCTATCAGAGTAGAAATTGGCTGAGTAGTATCTCAAGCTCAGAAGATCATCCCAAAGACAGATGTACTAACAGCATAGCAAAAACATACCTTCAGATGGATGTGGCAGACAGCTCTCTCGAATCCATTGCATTGAGGATTGGGTTATTGAGCGGGATAGAAATACGCTCACTAGAGGTCTTAACTTAAAAAAACTAAAGAAAATTAATTTTTATAAACTAAATAAGTAAAACTGGAGGAAAATAAATAGAGACATCATACAGAGATAAAGCATTGCAAAAGAAAATTCTGCCAAATGGCCGTGACAGACAGCTTCCACGAATCCATTACATTGGGCGTTGGGTGATCATTAAAGCCTGGAATTATCATATTTTGCATATTTCGGTTTTCGAGAATAAAACCTCGTAGACCTTTTGAAGGTTTTTTAATGCATTAGAGCCTTTTAAATTGAAATTCAAATGTCAAATTTTTGCATATTTTGGTTTTTGGTGCATATTTTCTCATATTTGGCATGCTGCTGCATATTTCGCACATTTTAAATTTTTTTCTTTTGTTTTCAAGGAACGAGTTTAGAAAAAAAAAACCAAAATAGTTTTCCTTCAAGGCTGATCGACCTGACCTTAATTTTCGGTACCTGAGACCATTGTTAAGGGTTTCTCACTACTTCCGGAAGTGACGGAGGTGATTAATCCAGTTATGGGTAATGACCCTTTACCATAAGGGTTACTCTGGGCCTAAGACCATTGACACCACCTACCAGCCTACTACATACTACATACCTACTTCAGACTCAGTTCGAAGATACGGGGAGTTGTGGGTGCCTTTATGAGGAAAATTTATTACTGGTTGCTAAGGACGCCAAACGGAGAAACAACTGAAAAAAGTGGGTGTGGCACATAGCTTCCTCGTATCCATAACCCGATTATATAGATGATCCGATGCATAGTAGTTAATCTCAAAACACCAATCTCTAAGTACCTTTCACTACCCTCATAGGGGACCATCTACACGCTAATCTGGACAATCCTAGAAAATTTCATCAAATTCGGACGAAAAATGTAAGTGCGGTAGTGATTGGATCAAAAAATTTCTTAGCTTGACTGGGATTCGAACCTGGGACTCCAGGGTGGGAATCCAGAGCATTGCTCACTGATCTATTAAGGGGTTGGTTGAGTGGGGTTTGAGATCCTCACGTCACACACGACTGTTACGGCTGTTACAAGGATTTTACGTTTGCGCATGCGCAGAGGCTACTGTAAATTTTAAGGCCTTGATTTTCATTGGGGACCATCTACAATCTAATCCGCGTAATCCCTGAAAATGTCATCGAAATCGGGTAGAAATTGTGGAATTTATGGCTGTTAGAAGCAATTCACGTTCGCGCATGCGCATCAGCTACTATCAATCCGGGGGTGATGATTTTCGTAGGGGACCATCTAAACTCTAATCTGTAACATCCCTGAAAATTTCATTGAAATCGGATGTAAAATGTGGAAGTTACGGCCGTTACAAGGGAATTCACGTTTGCGCATGCGCAGTCGCTTTTATCAGTCCGAGGATGATAATTTTCATAGGGGACCGTCTACACACCAATCCGCACAATCCCTGAAAATTTCATCGAAATCAGATGGAAAATGTAGAAGTTATGGCCGTTACAAGGAATTCACGTTTGCGCATGCGCAGTCGCTTCTATCAGTCCGAGGATGATGATTTTCATAGGGGACCGTCTACACACCAACCCGCATAATCCCTGAAAATTTCATCGAAATCGGACAATAACTTCGTATAGTTATGCGCGTTACAAGGAATTCATGACAGACACACAGACACACAGACACACAGACACACAGACAGACAGACACGGAACCAAAATTGTTCAGAAAGGTCTAAAACGCAAAACGCGAGTGAAAATTTTGATTTTGGAGAACTTTTTTTTTTCGTCCTTGAAAAGTGAAAACAAAGCTTCCGCTACCTTGGTAGACTCGGAAGCAAAATAACTCGAAGAAACGAACTGCGATCGAATTTTGGTCAGTTAAAAGTTGAACGGATTAGGCCTCCTTTGCGATTCGCACTCGTGTTTCTGATCGGTTGGTCCTACAGAGCTCTTGGTCCTGAAGAATTTACACGTGTGTTTAAAGGAGTGATTTATTGACAAGTCATACACCTACTGAACTTTGTTCGTTTAAATGTTTACCTTTTGTTTCCTGTGACGGAGAGAAGTCCTTCTCCACTTTAAAATTGTTCAAGCGATAAAAGACGCAGCTTTTCTGTGGAAAACTTGATAAAAGTGTCGGTAGTTTAAAACAACAATCTTGCTGATGATTTAGATTTTATTAAATAAAGCAATTATTGCTTTATTTAATAAAATCTAAATCATCAGCAAGATTGTTTATTAATTATTTATTAATTATAAAAAAGTGAAAATGTTTGTTTTTATTGCTTTTGTATCATTATTGAACCTAATTTAGACAAATCGAGGTCATCATTGAGATACCTGATCGTCAAATTATAGTATTTTGGTGGGGTGCATATTTTTTCATGCATATTTTTTGGACGAGTGCATACTTTGCATATATTGCCAATCGTAAAATCATATTTTTTATTTAAAAAAGTGCATATTTTCCGAGCTCATGTGATTATGCAGAGTAGAAATTGGCTAAATAATAACTCAATATCAGAGGACCACCATCCCGGAGATGGATATACAGATAGCATACGGAAATTGCAAAAAAGTCTGTCAAATAGACAGTTTTCTCAAATAAATAACACGATTACACAGATAATTTCTACTGCCCAAACCACATAGTTTACTCCTTCGTGTGATTAGTTGAACTTGAGATATTGTATGTTATTGTAGAGGACACGTTTGTTCTTTACGCTCTAAGTTAGCAAAAATTTTCTTCCACAAATTACCTTCTGAGTGATTTTGAATAGCCTGATACTGAACACCGTGATCAATGAAATTTGCTTGCGTGTTTCTGACTACCTTGATTACTCTTGAAGATAACTCTTTCAGTATTGTAAAGCTGATGTCCGAACACGTTTGGTACCGAATGATGGAAAAAATCTCCATGTCGTATAAAATCTTCATCGAGTAATTTGCGCGAACACCACGTCGACTGAATGCTCTAATAAGATTAACATGAAGTAGTTGTTTTGGTATTTCAACGGATTTACAATCCAATGAGGACCTACTCGAGCCAGGGAGCGTACAGTTGCACAGAAGGAACTACTTGAGTGGGCGGATACTTGACTCAATAGGACCTACTTGACTGAGCAAACCACATTTCCCCTCTAATGCTTCAAAACTCAAATACGATTAAGCAATTGAGAAGCATCAACAAACCTGAGTGGGAGCCGACACTTGTAGAGAAGTGGGCGTCTGTATACCTACAGGCCTGCGGACGCAGTTGGAGAGGGGCGAAGCATTCATATACTCCAAGCACACTCTACGCTAAGTGCCACTCGAACATGATTGAAGCTTCTGAACTAATCTTTATTGATTCTCGCCTTTTCACATTTCTATGCATCCTCCTTTGGCCTCAGAAGAGCCCATCTCATTCATTCAAAACTTGTACATCATTCAATATGACAGATTTGCCAAGGCCAACAAGAGTTGTAGTGACTCTACATTATTGAACCCCATAACGTTTCGGGTATAAATATAAAAACTGCTTCCAAAGAAACGATTTCTGATTCAATTTGGTTACTACCCAAAATCGCATTATTGCTGGAGAGTTTTAAATTAGCTGCTCCTTTCTTACGAATATAATTTCAGCCAATTGCGGATAGGTTTTCCATTATTTGGACCAACACCATTGTTGTAAATTATAACTTCTGGCAACATTGATTAAAAAAAAAAATAGAGGTTTTTGGCATCTCTCGATATTGTTGGAAAGATCAAGATTGTGTATCTTCTAAATTGTGATTTCCTCATCAATCCTCCTCATGAAAAATGGACTCTTGGATTACAGAGGCCAGACTTTCTGGAGTCTTAGCATATCAAGCAAGGATCATATTTGTGGTCATAGACGCATAACGTACATTTTGTGTCTCCACGACTGGGGTCAGCCAATCCAAGAATTGGCCAATTCAGAGTTTTTTGAGTCATTTTGGCACCGCGTGTCCGAGATATTCATTTGTCTACTTCTTCTCCTACGCTTAACAAAAAAAAAGAGAGATTATCGGACTTTTGATGAAATTACAACAAGTTAGGGAATGAGCGTTGTGGGTAACCCTCTCTTTGCCCCTTATAGATTTTGTTTTCACCAGAGTAGTAATGTATGCAGGCGAAAATTAATTTCAATTCATAGTTTGTTGCCTTTCTTAGTTGACAAGGTACATGGTGAGGGGAGGATAAAGTGCGGCAGATTCTCAGTTTTCTTGGTGTATAATTTTTACTTTCATTTTTATAACCAAGATAACTGAACTGGATGTAAGTATCCCACCTTTCCCATAATTTTCTACATTCCTTCTAGCTTATACAGGGTGTTTCATAATTAACGGACCACCCTTTCTATTTTTGTTATTTCCAAAAGAATTCGAACATCATATTTTTGCGTTATGCGCATGCGCATAATTGAGATGAAGGTAGACCTCAAGTGTGGAACATCAGTTAGCACTGTTTTTCTTTGCTCAACCGCGTGGTGATATCCCTTTCTTGATTTGGTTTCATTTTACCGCATTTACAGCAGAAAAAGAAATTTTTTGAAGAGTAAATCATGATTTTCCGTGGAATCTCAAATTCGGCCGCGACAAGAGTACCCTTACCGAAATGCCGGAATCTGGTAGATGCTACAGCAGGGCACTCACAGAGGATGTGTTCTGCTGTTTCGACTCCTCCGCAGTAGAGCCGACATTCAACTGTCCTGGCCTTGCCCATCTTGTTGAGATGGTATCTCAGGGGGCAATGGCCAGTCAGGAGACCCACAATGGTGCAAAGGTCCTTCCTCTTCAGTGACAGCAGAGCTTTTGCTCTTTTTTTTAGAGATGGTGATTAGCTGCTTGGCTTGCCTCTGCTTTGGAGTGTTGCGCCAGTACGCAGCTCTCTTGCTGTCCTCCCATTTTTTGGACCTGCTGAGTAATGAAGCTCTTAGTAACCCCGAGTAGGGGTTCAGGACAAAATCATTAGGATTCCGATCCCTGCTTAGCGAGTCGATCGGCTTCTTCATTGTGACACAATTTTATAAATTTTACTGTTTTTTTACACTTCATTGGGATTGATTCATAACCCTTCATAAGAAAATCGATGATTTCCACCTCAAAAAGTGACTTTTTCGGCTGTAAATGCGGTAAAATGAAATCAAATCAAGAAAGGGATATCACCACGCGATTCAGCGAAGAAAAACAGTGCTAAGTGATGTGCCACACCCGAAGGCCTACCTCCATCTCAATTGTGGCGCAATCCCTGGGTTGCGCAGCTTTGAGCGTTCACTGAGCGGTTTGCGCGCGTTCAAAAAAAATTATCGAAGTTAAATGTTCATAAAATTTGACTTAGAATCCGAATCAGCAATAAAAAACGCTGCAAATTATTACACAATGGTTTATTATTTTTTATTTTTCTATATCGATCACTCGTCTGCAAAGCCACCAACCAACCAACTTGAAGAAAAACGTCGATCGCTTTTCGGTCAGCTTTAATTTGAACGGAGATTAGGCCTCTTTTGCGATTCACACTCGTGTTTCTGATTTATCGTACGTCCAAACTTTAAATTCTCGTAGTGAGCGAACGGTTTGTCCTACAGAGCTCCGGGTGGTCTCAAAAAATTCTAAAAATTCTATAGAATCTTAAATTGAAGGAAAAACAATACCTTTATATCAAAATTTTTTGAGTTAGGGCGTTTTCAAAATTTCAAAATTGATTTTGGAACCCTTAGAAGTGACCTACATCAACCAAAATCTTCGGGGCACAACTAGACCCCAATTGGAGCCTACATACAAAATTTCATCAAAATCGGTCAATGCTAAGTGGCAAAAGTGCCGCGTACGGCGTACGGCGTACGGCGGACGGTGGACGGACGGCCAAATTTTTATTCGATTTTTGGATTCTACGTACCTTGAAACGTAAACCATCAAATTTTGAGGGGGTGTTAAAAAAAAATTTTTCTTGGTCGATTCCAAAGGTTCATTATTGAAAATAATAAACCAAAATGGGGAGATCCCTTTGGAAAATCAAAGTTGGTGCACGCTGCGCGCTGGTGTTCGAACTCTTTGCAAAAAAATAAGGGGAAGTTACTTCGATAAGTGTCTTGATTTTCATACAAATAACGGAAATAGAAAGGGTGGTTTGTTACTTATGAAACACCCTGAATATACTAACTAACTGCGAAATATCTGATCTGGTGAAAGGACCTTGTCATTAGTATACAAAATACGATTCAACAATAGAAGTTACACAGCTACTTGTACTCCACTTAAGTACTAACTTAAAAAACGTAAAATTCGTACTTTCCTGACAGTATCACCACTTCATGCGCCAATATATGTACCTACAGTAGTAATGAAAACCCTCCATCTTTCTACAATCAATGTAACTGCAAATTCAAATTATAACGAAAGTGTCCTGACGATGCTCACGGGCGAAAGCTAGCTCTACATTAAAATTATACACCATGAAAACTGAAGATCTGCCGCACTTTATTCTCCCCTCACCATACACCTTGTCAGTTAATTTCAAGAAACAATATTTTCTGTTCCAAATTATCCGAAATGCCTCAAATTTAAAGGTCTGATTTTACTCCAAATTTGAGTGTTGTTTGGTGCTGGTTCCAAATGATTGTTCATTGATTGGCATGACAATTCAATCAGTAGAAGCAACAATAAATTCTTGAGAACTAGTTGGCAACCGTATTGATGTTTGTCAAAAGACCATGAAACTAACAACTAGATCGCACAAATCATGTTTGATATCAGATAATTTATTACTTTCCTGACTAATTTAATACTTTTTTCTTTTTGCTTATTATTGTCGACTTATTTCATGTTTTTTTTTTTCGGGAATTTTTTCCGTAGTTTTCTCCGTAGGACGGAAATGAGGTGGAAGGCAATAACCAAAGAGATAAGAGGCCATATAGCCGATCCGGATTATATCTCCCAGCGCAAACACAGTTCGTTCTTCATTAGCCAGCCAGAATATTAGCCGGTTCTCTGATCTTTCCTCCTTCAAAAAACCACTCGGTAGGATTGTAAAACACTCGGAAGGAAAACGCTTCGTCGAGATGGCCCACTCGTCGAAACGGTAGTTGTGTTCGCGCAAGATCTGTTTGAAGAGCGCAATTACGGTTTCAAGGCAAACAGAGAGTGGAGACAACTGATTTTATTCATTTGCGTTAATGAGATGAGATTAATGAGGTGGAAGTGGTATTCATGTAAACAGCTACCGTGAAAATGACTTCTATAAAGCCATTCAAAGAGACTGAAGGATGGTTGATCAAAATTTCAAATAGTCGCTCATCTGGAGTTGATACAACTGATTTGATTCAATGGCATGGATGAAACGAGAAAATGCTGCAAATTAGTACAGAACGGTTTATTATTTTTCTGTAACCATTCTACAAAGAGCATTTCGTTCCCTATGTTCACACACCACCTATCTACCATTTTGGCGAATATGAGGTTTCCATTTATGTATGTAACTTTCCGCGCCGAGCACACTGGTTAGCTCAAAATTGCTCTATCTAGATCAGGTGAGTCAGAAAACACTGCGGACCATTGATCGGGGAACTTCCAGCCAACCTGATTTGAGTTCTTGCGTTTAGTCACATCGTCTGGCATTGTATATTGTAGGAAAATGCGTTGTTAGTTCGTGAACATTGAAACTGCGGTTATTTTCAAACTTCAGAGACTCTCCAGCCCGCCTACAGATGAAAACAAATTCCATTGAAGCAGTGCGTGAACCTTATACCGGCCGATAGCAACAAAAGGGTAAGTGGCTCGGATCCGGGACAGACGCATGGCTGGAGGGTAGCTGCCGTCCCGGATCCGGGACGGCCGCACTGAATGTGTTTTTTCCTAACAACCTATCAACAGTGAAGAATGGTTTCCACAGCCACAGTTTCCAAATGTAGATAGGTGGTGTGTGAACATGGGTGACGATTTTCTACACTTATAGTACCTACATGCAACAAAATCGCTCTCCGAGAGATAATGAAATTGGTTGGTTTTTGATTGCTCAACTGAGTGCCTTGTACCCCAATTCGAAAAAGAGAGAAAAATTTCATTTTGTCAGCTATTCAGCCTTGAGTAAAATTTTATCAGTTTGAAATTCGTGTTTCTGGTTTATTTTTCGTCCAACCCATCTGCCCTTATAGGAAATGAATGGTTACTCCTGTAGAGGGTGGTCTCATTCTATTAAAAAATGAATACTACATTAAATTTATGAAAAAACAATACCTTCCTGTTTAAGGTTTCGAACTCACCTGCAAGCTTTTCCATTATCAGTACCTTCCGTACCTTGATCAGGTGTTGATCAGGTATTGATCAGTACCTTCCGTGCTGGGCCACAGTGGTTTCACTATCCAGCACGGTCATCGCAATTTAAACTTTCGAAATTATTATTGATTTACCAGAAGTGTTTATTTTAGTTTCTATGTTATGTACCATTTGAATAATGATGGCAATAAACAATTTCAATTTTCAATTTCAATTTCCGACCATAATATTATTCTACATACCTTAAAACGTAAACCTTCAAACTTTGAGGAGGGAGGGGGGAGGACGGGGTAAACTTTTTTTCTTGCTCGATTACAATGGTTATTATTGAGAATAATAAACCAAAAGAAAACCATATTTTTAAGCACTTAAAAGTGAATAACAATCCAAAAACTTGGAGGCAAACTAGACCCTAAATAGAGTCATATCGCACATCCGGAGTAAGACTGGTATAAGTCAAAAAACCCAACTGATGGGAAATCGCATTTAAAGATTTTCGACTTCTTTGTTGTTCTATAACAGTCATCTGAACGAATTTTTTTAATATCTCAAGGGTCCACGGCACTCATATACTATTTAACTATCATGTGCTATACCAAAATTGCTTCGTTACCTCTTCATTTGCGACCAGCATGCTTAAATTGATCAAATTCCTATGATGTACCACTATTACCCCAAGAAATAGTGGAACATCTCAAAATAAACCAGTGTTGTAATTCTAAAAGTGGAACCAATACATGACTTTTCGGATCAAAAGTGGTACATCTCATATTATACCAACGTTACAACATGCAGACCAAAGAGAAATTCCATTTTGTTTTGGAGAAATACTGGTGCATCTCAAAATAAACCAGTATTGCAAATTTAAAACTAGATCAACCACTCAAAAGCGATCACCATGTTGGATCAAAAGCGGTACATCTGATATATACCAGTATTACACATACCTTGAGTTCATCACACTTCGGCGTCTGGCGCATAACTGAAGTGATCCAGTCTTGCTCCGACGCCATGGTAGAAGAATGGCTCAGAACCATACTGGTTTATCTGCTCTCTAGCGGCCAATAACTAAGTTATCGTTAAACCCGTTCTACCCCCGTGTAGAGCTCGACGAGAGCTATCTGGTGGAATATATAACTCAAAACCGCCAATTTCGGACTTATACCAGTCTTACTCCGGATGTGCGATATAGCCACCGAGTTTTATCAAAATTGGACAGATTTTAACATGGGACATGTTATTGCTCTAGGAGAACTATCCGAAAACATATTGTTTAGTAATGCATGCATTCCAGGGGACGTCCCATTGGATAAGCATTAGATCAGTTTAACCAGTTGGTAAGTGATAAAACTGTTTCACTTGACGTAATTTATTTATTACTTTAGGCAAGAAATACTGACCCTCCCCCCTCCACCATTATCCACCTTAACATTTCTAGCGGCATGGGAGCCTCGAATCTGAAGAGCATTTTAAAATCCATGATCTACGACACCCAACATGCGAATTCAAGTTTACCACCCCCCCCCCCCCCACATACCAGTCTGGCACCAAAGCGGAAATACGTCGTAACATTGAACGTTCATCTGTTAGTTTTGGTAGGCAGTCCATCGAAGTTCACATCCGTATTCAAGGTGAAACACAAAAAAAAAAAAAAAAAAAAAAAAACACGAAATAAGCGGTTTATGGCATCATGGCACCATGTCCTGGCACCATGGTGGCACCACTATTAGTTCCATGGTGGTACAGAGAATAATTCATGACAATCCGGAGGTATAATGAGAATTTTTCCTCAATTTCAAAACTTGGGTACAATTAGTAAGTAGTAAAGGAACCAAAATATTGAAAAATCGGATATTTTGTGAATATTATCCCCCCACTCACCCCCTCCCCTTGCGAATTTTGGTACTCTGGTAAAATCATGTACAACTCGGAAGTTATTTGAGTCAAACAAAAAAAGAAACACGCAAATCGGTTGGAAATTGAGGCCTGGGCAGATTTTACAAGATTATGCACGCAAACGCACGTTTTTTAAGCATTAACCCCCCCTTTCCCCCACTTGAAAAGCAAAATTCGAAATTCCGGCGCCGTAGTGCACAACTAGATAGTTTTCCGCGTCGAAGAAAAAAAGAACCACGAAAATTGGTTGAGAACTGAGGCCTGGGCAGAGTACACAAGATTATGCCCAAAAACGCACGTTTTTTGAGCATTAACCCCCCCTTTCCCCCCCTTAAAAGGCAAAATTCGAAATTCCGGCGACGTAGTGCACAACTAGATAGTTTTCCGCGACGAACAAAAAAAGAACCAGGAAAATCGGTTGAGAACTAAGGCCTGTGCAGAGTACACAAGATTTTGTTACACACACACACACACACACACACACACATACACACACACACACACACAGACATACACCTATGGTTTTTTTCGTGGATTTGGATTCAGAATGGTCTAAAACGGATTACTGTGTGGTTATTTTTTTTTTTCTGTTGAGTGTTGTCCAACTTCACCCCAGATCGATCGCATAAGGACGCCCAAGTCTTACTGTGGGACGTCCTAAAAAGTTACGCGAAAGTGTCACGCGCGTTTTAAACAGTCCGATCCTACGCCTTTTCCAACCCTCCGATAATATGTCATTTTCAATACTTCGGTTTCCGAACCACCACGGACCTCATTGATAGTGATTCTATCCTTCCTGTTGCTTGGTCCACAATAATTGTGGAATTATTCTTCTCGTTAATATTCTTCTCGTAGCATGGTTCAGCATTCCTTCTCTGTGTTGCTGTAAACATATACCTTCTCTGTTGCCAAGTTCATTTTTCTGTCGAAGTTATGTCATCTACACGTTTATGCATGGTAAGAACCAAATTCGATGTAGCGGATTTTTATTTAGTTGGCTGGCATCATTTTAAGCAAAAAGTAATCAAAGGATCTTATAACCTTGGCTTTTAGTTGCGATGAGTTCTTCGACGTTTTAGTTGTTTTCGATTTCCTAATAACAATAACTTCGGTACATCAAGAGGTGAATGAAACAAATTCCTTGTAAAAGAAAACAGCAAACAAACAGAACATGTTCCATGTTTTTTGAATTTTAGCCTGAAGGCTCTAAGCAGTAACCATCCGGGGGTCAAGGAGTCTTGCCCCCTGACGAGGCCCGAAGGGCCGAGTTTTTTTAAAATCATTCTTCGATTTTTGGATTTTACTTTCTTCAAAACGTAAAAAACAAATTTTGATGTGGCTTCAGGGGGTTGGGTACCCACAGCCGCTCGGCGCTTGTCAGAACGATATGTTTTTTTACAAAACTGTTTTGTTTCTTTATCTCTTCTTCTTGGGGGATGATTTCCCCCATCAGTTCGGCCGATGAAACTCCATCCAGTTCAAAGGGATCTTCTGGCGGATAATGATTTAATTTGTATTGACCAGATAAATCGTCGTACAGACATAGGTGTGGTCTTAAAATGTTCATTAATAAATCTAAATTAATTTTTAAATTTAAAAGAAAAAAATCAGATGTTTTTAGTACTTGTGTAAATCAAGAAGAACCACTGCTCCTTTATCTTTTGTACTCTGCCTTCCTTATCATCGACGTCCTTATCGTCGAATACGCGCCTGCGCAATTCGCCATTTTCATTCCCCAGTCTCCAGAGCGTCAGTCCATCGCCTTGTCTCTTCTCGTCTTCGTCAGCCAAGCGCCAATAATTCCTCAATATTTTTCTGAAGTTCCTGAATCCTCCGAAATCTCCTCAAATTCACCTGAAGGTCAGTTCTGGGTCCCTGTATCCCGGTCCACTGTTCCTGGAAAGCTGCTACCATCACCACTGCGCTTCATATAATCGGACTTGTCTCTTCTCTGCACCGCTCTCGCCGCTCTCATCTTTTCTTCGCCGAGGTTTTTCTGTTGGGTTGCCAAGTAACCATTTCCGAAGTAGTTGGAGTATCTTTTAGACCATCGTTAACGACAGGAAACCCCCCGCAGAACGCCATTGCGTTGACCGTGAGAGACATCGTCCTTGTCAGTCACCCTATTGCTATTATCAATTTTAGAATTGTCACTGACAATTATAGGAGGAGCTCCTTTAGGAACAACATATTTTAGTTCAAATGTTCATTTTTTGGTGGTTGTACCACGTTTTCCAATAGGTACCTTACCATCAAATAGGTATATTACCTATAACCAGGAATAATTTATTTCATATCGAAATCTGGAATGTATCTAGGGGTCATTTTCCCAGAAAGGGCGAATCGTTGTCCAGAGAAGATTCCGAATGCACATTTATGATTTGGGTGTCAAAAAAACATTCTCCATAAACTATCAACTTTGTTCTACTTCGGGCAATCAATAAAATATGCACTTATTCACGCTAAAATATAGAAATTAAAGTTTAAACTGCTAAATGTCCAGTAATCTGCCATGTCCGGACCCCTAGGTAGTCAACTTTGCTTGAACACTATGACTCACCTATGAAAGCAACGGCCTGAATTTGTAGTGATTCTTTATTGCATATACCTGGACATGAAAAAAATGGATTTGCGATTTTTTCAGAAGCAAATAAAGCGAGCAGGAGGATAAAATGTGCTTGTCCGGAGGTTTCTGTCTTTAATCTGCCTTTTTTGTGTTATAGTATTTTTGCAGCTTTTTATCGTTTCCCTCGGTTTTACTACCTCTGTAAGAGGTGAGGTTAGTTGTTAGGTTATCAGAGAAAGCGGCGGGAAACGTATTCCTTCTATGTGGAAGCGTGCGCAAGTGGAGTCAGTTGCGAAATTGTGGTGTCACAGTCACTGTCAGTCTTTCATCTGCCCTCAGTGAAACCGTAAGAAATCAATATTATTTTTTTCTTTTTGGTCTCTAGTTCTTGTTTTTACCGAGCTGGTTCCAGCGGTATGGTTACACTTCAGCAGAACAGCACCAGAACGCGGGAAAAGCTGAAAAACCTAAGTGCCACCCAGGAATTTTGTGTCTTTTCTTGTGTCTTTCATCTGCCGGTGATGGTGGCTTTTGGAGAGATGAAAGACTTTTTTCAAGTTGTTAACAATTTAATTTGAATTTTCCGTTGCAATTTAAAAATTTTACATTTTTCGACCTCAAAACTGTGTTCAGCAACCGTAAAAATCCCCTGGTACCAAGTTTTGGCTCGAAAAACCGATAAATTGAGATTACTTGGTTACTTTCGGAGGTTTCTAGGTTGCTATCAGAAAAACCGTGTTCCACGTTGGTTTAACCCTTTTCTACACCTGCGTCCTGCCCTGGTTCAATTTTTGGAATAGTAGTCAGTTCTCGCTACTCATGGAGATGGGGTTCCAAGTATTCTCCTTTAGGTACGCGGAAACCACGCCAATAGGTTTCTTTCGATAGGTTTTCTTCTTTAATTTTTAATTAATTAATTAAGCGTCCCACTGTGTGTTCTTTCGTCGAAATTCAATCAGTATGGTGTGAGGTTAATCCCTGATTTTTGGCAGAACTTGAGTCGAACTTTAAGTTTTCTGAAATCGTGGGATACCCATTGTACCTTTCCAGGAAAATGACCCCTAGACATAATCACATTATTAAAGTGGTTGACTTTGAAAGATTGTTTCTATCACTGAACCGTTTCTCTGTTCAATCAGTACTCAACCCCCTTAAATATTTTGTACTCGATTGGAAAGATTCATTTTTGAAGCAGCAACTGAACATTTTATTTGTAACAATAATTTACAAGGATCGGGACCGGTCGATTGAAATTTCAGAAAGTTAGTTAGGTACTCTAAAACATCGAATTTCTTGCGCGTACGACGAATTTGTCATGAATGACGTGAAAACTTTTAGGATTGGGATTGGAATACATTTGGATTGATGACACCCATAAATGCAAGGTTCTTTATATGGTAACAATACACTCGTATCTTGTTTCTGATTACCAATACAAAAGCCATGATCCCGAAGAGACTGAACCGGGATGAATTTCAAATGCGCCCCAAGGGCCGGTGGTCGATGGAGAAGTGGGTATTGAGGGGTGAAGACTAAATCACACATAGGAAACCTTAGGGGCTTGGCGTGGGGTAAGGTTAATATTCGAGTTAAACAGGGGTGTAATTGGTGTGTACATGGGAATACGGCAGATGTCTCTGGCCTCCCTCACGCTTCAGCCACCTATATACAATAAACATCTGCTGCCCCACCCATAGTTATAGCTCCCCCACGGCACTTAACCCCTTGGAGAATCAATCTGAGACCGCTCTTCTATTTTGGGTGGTAGATAACTACTTTAACTATTCAAAAACACCAAATTAGCATTGGTTGCAAGGTAAATTTGGGAAGTAGTTCAAAAACAATTAATTATTGATTTAATTTCGCACGAAACCCACTGTACAGTACTTTATAACGGCCCTCCTGACGATATGAAAGCCTTGAGTCTACTAAATTTAAATGGATCTAAAACACTTTGCGAAAAAATTCTAATATCTATATCACCATAATCACCATAATCATAATTTTGACGAGTATTTCGTTATGATCAGTAAACAGTGCAACTTTAGATTTTAGTCCCGAAATTCTATGTTTTATCTATTATTAAAGTTTTTCTTGGTCAATTTATTCATGACGTTTGCTGCTGTCTGAGGAATATTAATTAAAGTACTCAGTCAGTATAGTCTATACAAATCTACGTTTAGCCTCTAACTTTGTGATATTCTTCTGATTCTTGTAAATTTTGCTATGATATTAGGATGGGGATTTTTAAGTATTAATGCTATCTGTTATATTGTTTTGTGAGTGGTTTCTGTTGTCATTACTTATGCATTCTTTTTAATACTTCTCGTCATTAGTTTAATAAATTACTAGTCATTTAGTGTTAAAATCCACTCTAGTCACTCATCTTCATGGGCGTTTTACTGTGTGTCCCGGTTAGTGATGGCAACAACATATCGATATTTTTGAAATATCGATATTTTGCTTCCGATATATCGATATATCGCCATCGAAAAATCGTGCTACGATATATCGGGAATATCGATATTTTTTAACCGATATATCGCCCTAGTAGATAATAACTGGTGAATGTCAGAAACTAACCTAAGTTGAGATTATGAAAACATTTTTCGGTTTTTTGGTCATACCTCCGTTGTTTTTTATCGAATATATTTTTTTCTTTTAAATTTATATTCTTAGTTCACTCAAATTCCCGGTAATTTAGAGTACCCACATGACGCATTTTGACCAAAACAATGTTTTTCCTATTTTTAGCCATTTTCCGGGCTTTTCCTACAAAAAAACTATCATTTTCAGAATCAGCGTCAAATTTCGAGCATATTAGAAAAAAATCCCATTTTTCTTTACATGCGTGCACATGATATAATTACTCATTGTGAGAAACCATAAGAGCTTTAAATAATATTTAAATAATAAAACAAACATAATTCATTCAATAACACATTTATTTCATAAAAATTACCAAAATAACCATTGGCCTATTACATAATACCTATGTAATAGGCCAATGGTTATTTTGGTAATTTTTATGAAAGAAATGTGTTATTGAATGAATTATGTTTGTTGTATGATCTTCCAATCATTTATTTAACCACCAGTTTCGACTTATATTTAGCAATATTTTAATATTGCTTATTTTTTTGCAGTAGGCCTCTATATTTTTATTGTGTTAAAGTAGTAAATAATTAAATAAATCAACTCAAATAAAGTGTGTTTTCACGGTAAAGCTAATGGGAGGATCAATATATTATATGTTCTGTGTTTTAAACCAAAGAAAACAAATTAAAATTATTATTTACAAGAACAAATATGGTTCGATATTTTAATCCCGATATATCGGATATATCGATATTTTTGCTCCCGATATATCGGTGCCATCGATATTTCCCTTCCGATATATCGCAAACCCGATATATCGATTTTTGTAAAACTTTTGCCATCACTAGTCCCGGTCTGGGTGTCCTGGTCGGCCCCGGGGCGGCCCCCTACTTGGTTGTCTGCCTTTGCCCTTATGGGCGTATGTCGGGAACCGCCAAGGTGGCTGGGTCCGGGCCCGGCTGGGTATCCCTGGCCTGGCTTTGCTGCCTTAGTGCATGGATGGCTTTTTAGTATTTTTTCGTATTTTGTAGGCCCTTTCCTTTTATTACTAATTTGTTATATTGCACATCGTTTTATGGTTACTTTTAGGCTTTAAGATTTTTGACCATCGTCAATCCAAATTTATTGTTATACGACAAATAAAAATATTCATTATTCATTCATTATTCGATATGTGTGAACTCAATAGTGAAAACGAGAAAAATCATCAACTCGCCTACTTAGGAACAACTTTTTGATAGTGTTGATGTTTGAACATTTAGAAACGGTGTCAACATCATCGTAGAAAAACATAGTTTAGTTAAGACATTAATCAAAAGGTATTGCTCTGAATTATACAATCAATAATTTTTACACGAATTAATTCTGTGCATTTATTTATATTTCATGAGTACTTCCAACACATCACGGTAGTCGTCTTTGAATTGTTAGGAATGATAATTGCAGTAGGTAGGTATACCTATCTCCCCTCAGAAGGAGGGACACCTCAAAAGGAAAAGTATTGATAGTGATTAATCGAATGGTGGAGAGAATGCGAGAAATAAAGGAGAATGCTCCATTTGAAGGGCCACCGATGCTGGAAGGTACTGACCACGACACGAGTGGTGGCGCCTCGGTGTACTTCTATAATTGAAGTAACTCAGAGAGCTCACCTCGTCAGAACTCTCATACAAGTGCTTTATCTCTCAATCAGCTATCCATAAAAATTCCATATCGTTCCCCCCTAAGTTCTCCTTTATTCTCTGCTTTTGCCTGCATCCCAATGACAGTAGGCAGGTACAACTATTGTTCATTCTCTCCTAGAAATTTTCAATCAGAGTCTTCAATTCAACGTTTGATATTTCGACGATTGATTCATTGTTCTAATTCATTCTTTTATTCGAAATAACCCATTTAAGGAACCCTGACATTTGGACGGATTGCTTCCTGATAGTCGATCTTTGCTCAAACACCAGAGGATTAATAATTATTATCAACGGCTTGAATCAATCCTTCATCAAAATAATCTCGATCATGATAGAAACTCGATGACAGAGTGGATTTTCCCACGATATAATTGAGGATTGCCACTCTCACATTCAATTCAAGATTCCTCTGAGGCTTTTTTGATCATGAAAATCAGCTACAGAACCAAATTCATTCAAAAAGCTGTGAATACACATAAATTTCGATTTTTACCATGGAGCTGACAAGTATGGTTTTTGATTCATGAAGACTAACGCTAGTTGTGGTAGAGTTGATTTTATGATGTTTCAAGCTGATTGAAAATTTTCATGTAAAATGTGAGAACTTCCAGATAATTTGTAATAACTAGAGTAAGCTAGATGGTGAAGGATTTTGTATATGCAAAAAATGTATATTTACATCTTTTCTAAACCTGAATTCTTGAGAGCTTAGAACACCTGAATTGATCAAGGTTTTTGGGATTTGTCCTCGCCTCATTTGTGGACAGCTCCAAATGTGGGACACAAAAATAGCTGACATAACGTAATCGAATCATAGCGTATCCCAAGAGTGTCTCCGATTCCCAGCTGTAGGGATAGATTGTCTTCAGAATCAACAAAAAGTGGATTTTCTCACTCAGCAAGAATCAGGCATTTTTATAGGGGTCTTTCCCATCATTAATATTGCTTCCGAGTCTACCAAGGTAGCGGAAGCTATGTTTTCACTTTTGAAGGTTAAAAAAAAAGTTCTCTACAATCGAAATTGCCACTCGCGTTTTACGTTTCAGACCTTTCTGAACAATTTTGGTTCCGTGTCTGTCTGTCTGTGTGTCTGTCATGAAATCCTGGTAACCGGCATAACTATACGAAGTTGTGATCCGATTTCAATAAAATTCTCAGGGATTGTGCCGGTTGGCGTGTAGTCAGTCCTCTATGAAAATCATCACCCCCGGATTGATAGTAGCCACTGCGCATGCGCAAACGTAAAATCCTTGTAACAGCCTTTACACTTACATTTTTCATCCGGATTTGATGAAATTTTCTAGGTTTTTCCAGATTTGCGTGTAAATAGTCCCATACGAAAAAAATTCAGGGATTGCGCGAATTAAGTAGTGAATAATCCCCTATGAAAATCATTACCCCCGGACTGATAGTAGCCACTGCGCATGCGCAAACGTGAATTGCTTGTAACAGCCATAACTTCTTCATTTTCCATCCGATTTCGAAGAAATTTCTCAGAATTGTTCAGATTAGCGTGTAGATGGTCCCCTATGAGGAAACCATTAGGTATTTAGAGATTTGTGTTTTGAGATTAACTACTATGCATCGGATCATCTATATAATCAGGTTATAGTACGACGAAGCTATGTGCCACACCCACTTGGCAGACTTTTTTTCCATTTCCATCATTTATGATGTCTTTTAATATAGATAGAGTTGTTCGAGTGATCTCCGAACAATATCAGTTTTTCCCTGAACTTCCTCAGTATTATTGTGCGACCCATACGATGAGGGTGTGCGAGAGGAGGTAGCGTGTGGGGAACGCCAGTGCCTGGTGCCGACAGACGTTCAGTCCACACTTGTATGAAACTTACTTAACCTACATTTCTGAGTGCCGACGCATTGTTGAAATCAGGTGGTTAAAAGTACAGAAAGAAATTAGCGTAAGTAGGTAAGTACGGAATACGGTTGACTAGTCGGTTCAGAATGGTTAGAACTTTTCTTCATGAGCTTTGAGAAAACTGATAAATAATACTAGTAGGCAGTAATTCGGAATCCACACAAGATTTTGTGAACAAATCTAGTTGGTAGGTAGGTACCCTAGATTTTGATACGATTAGAAAAATGCATTCTTTTTCGAGATGCTCATTTACTCATTATTGTATTTTGGAAATCAATTTCAAAATTACCATAAAAACCTACTGATGCAAAAACCTGAGTTTCGGGTCCAAAAAATATGTTTATCTTTCAAAGATTTGTGTATAATATACCTAATTCCTCGATTATTGATCAAGAAGAATCAAGTTCCACAGACTTATTGCGGGGAAATAATCTATTCTTTCCCAATTCCCAAATTTAGCTGGCCATACACGAGCAGATAATTTTGACCGATCTGATCGGCCGATCTCCTCTGGCAGATATCGTTAACGATTTCAGTGAGCGATGAGATCGGTCGTAGCCCATCCGACAAGCCAGGATCTGTCACCCGGTCATATCTGCTCGTTAGTGGACCAAATCTGGCAGATTTGGCTCCGACTTAGATCTGGCAGTTTTGGATTATCGGTCAGGACCTTCGCTCCCATTTTTCTCTCAACAAGCACTTAGGTAAACTACAATTTAAAAATCATTACTTTTTTAAATGTGAACTTAATAAATGGGAAACTTTTTCTAGTCATGTGCAAATGAGATTTGAATATAACCTTCCCCTGAGTTAGCTTGAAGTTTTTCACAATTATTCATTTCACAAAAAATTTTGAATTTTAAAGAAAAAACCTCACGAATTCCAAGAACAGAAAAAATCATCAAATTAGCGAGAACTGGTTTTCAACTTGTCCTTTTATCTTGAAGTACTAAACACAAGTAGGTATTAGACTGTTTGTGAATAGAATTTTAAATACGAAAAATACATTAAATCGAAAATATTGCGCCAAGACAAACAGGATTCACCTCCTCATTGCCATATTATGCACACTTGCTCTCCAGGCATTCAGTAGGTTCTTCGTGATTTTTGGTTATAAAGGTACCTTATATAATCACCACATTGGTAAGAGTATTCTAATTCCCAAACAAAAACCTATGGGAGGATAAATTTTTATTATTGAAAATTTATTGTCCCCAGTGGAAGGGGTTAAACCCATTTCTCAAATCAAAGAATAGGGGATTCTTTTCGTTTCTATTTTACTGTTCATGAAAAAATATCATTTCCATTCAAAAAATTCTATACCCTGTCAAAAATTGTTTTTTTAAAGAAAATTTTTGAAGCCATTCTTTAATATCTAGAGGATTAAGAAGTGAAATACTCAATATTAGACTAATATAACATATTTTCCGCTTTTCAAGTAAACCGTGAGATCTACTTCATCACTCATGTTTATAATTCTGAGCTCAAAATTGAGTGCAAGAATACTACAAAAACTGATTTTAGCTCAAAATATTCGAATTTTGGCTTAGTGATTTCTGATTTGGACTGCGCTACATGTTTATTCTCAGGTTGAGGTTATTGAGTTACCATATTTCACAAGGACGTATGCCGTGATTTTCGGTATTTTCATGGAATGGACATGGATGTTCCGGAAGAAAATATAAATGCGTTTTAAAAATGAGAGAAAAGAAGTCTCATTTGTACAGCATGAGTAGTGGAAGAGCAAATTCATGTTCAAAATGTCACTTAAGTACATACTTTGCAATTTTGGTTTATTATTTTCAATAACGAACCTTTGGAATCGAGCACGAAAACAAAAATTATTAACCTCCCCTCAACATTAACTTTTTGATGGTTTAGGTACGTTTCAATGTACGTAGAATCCGAAAATCGAATTTTTAAAAATCCGCCCGTCCACCGTACTTTCCTTAGATGCCATAGACCGAATTTGATCAAATTTGAGATACCGCCTCCATTTGGGGTCTAGTTGATTTGAACAATGATTACTTTTTACTTTGTTAGATATTTTTTCAAAAATTTGTCCTAATTTGATAATGTTGACATTTCAACTTAACTTTGTATTTTTGTTATTAAACCTTAATATGTTAGGGTCTGATGTGGTTTGGAATTACAACCAAAATTATATTTTGTATGTCATCTAAAATCGACAAAACTAAATTGGCCTAAAATGGATTTGTAGTAAAAAAAAACACCAAAATCTGTCTAATCAAAATTTTGAAATCATAAATTTTTTCTCAATTTGGTTTATAGTTTTTCATACCAGCGATCTCCCAGAAATTGGAATGAACACCACAGCCAACCTTCGCAGATGATATGCCAATTTTGCAGTCGGAGAATGTATCACTGAATCAATCCACCATTAAGTTTAATCAATCAATATCCAGCATAAAAAAGTGGGCAGCAAAATGGAGAATCAAAATAAATGAAACAAAGTCGGTACACGTAGATTTCACTAACAAGAGAATTGAGTATATTCCGGTACATTTCAAGGGAATAATTATTCCGAATCCTAATGAAGCCAAATACCTAGGCACGACACTAGACGCCAAACTTGTTGGAAAGCCCATATCAAAGAAAAGAAGGAAGAACTTCTAAAATTCAGAAAAATGCATTGGCTAATCGGAAGACGTCAATCCAGAAAAGCTTACAACCAAGTCCTTAAACCAGTCTGGACTTATGGAGCTCAGCTTTGGGGAGGTACGGCTCAGTAAAATCGAGACCATGGTACTTTCGAAACGAGCGTCTCCATCATGAGCTTCGGATGGAAACAATAAGGAATGCTATAAAGTGACAATCTGTAAGACACTTACAGCGGCTAAGATGTCACATTAACAAGGAAGCAGTCCAACTCCTTGGTACAAGTGGTATCATCAGAAAATTGAAGCGTAGGTACCAGACCACTTGACCTAGCTTACTTGTGAAGCAGTGAAGTGAAACATCCATCATAATCATAACAAAACTCAGTGATGTATTTTTTGATGTATGTATGTGTGTATGTATGTATGTATGTATGTATGTATGTATGTATGTGTGTGTGTGTGTATGTATTTATATTGTATGTATGTATGTATGTATGTATATTTGAAAGAGAGAGAGAAAAAACACTTTATTGAACATTATAGAAGGAATGAAGGTGGACAAGGACTCCAGTAGTTGTCGAAACGTAATGGGTTTGCCAAAAGTTCAAAATGAGTTGCCAAAAGTTCCAATTGGTATGCCAAAAGTTTGCCAAAAATTAATGTATATTTTGATGATGTATGTATTGTGATGTATGTTTTGAATACTTGTCCATATTTTCAAAATAATATTGTTAATAAGTTGATGCTTGGTGCAATGAAGAATATTGAGGAAAAAAAATTGTTTTAAAACGAAAAAGTTGAGTTTAGACATTTTGATCAGGTTGGATCGAAAATATCGATTCTTGTCTCCTTGCACGATTCTTCTCAGAACACTTTGAAAAGGATACTGTAGTTGTAGGTAGATTTTAAAGGTAATTTAGGTGGTTGATTTCACAAATTTTGTAATCACGGCGTGATGGACTCACTTATCCGATTTCACAAATTTCCTAGCTACAGCATAAGGGACTCACCCATATCCTTCGTCCGTGTGGTAATCCTGGGGGAGAAGCCAGGCCGCGTCGTAGTTCGCATCGTGATCGTAGGCCGAGTATAATCCTGCCATCATGACTGCCGGCGTCTGTCACTTCACCAGGTATGAGATACCGCATTTACTTTATCATTGACTGATTAGGTTTGCCACTTATCTCACCTGCTCTGACCTCCCCTCTACCTATAGATTAGGGAAACGTCGAAGCGAGGGGGAACCCTCTCGATATTTGATCTGTACAGGTGACGATCAAGTGGGAATTCGTCGTTCTTCACATCTAGTTTCATATCTCAGAAGTTTTCGATTACGATTCGATTTCATTTTATTTTCTGTTTATTGACATAGATATGTCTGGAGGTCATCCTATGTTCGCTCATTTGCTTGGACATGTCGTACCGCTGGTGGTTAAGCCAAATTTTTCAAGCTAAAACAACACCAGAAATCGAATAATTATCGTCATGTTCCAAATGTTTTGATAAGAAAATTTGATTCGAAAGTAGTGATCGATGTATAAGCTGTTAAAAAAAAAAATGTTTGTTGCTGAAGATGTATGTTAAGTGTTCGCTTCTGGTAGCCCCACGAATCTGAGACTTCACAATCACTGGTGGCCTGTGAGAGACGCAAAAAAAAGGGGGGGGGGGGCTGATTTTTTTTTTTTTTTTTTAATTTTTAATCAAAAGTAGACCTCATTTTGAGAATTGCGACACCAACTGTTCTCTTTTTGGATGAGTAGATCTTTTTCTATCATTTTTCAAAGTTTCGAATGTTTATGACATCACCTCCCTCCTAGGCGCAACCACTAAACATTCGAAACTTTGAAAAATCATGGAAAAAGGTCTTCTCGCGCTAGAAAGTAGCGGTTGGTATAAAAATCCTCAGAATGAGGTCTAGTATATATTAAAAATAACAATAAACAGCTTTTTTTAAAAATAAATCATGAATTTGTTTTATGTATAGGTACCTACCTACTGCGTTTGGAGTAAAAGTTTTCAGCCCATTTAGTTATGCGTTTTTTTTTCTTTTTTTTTCATTTTCCTAATAATGTTGAAAAGGTTGAATTTGATTTGGAAAAGGTTGAATTTGTTTAGGAAAAAATTAAATTTGACTTGGAAAAGATTGAATTTGTTTTGGAAAAGGTTGAATTTGTTTTGGAAAAGATTGAATTTGACTTGGAAAAGGTTGAATTTGATTTGGAAAAGATTGAATTTGACGTGGCAAAGGTTGAATTTGACTTGGAAAAGGTTGAATTTGATTTGGAAAAGATTGAATTTGACGTGGAAAAGGTTGAATTTGTTTTGGAAAAGATTGAATTTGACGTGAAAAAGGTTGAATTTGTTTTGGAAAAGATTGAATTTGACGTGGAAAAGGTTGAATTTGTTTTGGAAAGAATTGAATTTGTTTTGAAAAAGGTTGAATTTGATTTGAAAAAGGTTGAATTTGTTTAGGAAAAGATTGAATTTGTTTTGAAAAAGGTTGAATTTGATTTGAAAAAGGTTGAATTTGTTTTGGAAAAGATTGAATTTGACTTGGAAAAGGTTGAATTTGATTTGGAAAAGATTGAATTTGACGTGGAAAAGGTTGAATTTGATTTGGAAAACATTGAATTTGATTTGGAAAAGGTTGAATTTGTTTTGGAAAAGATTGAATTTGTTTTGGAAAAGGTTGAATTTGACTTGGAAAAGGTTGAATTGGACTTGGAAATGCTATAAGTATAACAAAACACGAAGAACAGTTGTCGTTGTTGTTGAGTTTGTCCGTAAATAAGATATAAAAATTATTCGCTAAAAATTCAGTCTCCGGAAAGGAAGTCTTGCAGCCTCTTCGTTTTCAGACGTCACTGATTTCGGGGAAGCGGTGGATTGTTGGCGAGGTCCTCCGGCATAATATTAGGGTAGTTTCTCATTGCAAAATCATGATGAATCTGATTTCTCCTCTGATCACTGTGGTGACACCTATACCCACATTATCTCGGTTTCCAGTGGAATTACAAAAATAAAGGCGGATTGGCTCTGTTAATAATAAATCCTGCTTTTTTATGTTCACCCTGGAGCATTGAAATTTGGTTTCTATTCTCACCATGTAAAGTTATTCAGTGGATTGGAATTAAGATTTTACTTTCTAGAGCTCTCAACCTTCCATCTACCTACCTAATAACCTCACCCTTTCCCGCAATCAAGATCAATTATATTGTGCGGAAAGTATAAATGCTCTGTGCAAATAGAGCGTTGAAGTCAAAATTTGCTGCTAATGTGGGTAAGTATGATAAATATGATGTAAAGAATATCACTGAGGTGGATGAAGAAACGTCCATAACTCGGATAGTCCGCTGGATAAGGAACACTCCGCTTATTGATATGCGAAGGACGTGCAGTGCCCGTTACTGAGATAAGTTATGCAAATAATGCTCCTATTTGCACACCTCACATCTTCATTTTCGTTAGGATCATACAAGGTTGGTACTTCCGTGGGAATGTAAGCCGTATAAATCCCTCCTAAAATAAAATAAGTCCCCTCTGTCTATATTCTCCCAAAGGACGAATCCATTTTAAAATCAGAGTCTTTTTGTAATGAGAACTTACCGAAATACAGGGATAAGAGTTTTATAATCCAAAAACCTAGGTTTAGGAACATTCTTCACATGAAGTGTTTTTGGTGGAAATCATTCCACAGAAACTCAAATCATTCAAAAAGAAAGGATTCCAGAACCACGTTTATACCAAGGAAACAATATTTCCATGAAAAGGATAATATTATAATCCTCAATGTATAATCCCAACATAAAATCCTTATATTATCCTTAATATTATCATAATTAATACTAATAATTATTAGTATTATCTTAATATGTAATCCTTAATAAAATAATTAAAAAACATATGTCATTCGTTTTCTCTTAGAGAAAATTACTGAAACTTTATCGTATACTAAACTCTCCTAGCCTTAAACTAAATTATTTGGAATAATCTCGAATATGACTACCTCTTCAGTCCACAGGTCTGATTTTGAAGGGTACCAGGAAAAAAGCTTCTGTCCCAATAAGGAGAGCCGGAATCTTCCACCTTTACTCTTGAGGCAATGGTCAGTAATCAGCATAGCCTGGAGTCCCCTAGCCCTCTTCAGTTTGATCAGTGACCATTTATCGTATCAGATGCTGTACTGTAACAAAAATTTTATATTGAGAGCATTAGGTGGTGATTATAGCTAAGAAAATTTGTCACTTTAGGACTACAGGACGCTTAAAGTGGATATGGAGACGATTGTTCCTTGTATTTCCTTGTATGCTGATAAACAGGCATGTTTTCGTGGAATATCAGAATTTTTCACACTCTGTCTTAAACTGGATCCGCTAGCCTTATGAAAGATGGCCAAATATAACCTTGGGATTTAATTTTGAGGCGTTCTGAGTGCGTGCTGAGTCGCACAATTTGAATGAAAAGCCTTATTAGACAAGCACTCTGAAAGAGTGATCCACGTGTAACTCACATGCCTCTTTTTCATTTCTTTCTCTAACCTAACTCAAGTATAAATGATTTTTCAAAGAAAAAGCCCTCCTTCTGGCAGATGTTTAGTTCTACTTTTCATATATAAATGTAAGTTGCGATAGTCGTAATAACTTTCTTCTTCTTCTTGTAGCGTGAATTTTTTGTTTCCGCCACGATCGCATTACGCGCGGTTTCAGTGCGAGGTTACTGCCGTTGACGCTAGGTACCGCCCCATCACATTAATTCAGAAGTACCTAATTGGTTACTGATGTTGCCGGTTAGAAGGAAACAAAATTATATTTTGCGAATAATCCTTGAATTATTCATTATTATTTCGAAGGATATCGAATTTTTATGAAAACATATTGTTTAGTAATGCATGCATTCCAGGGGACGTCCCATTGGATAACTATTGAATCAGTTTAACCAGTTGTTAAGCGATAAGACTGTTTCTCTCGATGTAATTTATTTATTACTTTAGGGAAGAAATAGTGACACCCCCCCCCCCCCCCACTATTGTAAACCATAACACTTCTAGCTGCATGATAGCCTCGAATCTGAAGAGCATTTTAAAATCCATGATCTACGACAACCAACATGCGAATTCGAGTTCACACCCCCCCACCACCACCAATGGTGCCAGTCTGGCACCAAAGCGGAAATACGTCGTGACATTGAACTTTCATCTATTAGGTTTAGTAGGCAGTCCGTCGAATGTCACATCCGTATTCAAGGTGAAACACCAAGTAACCCAAGAAATATGAGGTTTATGGTGCCCTGGCACCATGGTGGCACCACTTTAATTTCCATGGTAGTACAGAAAGTAATTCATGCAAATCCTAAGGTATAATGAGAATTTTTCCTAAATTTCAAAGTTTGGATACAATTAGTCAGCAGTAAAGGAACCGAAATATTGAAAAATTGGATATTTTGTGAATATTATCCCCCCCACCCATCCCCTCCTCTTGCACATTTTGGTATCCTGGTGAAATCATGTACAACTCGGAAGTTATTTTAGTCAAACAAAAAAAGAAACACACGAATCGGTTGGAAATTGAGGCCTGGTCAGAGTTTATAAGATTAAGCCCGCAAATGTACGTTTTTTAAGCATTAACCCCCCTCTCCCCCCCTTAAAAGGCAAAATTCAAAATTCCGGCGCCGTAGTGCACAACTAGATAGTTTTCCGCGTCGAAGAAAAAAAGAACCACGAAAATCGGTTGAGAACTAAGGCCTGGGCAGAGTACACAAGATTATGCCCAAAAACACACGTTTTTTGAGCATTAACCCCCCCTTCCCCCCCTTAAAAGGCAAAATTCGAAATTCCGGCGACGTAGTGCACAACTAGATAGTTTTCCGCGTCGAACAAAAAAAGAACCAGGAAAATCGGTTGAGAACTAAGGCCTGTGCAGAGTACACATGATTTTGTTACACACACACACACACACACACACACACACATGCACACACACACACATACACATACACACACACACAGACATACACCTATGGTTTTTTTTCGCGGATTTGGATTCAGAATGGTCTAAAACGGATTACTGTGTGGTTATTTTTTTTTCCTGTTGAGTGTTGTCCTCCTTCACCGCAGATCGATCGCATAAGGACGCCCAAGTCTTACTGTGGGACGTCCTAAAAAAGAAGAAATAAATAGGAAGAAATGAACTGATTGACGGATGGAGACGGCTTTGACTCGGCCATTTCTCTCTCTGCTGCCTACGACGAATGTCTGCTCCTTTTGCTTTCTCGAAAACCCCTTTTTTTATATCTTTATTCGAGATACAATTTATTTATAGTGGATTTCCGTCAAAAGTTTTCACTTTCCTACAAGAAACGAGAAAATCAGGAAGGATTGGATTTGATTGGATCTGCACAGGATTCTCGATGCTTAACTTTCTACATCGACGTCGCTCTTCCTTTGTTCTCGAAGTACATCTTCGACATCGTCTTTGAATATCGTCGTACGTCGTCTGTCTTCGCAGCTACATAAAATTATCAACAAGATATCACGTTTTGTCGGAGAAAACTCTACCGCTCCAAGAATATTGTACCGTTCAGCATAATATGCTGAATCGGCGAGAAATGTGAAGATATTATATGATTGTTGCCCAAAAATAGTCCTCGTTCCCTCTCCTGTCCTCCGCTACCTACATCGAGCAATTTTATTATTGGCTAAGTACTTAATTCATAATATATTTTCAATCCACGGCCGTAGGAGAAGAGAAATAGGAAGTAGTCGATTTTGTCTACACATTAAGTTAGAGTACCGCCTTTCTAGATATACCTGTGACATCCCTGAGATTTTTAGTAAAGTTAAATTTTGCAATTTTGATAATTCTGTTAATATTTTTTTCTGTTGGTGAAAAAGAAGAAAAAAAAACACCACTCGCAATATTAATTTCCTAATATAAATTTTCGAAATCGAACTTAGTGTTTTCGAATTTTATTTTCCTCGGGTTCATCCCCATTCTATTTTCGAAATGTTTCTTTCCTTGTCACATTCTTCATGTGTATATTTCATTATATATTAAAATAATTTGAATTGTACCCTCCAAACATAAACATACATTTGGCAGTAGAAACCCCCTGGAGGTAATTTTACAACTCTTTTCCCTTTGAGCGTTACGACTCTCTACTCTAAATACTCCGCAGTACTCTAATAATTTTGACATTAGATGCCCTTGCGGCTCGAAAATTAGGAAATTGCCTTTTTAAAGGGAACTCCAAGGTAAAAACCCCTTCTCCGAAAATTATTCACGCAACGTGATTTCTAACCTCCGCATTGCTTCAAAGAGAGGTAAGCCCTGCGTGCCGGCTGCCTCTTTTGAAACGAACTCGACATGATTTGTGAATTTAGGTCGGTAGCTTCCTCTCCCTCTTTCGCGAGTGGATATATTTTTAAGGGCGGATGGGTAAGTGGGCTGGCGTGAGGAGAATCTCTTGTCATATTAAAGTCACGGAACCTTTTCACCACTATACTCCATTTTCATACAATAATATGATCGTTGCCGCCTCTCTTTTGACTCGCTCGCAGCCTGAAATTTACTTCCAGATTGTAAACGTCGAGGAAAAATATTGTGGGAGAACTTATTAAGGTATACACTTCGTCTCTCCGTTGAGTGTAGAAAAGCCTCTTTATTGCAGACTTGTAAAATTCGGGTTTCTAAGTTGAAAGGTGTTGCTTAAAATGTTCATATTTTGTAAGAGTTCGTTCAATAAACGAATAAGGACGGAATCAAAAAGAGTTCAAGTGAATTCATAAGATACAAGAAACAAAGAAACTTCACTACATTATTTCGAATCCACCTATCCTCGGTTTTTTAGGATTCATTCTGAAGCCAGAACAGCCCTCCAAACTCACTTAGACTCGCTCTCAGCCTGGTGTGGACAATGGAGGATACTCTTGAACCCACAAAAATCAGAGACAGCACTCTTCACACTGCGTCATACCCAACTTAATCAACCACTCGTGTTGAGTCACCTTAACATTCCAACTGTAAGCAGAGTAAGATACTTGGGACTACATCTAGATGCAAAACTAAATTGGGCAGAACATATAAAGTACCTGACACAGAAAATAAGAATGAGAACCCGACAACTACGACATAATATGTCGTAGTTGTCGGGTTCTCATTCTTATATTCATATGATATTATCATTCGTCACACCTCCCCACTACCCCTGCACACCAAGAAACTATTGTAAATCTCCCTCATACGACCAATCTGGATGTATGGCTGCGAAATCTTGGGATCAGCAGCTGCCTCCCATATTAAAACGCTGCAAATTATTATACAATGATTTATTATTGCTTCCGAGTCTACCAAGGTAGCGGAAGCTTTGTTTTCACTTTTCAAGGTCGAAAAAAAAAAGTTCTCCAAAATCAAAATTTTCACTCGCGTTTTGCGTTTTAGACCTTTCTGAACAATTTTGGTTCAGTGTCTGTGTGTCTGTGTGTCTGTGTGTCTGTGTGTCTGTCTGTCTGTGTGTCTGTCATGAATTCCTTGTAACGCGCATAACTATACGAAGTTATTGTCCGATTTGAATGAAATTTTCAGGGATTGTGCGGGTTGGTGTGTAGACGGTCCCCTATGAAAATCATCATCCCCGGACTGATAGAAGCGACTGCGCATGCGCAAACGTGAATTCCTTGTAGCGGCCATAACTTCTACATTTTCCATCCGATTTCAATGAAATTTTCAGGGATTGTGCGGGTTGGTGTGTAGACGGTCCCCTATGAAAATCATCACCTTCGGACTGATAGTAGCTACTGCGCATGCGCAAACGTGAATTTCCTTGTAACGGCCATAACTTCCACTTTTTCTACCCGATTTCGATGAAATTTTCAGGGATTATGCGGATTAGGTTGTAGACGGTCCCCTATGAAAATCATAACCTTCGGAGTGATAGTAGCCACTGCGCATGCGCAAACGTGAATTTCCTTGTAACGTCCATAATTTCTACATTTTCTATACGATTTCAATGAAATTTTCAGGGATGTTACAGATTAGTATTTAGATGGTCCCCTATGAAAATCACCACCTTCGGACTGATAGTAGCCACTGCGCATGCGCAAACGTGAATTCCTTGTAACGGCCATAACTTCTACATTTTCCATCCGATTTCAATGAAATTTTCAGGGATGTTACAAATTAACTTGTTTTGATGTTTTGAGATTAATTACTATGCTTCGGATCATCTATACAATCGGGTTATGGATACGAGGAAGCTATGTGCCACACCCACTTGGCAGACTTTTTTTTATTTTTCCATGTAGATTACTCGTCTGCAAAGTCACCAACCATCCAACGTGAAGAAAAACATCGATCGCATTTCGGTCAGCTTTAATTTGAACGGAGATTAGGCCTCTTTTGCGATTCACACTCGTGTTTCTGATTTATCGTGCGTCCAAACTTCAAATTCTCGTAGTGAGCCAACGGTTTGTCCTACAGAGCTCCGCGTGGTCTCAAAAAATTCTAAAAATTCTATAGAATCTTAAATTGATGGAAAAACAATACCTTTATATCAAAATTTTTGGAGTTAGGGCGTTTTCAAAATTTCAAAATTGATTTTGGAACCCTTAAAAGTGACCTACATCAACCAAAATCTTCGGGGCACAACTAGACCCCAAATGGAGCCTACATACCAAATGTCATCAAAATCGGTCAATGCTAAGTGGCAAAAGTGCCGCGTACGGCGGACGGCGGACGGACGGCCAAATTTTTATTCGATTTTTGGATTCTACGTACCTTGAAACGTAAACCATCAAATTTTGAGGGGGTGTTAAAAAAATTTTTTTCTTGGTCGATTCCAAAGGTTCATTATTGAAAATAATAAACCAAAAGATCCAGACCAGACAGAACTTGGTTCTTCGTCTAATCACGGGTGCACCTTGGTACGTCCGTAATGGCACCCTACACAGAGACCTCGATATACCAATGGCAGTGGAAGGCACAGTATCACCGGTTACACAGCGCTATGGAACACCATAGCACCTCTTGTCAGCATCATACCGGCCCACCCCCCGCAACACCGGCAGCGCCGTCGCCTCAAAAGAAAGCATCCACAAGACGCAATACTTACTTCGGATGAAGACAGCTAACGCTATCTTGAAAACACGAGCGTTCTATTTCCACCACCAGCCTAACAGCACGAAGTACATATTATGCAGTGCCTAAATATAAATATATTACCTCATATATTGTTATTAAATTGATATTAAGTATCTGAAGTAGGACTGACATTGGTCAGTACCTATAAGCAAAAGCCAAGTTAATTAGGTGTATAACCTACTATAATCGTTGTTACACGAACTGTAATGTATTATTATACAATAAAGTTATATTTGAAAAAGAAAAAAAAAACCTATCCTCGGAACGCAGGATTAAATTCTTTTACCTCACCCCATTGGGCCCCAAAATGATCCGAACGAAAAATCAACAAACTTTTGAATGTTTTTGTATATTTTTCGGCTCTAGATAGAAAGTTTATTTATATTTCTCAGATCTCCATGTCTGCTGAAAGTCTGCTGTGATGCTGTCCATAGTATAGGACTTTGTGCACACCGTCACCTTAGGGTGAATAATGAGGGCAGAGTAATCCAACACTCATGTGAACAAAGTGTGCTTGTGGCATAATTTGCATCTCTTTGCGGGTATTCTTCTTTATAGCCGAAATCTTTACTAAAGGGGATATTCTTTTCCGTGGAGCTCAATTTGCATCAAGTTTCTTCTTCGGAAGAGACTCATGAGTTGAAACATAGTGCTGAACATCAGCCCTCTTAAAGACACAGTAAGTATTTGCCTTTTCTTTTATTTGTTTAGTCGTATAAATTATCCTCGCATTTTGACAAGCTGCATTCAATTCAAAGACAAAATATTGAGTACAATTTTTTTATTTTTCTTCAAACCCTCCATCAAAGGTCCAACGTTTCGATCGATCCACACCTATGATGGTTCTAATGTTAAACGAAGTTTGGACGTTAAAATCTTCGATTTTTCTTCTCTCTGGATGGTGGGGGGGGGACCAGGTAAGTACAAAAAATTGAATTTTACAGGAGAGCATTTTAAAGTTTCAAATTTTATTCCTAATTCAGAAATCCACAATAATTGATACTTAACCACCATTTTTTCACGAAAGTATCCTAAAACTGAAATGATAGCTCGTACTGCCCCTCAAATTACATCTTAATGGTAAATTCAATGTTTTTTTTTAAATTGTCGAGTTACGTGCAGTCTAATTTCTATACTTACTTGGTGAAGTGCAGTCTAATTTCCATACTTACTTGGTTACGAGCTACCAAATTTTCAGACTTACCTGCTCACCCACCATAAGAAAACTTGCCTGGTTAAGCACAATTTAATACACTGGGAAAAAACTTACGCTGATACTCGCAAACGAAAGCTGACACAAAATAACGCCTACAGTACGACTTACCCCCCCCCCCCCCCCCATCTGCCATATAAGGGATGAGAAATATCCGAAAAGACCTCAAACACGAAACCATGATGTCACTTGTAGGAAACATTTGGCGTTAGAAGGTTAATTACCGCAGTTGGTCATTTTGAACTTTGGTATCATACCTATGCTGACAGTATTTCAGTATTCTCAGTTGGTCGAAAATTTAATTTTTTGGCAACGTTGAGGAAGACTAGGAAAAACAAACCCTTCAATTTTCGTCAAATTAAGATTGTTCACCCAATAGTTCATTATTCGGGTACACAAAAGACTTGAATATATTCTTACGCTCAAAAAAAGAGAGAAAGCCATAATAGAAATGGGTTCGATAAGGATGTTATTGACTGTGTGCAAACTACACCTTTGGAAAACGCTCGAAGAGATGACCCTAGCTTTTATTTTCCCATTTCACCATCACGAGTGAAAAAAACGCGCTTGTTATACAAAAATGCCAAAATGTCAAAAGGGTTCGAGCTCTTGAGAGAGTTGGGCCACCTGTTGGTCAAAAACAATGGATTTTGCAGATCGCAAATCACTTTTTTTCAAGGAATCTGAAACTGAGGATTAAAGACTACTTGGAAAGAGAAGGTTCAAAAAAAGATTCAGGAAGGTTTTTTAATCTAATAATTTACGAGATAAGGGCGATGAAAACAAGAAAAACAGGAAAAAGTGTGGCTCTTGTTCATTGAAATTATTCACTTTTTTCAGTTATCGTGAAAAATGTGTTTGTAGGTTGCATTCTTCTTAGTGCGTTCTGATTGCAAGGTTCATTTAAAATTTGTTGAAAAAACTATCAACCATTTATTTACATAATATTTAATCTATGAATCAATAAATTGATGAGGTGCCCACTAATAACGATCGAAGTTAACATTTTATTGCTGAAAAAGGGTGAATTATTCCACGGATATTGCACTAGCTGTGAAAACAGTATTCAAGCCAACAAGAGTTCGATCGTATCAGTAAAAGGTATTAGAGAGAGGTAGAAGCTAAACCACGAGCCCGATAAAAGGGTATCGAGAGATAACTAGGGCTCTAACACCTGTGTCATCGATATCTACACTGAAAGGCTCCTAAGAGCGATTTTGCCTAATATTCTTGGCTGACTAATATCGAAAATCTTTCGTTTAATAAGTAGACGCTATCGTCGGAAAACACATGTACCGGCTAATTTAGAAATTAATCAGAGCTCACTGGAAGGGTCGAGTTCAGTAAAAGGAGCCTCTTGATATGAAACTCTTCGACATGAAACATTAAGTTCACTATCAAGTTGCTGGTTTCCAACATTCTGAAATAATAAAAACACGGCTGAGAATTATCTCCAACTCGTGTAAATTTTTCAGGACGTTTTGCTATGTTCTCAAAGAATTGTACGTACGTTTTATTAAAAAATAGCCATTATATCGTCGCTTAAGAAGCAACACTCCCTATTGACCATTTTAACGAAAATGGGATCTTAGGTTATTCCTATTCCTCTTCTTCCTATTCTCCGTTGCATAGAGTTTTTGGGTTCAAATTATTCCTACTAGATGAAGGATTACAGGAAACTCGAAGATGATAACAATCCTTATCAACCTCGTTAATGGCAACAGCCCGTAGCAACCAGTTTTTTTTGCTTCTCCTGAAAAGTTGAGAAATTGTCGATAGGGCGAAGATATTAAATATCTTATGACAAATTTTGTCATAAGACTGTTATAGTCCGTACAAACGTGAGGATCTTCTCTCCTCTACTCACATTGAGTCCATACAAATACATTTTTATAAGTCAAATGAGAAAAACAATTTTTTCAAATCATTTTAATTAATACTCCAGTAACTGATTCAACAGAAACAGCTGTTACCAAGCAACGGTTGAAAAATGTTGTATTGTTTGAGATTTAGATCCGAGTTTGAATCGAATCATGCTTACTTGTCATTCTACGTATACATTGGTGGATGTATGGAGTGACCATGTTGTTGATTAAGGGTTGACGTCTCTTGTTTAATTGTTTATTATACGTTGGTGGTACGTGTTTTGGGACATGATAAGATGGTAATCCAGTGATTCACATCTCTCAACAAGAATAATTCATTTTTATCCACTGACAATTCAACAACTGTTGTTGGGCAATGCAATTTACCGGCTGGTAGAGTGAAAGGAGAGGGGGAACGTGAAAAGATATTCAAAAAACAAGAAGGGTTGAAGAACAGGTGAGGGTGTCCTCCATGACTGGCAATGGACGGTATTTAGGTGCAACGGCACTTATGATGGTCTCTAGAACAAATTGCGAAGGCTGAGGAAGGCGACAATGTTTCGCCTAAGCATGTACCACCGACGTATAATAAACAATTAAACAAGGGACTCCAACCCTTAATCATTCTACGTATTTATATTCTTTATTATCCTTAAGTAATTAACGATAGTGTGTTACACGTAAGTATACTTTTTATACCGTTCCTAACGTTGTTAATTTATATTGTTCTTAACTTTGTACGCTGTATGGGTATGGTACCTGCACTATGAGGTTTAGATGAGGAGAAAGAATGGTAAGTAGTTACATTTACACTCTGAAATATACCAGATACAGCTAGAGACTCATTTAAAGCTATAATGACGATATATGAACTACTAGCTGAAAAGCCTGCTAAAAGCAGGCAAAAAAATTGTAGATATGTAAAAAAAAAATTTATGTCGCGGCCTGGAATCGAACCCGGGACTCCCACGTTCGGACAACATACGTACGTACGTACGGTTGGCGTTTTATGTATACAGATTTGCGATAATATTTTATACAAGAATAAATGTGTTGATTATACTGAACAACCTCTCCTGTGGAAATACGAAGACTTGCCCGTAAGGCGCAAAAGGTTTTCCTCTCCTTCAAGACCAATCGGTCGTGCGGGTTCTGCATACCTGCTAACCTATTCACATTTCCTATGGACTGCATTCCTACACTATCCTGCAAACTATACCTATTCCTAAGTAGGCAAGCTCGAACCTACATTTGCATTAAAGTTCATATTAAACTATTCCTTGAATAACGCATCTAATTAGGGTTTGGAGAAAATAAAATAGTCTGTTTCACCCAAAAATACAGAAAACATCTGACTCGTGCGGCATGAGTGACTGAGCGAAATTTTGAAGAATTTTGTTATGGATCGGGATTTTGATATCGATACCTTAAAGCGCAAAGACGCAATGTCCAAAAACAGAGTTTTGATAAAAACGCAAAAGAAGTTTTGACCAGTGCGCAATTCCTAAAATAATAGCTTATTGCACAAAACTCTTCAATTTCTTCGAGCAATTTTCAAGATATAATCTTTGAAAAGGTCAATAATAGTTTTGTTGAATTTGAGTTTTTCTGAAATTAAAACATAGGTATTGTTTAGTAATGCATTCATTCCAGGGGACGTCCCATTGGATAAGCACTAGATCAGTTCAACCAGTTGGTAAGCGATAAAACTGTTTCACTCGATGTAATTTATTTATTACTTTAGGCAAGAAATATTGATCCTCCCCCCCCTCCCCCCCACCATTATCCACCTTAACATTTCTAGCGGCATGGGAGCCTCGAATCTGAAGAGCATTTTAAAATCCATGATCTACGATACCCAACATGCGAATTCGAGTTCACCCCCCCCCCCTCCCCAACACCAACAATGGTGCCAGTCTGGCACCAAAGCGGAAATACGTCGTAACATTGAACTTTCATCTGTTAGTTTTGGTAGGCAGTCCGTCGAAGTTCACATCCGTATTCAAGGTGAGCCACAAAAAAAAACACGAAATAAGCGGTTTATGGCATCATGGCACCATGTCCTGGCACCATGGTGGCACCACTATTAGTTCCATGGTGGTACAGAGAATAATTCATGAAAATCCGGAGGTATAATGAGAATTTTTCCTCAATTTCAAAGCTTGGGTACAATTAGTAAGCAGTAAAGGAACCGAAATATTGAAAAATCGGATATTTTGTGAATATTATCCCCCCACTCACCCCCTCCTCTTGCGAATTTTGGTACTCTGGTAAAATCATGTACAACACGGAAGTTATTTGAGTCAAACAAAAAAAGAAACACGCAAATCGGTTGGAAATTGAGGCCTGGGCAGAGTTTACAAGATTATGCACGCAAACGCACGTTTTTAAGCATTAACCCCCCTTTCCCCCTCTTAAAAAGCAAAATTCGAAATTCCGGCGACGTAGTGCACAACTAGATAGTATTCCGCGTCAAACGAAAAAAGAACCACGAAAATCGTTTGAAAACTAAGGCCTGGGCAGAGTACACAAGATTATGCCCAAAACGCACGTTTTTCGAGCATTAACCCCCCCTTTCCTCCCCTTAAAAGGCAAAATTCGAAATTCCGGCGACTTAGTGCACAACTAGATAGTTTTCCGCGACGAACAAAAAAAGAACCAGGAAAATCGGTTGAGAACTAAGGCCTGTGCAGAGTACACAAGATTTTGTTACACACACACACACACACACACATACATACACACACACACACAGACATACACCTATGGTTTTTTTTCGCGGATTTGGATTCAGAATGGTCTAAAACGGATTACTGTGTGGTTATTTTTTCTTTCTGTGGAGTGTTGTCCAACTTCACCCCAGATCGATCGCATAAGGACGCCCAAGTCTTACTGTGGGACGTCCTAAAAAATGTGGAAGATGGATGCTGGTGGGTCCTTTGTGCTTTAAGGTATCGATATTATTGTCTATGGGCTGGGATCATTTTTAATTCAACCCAATTTACAGATCAAAAATGTTAACGCGATAAACCAATAATTCGGATAACCAGACTCAAAGAAACACCTCTTTTTGTCGAAATAAACCCATAAAAGAAGCCTCATATTCGAATATTGACGACAATAAAAATCATAGAAAAAAAAAATACTCCCACCCCGTATACATATCACGAGGCATCTGCTTGTAGGGTTTAGAACGGGGCGTTTAGAACGAGACCATCCAGATTCGTGTAGAATCATCCGTCCGCTTCATATGGGGATAAATAATTACCGAATTAATGAATGTTCACCGACTTTTACGGTGGTTTTTCGGTTTGAAATTGTCTGTCACGTAATCGAAGGATCTCAATAGGTGATGAGAATAATTTATTCAATGGATTGATATTTTTTTCTTTACAAAGCTGGAACCGAGAGATGATGAGGGAGGGGGAGACTCGAATTAGCATATTGGGAATCCTAGAAAACCAACCAACCAACCGTGATTTTGAAATGCTTTTCAAAGTCGGGGCTCTAATATCACTAGAAGTGTTACGGTGGCCAATATTGAGGGGGGGGGAGCATGTACGTTAATTTATTTAAAAAAAAATTGGTAGGTAAAAAAATTGTCAGGAAAATTTCATTTGAGTGTAGTCCTTGTGTTACGTAGGTAAGTTCGCCAGATTAGCGTGAGAAAAAAGCGTGATCTGTCAAATTTAATCTTTTTGAGTTCCTTCAAAACGTCATTAACCACGGAGGTAAAACAGAAATAATGAGTTTTCAATATTATTGCGACAGCGTTGAATTTGAAGAAAATCCACGGATGAGAGAGTTGAATCGTCTGAGAGAAAGGTTTAAACCTTATTAAGGTTTAAATACCTAAGGATTTTAAATTTTCGAGGAGGTTTAACAGTAATAACGCGATCCTTTATCTTTGTCGAGGATCAATTCTAGGTTAATCTAAGTTGGTGAAACAGGCACCAGGATGTATAAGATATTAGGCGGATCTAAGATACGAAGTTCATAATAAGTGAAAGCGTACCTACCAAATTGAATTATCAATAACAGATTACTAATAAGTAGTGCATTCTTACCTCGTAGTCCAATCTTACACGGCGGCGCCAACTTGAAACACACAAACCGCCTTTTTCGTGTTTCTTGAGAAAAGTAGATGGTTACAACATTCTTACTCCATCGGTAAGCTTTGAAAAACGCATTCCATAACCAGTTTGAACTTTGGTTAGAAGAATGGTAGAAGAGATCGAATTAGGGGAGTGGGGGGCACATTTGACATAGGGGCACATTTGACAATGGCTGTTTGTCACACAAGATTTGAATTTTACCGCGATTTCGTGTTTTTGTATTGTGAAGAAGAAGAAGAAGAACCATTCCAGGTGAAAACCGTGCGGCTTACAAATCATCTAGTCGGCTCATGGCGGTTTGAGTGTTTGGACCCCTCGAAAGTAAGTTTTTTTTCATTTTGCTTTTCGTTGATTACCGAGTGGATTCAGTTTTTTTTTCAACTGTAGCTCATCCAGTTTGTCAGTCGTATATGTCTCCATGCAAGTGTTTTCCTTGGATTCTTCAAAACAATTCATCATTCGAGGTTGGCTTGGGTTTTACTGTAATGGCTACCCTCGGGGTAGTTTTGACAGTTTTGCTAGGGGAACATTTGACATATATTTTGACATATATTTTTATATACCTATGAAGTTTGTCAATGCTATGTTGATGTAGGATTTTGAATACCTACTCGACCTGACGTTTTTCAATAAACATCTTTGTTTTGATCATTATTTTTTGTTTCTTCAATGGGGTATTTCGGTCAATTTTTTAAATTTTTTTGTTCAAAAGAGTAAGGCTCAGGAATAACGGTAATCGGGTCTGTTCGTCGAGAAAATGTTTTTAAAAAATCAGAGAAGCTAAGGAAAGTTGAAGATTTGAATGGTGTGACGTAGCTAGCCAATCGTGACGTAGCTAGCCAACTGTCTTTGAAAAAAGTATCCATGCACAGAATCCCTTGGAGGACGTCTTGGATACTACAAAAATACCTACTCACACAAGCGCGCGGCGTAGTCCGCGGCGTAGTCCTTGCCTAGTGTGTGTGCATTTATAGCGGCCCGCCTTTTTCAAACGTGTGATCTCTTTAATTAATTTTTCTACCACATGTTATAGTATCATTGGGCTAAAAGTTGGAGTATATAGGTTTTCAAGGGTGCTGAATCCAAATTTGAGGTCAAAAACCTGAATTTCCGACCCACCAAAATACCCCATTCCTACATCCATAAAACTTGGTGTTCCTTTGAGAAAGAAGAGTGGGTACTCATCTAATTGAAATTGTGTTGGAAGTGTTGATTGTTACAGGCTGCAGGGTCTATAGTTGTTCTGTCTGACTCAACATTATTGCCAGATAATGATTTGCCGGACGTTCCATGGTTTTTTGGTAAGATTAGTTTAGAATTATGGTACTTTCTGTGAACTGTCAAAAGTGCCCCTTTCTCATGCCAATTGTGCCCCACCGGTGGGGCACAATTGTCACTTCCTAAGCATTTTGAAAATGTACAAAAAAAAAATACTTGGCAAGCAGATTGAAAAAGGAACGAGATGTATGTGGGTAGCAAAAATACCGTAGTTAACGATAGAAGAAAGAAATTCAACACCTCTCGTTCTTTCAACCTTGTAGGATGGAAAATGCAAAAAGTGTCAAATGTGCCCCCCACTCCCCTAATCGGAGATAGAGTTTTGATGTGCTCCTATCACTGCTACATGGGACTTAGGTGTATTTCACATTATTACTTCTCTGTGGTTACAGCTGTTTAGGTTACCTTGATTCGTTCTAAAAGCTTACTATTCCTAGGGATGTCCGATACTTCAAAAGTATCGATATAATATCGTATCGATACTTCCAAAAATAATCGATATTTTGAAGTATCGATACTTTTCGATACTAACACAAAAATGTGTGAAAATGTCGTTTATGTTTCTATCTATTAGTGTGACATCTCTCCATCGCGAGAATAATAATTAATATAGAATGAACAAAACAATAAATCACCCCAACCACCAACCAAATGGAAATGAAGGGTTGAAATGTTCAAAAATGGCCTAGTAGGTAGTAGGTACTTGTGGTTGGTAAGGAGGGATCTATTCAGAAGGGTGATCTATACAGAAAATAATTCATTTTTGGGTAATAATTTGCAGCGTACGGCGGAAGGACGGAAAAATTTTTTATTCGATTTTCGGATTCTACGTACCTTGAAACGTAAAAACATCAAATTTTGAGGGGGGGGGTTAAATTTTTTTCTTGCTCGATTCCAATGGCTTATTATTGAAAATAATAAACCAAAAAATTAGTGTTTATTTAGATTTGTTTTACTTGAGGCAGTTTTTTCGGTTAACTTCGTTGGTTTAACATTTTGGTGGTCCTTCCTAGATGATGGAGGACAGCAGGTTATCATAGAGAGCTGGAGGTGGTGGTACATCATCTTTCGTTAATTTGTTGAAGTGGTTGGCCTCCCAACAACCTACGTAGAGATAGAGGTACTGTCAAGCAGGTACCTTCATTTCGTAGGTATTGAAACAGATAAAATGTGAGAGAAAAAAAGTATCGCCTCCGATACTGGAAAAAAAGTATTGATACTACGATATATATCGTAGAAAAGAAGTATCGATAAGTATCGATACTTTGGGGACATCCCTAACTATTCCTATTCACATCTCTTCTTGACAATCTACAGTCATGTCTGATGAACCCATGGACCTATCATCCCATGGGTTAAAATTATAGATCCATGGATGAACCTCAGTGCTTATATTTCAACATATTATTGACATTTTATGTCTTTACTATGGCACATAAATGAAAAATCGTCACGCGGGGAGCGTTATGAGGGGAGCGTTACGCGGAAATTTCTGATGATTTTCACGTACAACCAATCGTTCCTAGGGAAAACTAACTTCCTCATTTTCCACCCCACAAAAATCGTTCACCACTCATTGGAAAGCTCTCAATTTATTAAACATAAGACATAAAATGTCTCGTGGTTGCGTACTTGTACGAAAGCTGTATCCACCGTTTGTGTTTTCTCAATTTTTAGTCGTATCAACTCCAGCAGCATGTCATACCTGTCATCGTTCAGTCTTTTTATCAATTTGAAATAGTATTGAATTTTTAATATTTTTAGAGACCATCCGGAGCCCTATAAGACAAACCGTCCCCTTGGTCTTACGATAAACCAGAACCACGAGCAAAAGAGGCCTAATCTCCGTTAAAATTTTAGCTGATCAAAATTCTATCGTTGTTCGTTTCTTCGAAGTTTTTCGTCGAGTTTTCGCTCTTAGCAATCAGTATTCAAATTTCCATATGAAGGAAACTCCCTATTTCTTCGAATTGAGGGTGAAGCGTTTATTTCTTCCAAATATACTTCTTCTTAAAGTAGGTAGGTAATACTTATGGTTATTACTACCAACCAAAGGCAAAGTCGTGTTCTTTGCAGGCGAGTGATCTATATAGAAAAATAATAAACCTTTGTGTAATTTTTTCATTATCTTGAGTAAAGTCAATAATTATTCTAGTGGAATTTAGGAACCTTAGGAAAATTGAATTAGATAATATCTAGGGTGGATTGGGGCAATTGCGACCCAAAATGTCAATAGTTCAACTTTGATCCTCTGTAACTTTCCTTTGAAAACGCTATTTTCACTTTTTTTTAAATTTAGCTTATTTTGCGTAGATTACGATGCACTCTTCAAATTGTACAAAAGATTTACTTCTCATGGTCCAAACTGTGTTTTTCAAAATTCCGACCGACTTCCGCATTTGCCCCACTAATCGGGGCAAATGCGGAAACGGCCTGCGAATCCCATAAAAACATTTAGTTGCATTAATGGGGTAAATGCAAACAAAGCCCATTTCAATACGAACAGAACGCTATATTTAATTTTTTCTCCTCCACTTCTTTTATGACCAATGAGCCCGCCTTTTCCGACAGGTAAGGGTTACCAATAACTGGGTACACATTGAGAAGGTTTCTGAGGCAAGGCGCTCAAATGGCGCCATTTTCAAAACCATTTCCGCATTTGCCCCATTTCCACATTTACCCCACTCCACCCTAATTTAAATATTAGATATATATTTAGATAATATCTAAAAATATTATTTTTAATAGCTCTTTCATCTCAAAAGGGTCGTGGTCCGTTCTGAACCGTTCAGGACTGACTGTAGATACAAACCGTTACTTGTCCGAAAAAACTTAATTCTTAAAAAAATTGATGAATAATATTATATGATGTAAGTAAGTAGATATATGTGGCATGGATTTTTACAAACTTTCCGTGTTCCTGGTTTGAAGAAGTTTCTTCAGCCTCCTGACTTGGCGATTGATGTCTATCTCTTCCCTCAACGGCCAAACATCCATGTGTTGTTGTTCCCTCCATGATTGAAGTTTGTGTGGTAACCCTCCCCTCGCGATGAACCTTCCTAAAGTGTAAAGTAACGCTAATAAACCAAAACATCGTGGTTTTTTGTAAATTTTATGGTTATTTCCCTGTTAATACTCTTTTTATGTTATATGAGTTATATTTTCAAAATCTAAACAGTGCAGTAAAAGGTCATGGAGGATATCTCTAGCTGATGAGATTTTTCGTTGAATAAGTTAAGATTGACTAGGAGTATTCTATTCATACATCTATCAATAAGGTGAGAACATTGAAGTGATCATGATTTCCACTAGTAAATTCTAATGTATCTATCTTTTATCAATAAGTAGCAGAGGAAAGTCCTTGGTCAGATTTAGGAGTTCATGACACAATCCTTCGTACCAAAATTGTGATTCGTGGTGTCGGGTTCGTGTAAGCTTGCCATTTTCAATTTACCCAATAAACTGTTGGTGAAGACAGTCTAACAAGTAGCAAGTGACATCAAGTACCTGATTGTGCAATAATTTCAATTAACCACAAAAATTGTTAGACATGATGATATTTCCTACCGTGTTTCTAACTACCTACTTGGCGGGTGATCGGAACATGACCCGGAATCGCTTGCAATTTCAGGATCATTTCATGTATTTATACATTATGTATTTATAAGATTATAATCTTCTGGAAAGCAGTAGTATGTTATTATTTACGTTTTTACGAACAGATCTGGATTGATCCTGGAATTTCGGCCTATGGGGAATTTGCCTCACATTTTTTTTTCGAATGAGGGTTCATTTTTATGGAATAAAACCATAGTGAGCTGCTCGAAAACTCATCAAAAATTTAGAGAATTTAAGCAAGATGGAAATTTAAATGTGGTGGCAATGTGTATAAGGCAGCCATGTTTGAAACGTAACGGATATTCTACCAATCTGACTTCAAAGGAGGTTCTGTGGCGCTTACCACAGAAGCGGAACATACACGAACTTTTAGCTTACAAGGATTAACACAAGAGTGCGCCGCGAACTGGCAGGAAGAAACCAGACACAAAAGTGACCAAAAGAAACAATATTACTCACTTTTTAGGACGTCCCACAGTAAGACTTGGGCGTCCTTATGCGATCAATCTGGGGTGAAGGAGGACAACACTCAACAGAAAAAAAAATAACCACACAGTAATCCATTTTAGACCATTCTGAATCCAAATCCGCGAAAAAAACCATAGGTGTATGTCTGTGTGTGTGTGTGTAACAAAATCTTGTGTACTCTGCCCAGGCCTTAGTTCTCAACCGATTTTCCTGGTTCTTTTTTTGTTTGTCGCGGAAAACTATCTAGTTGTGCACTACAGCGCCGGAATTTCGAATTTTGCCTTTTAAGGGGGGGAAAGGGGGGGTTAATGCTCGAAAAACGTGCGTTTTTGGACATAATCTTGTGTACTCTGCCCAGGCCTTAGTTCTCAAACGATTTTAGTGGTTCTTTTTTCGTTTGACGCGAAATACTATCTAGTTGTGCACTACAGCGCCGGAATTTTGGATTTTGCTTTTTAAGAGGGGGAAAGGGGGGGTTAATGCTTAAAAACGTGCGTTTGCGTGCATAATCTTGTAAACTCTGCCCAGGCCTCAATTTCCAACCGATTTGCGTGTTTCTTTTTTTGTTTGACTAAAATAACTTCCGAGTTGTACAAGATTTCACCAGAGTACCAAAATTTGCAAGAGGAGGGGATGGGTGGGGGGATAATATTCACAAAATATCCAATTTTTCAATATTTCGGTTCCTTTACTGCTTACTAATTGTATCCAAGCTTTGAAATTGAGGAAAAATTCTCATTATACCTTAGGATTTGCATGAATTACTTTCTGTACCACCATGGAAATAAAAGTGGTGCCAGGGCACCATAAACCTCATATTTCTTGGGTTTTTTGGTGTTTCACCTTGAATACGGATGTGGGATGTGGCATTCGACGGACTGCCTACTAAACCTAATAGATGAAAGTTCAATGTTACGACGTATTTCCACCATTGGTGGTGGTGATGGGGGGGGGGGGGGGGGTGTGAACTCGAATTCGCATGTTGGGTGTCGTAGATCATGGATTTTAAAAAACTCTTCAGATTCGAGGCTATCATGCCGCTAGAAGTGTTATGGTTTATAATGGTGGGGGGGGGGGGTGTCACTATTTCTTCCCTAAAGTAATAAATAAATTACATCGAGAGAAACAGTCTTATCGCTTAACAACTGGTTAAACTGATCCAATACTTATCCAATGGGACGTCCCCTGGAATGCATGCATTACTAAACAATATGTTTTACAATACGATTCTACCTACTAGTTTATCAAGCATTATTAGTCTTCATCTTCATATCGTCTTCATCACATTATTCGAGTAGCCATTTCACTGGATCGTTTTGTGTGGCGGTGCTAGAACTCTGTCTGTTGTCGGAGTTGTTTTCGTCAACAACATTCCTCGATTTTCGCGGTGTTTTGTAACAGAGGCTTCACTTGTTTAGGCATTTCCTCCTGCAGTAATTTTTTCCCCTTGGTTATTCCTAGTGTTAAACGTTATTCTAGGGCCCTATTATAGGATTTGACTTGAAATTCCAGAATCTAAAATTGAGGCAAATTCCCCATTTGCGTATAAAATTGGACACCTCGCTAATCAGTAGGAACAAAATTGCAGTGGATCATATTGATATACATAATATGTATACATTATATTATATTGTGAAGTTAACCCTCCATGGCATCACTACTAGCGTCACGGAAAATATCCCTGGATCTCCACAGATGTCCCAAGGTGTTACCCGAGTAACGAAAATTAAATTGCAATTTTATTAATGGTCTTTTCGGAGAGGCAGTCCTGAACGGTTCAGAGGGTCTTGGAGGAGTTTGGAGGAGTCCATTCGCCTCTATCCCCTCCCCTTTTCTGTTCCGGTTTGGTTCCGAACTGTTCCGGACTGCCTGAACAGACCCCAATTTATTTTTTGAATTTTTTCTTGGGCTATTGGAAGTTTTAAAATAGAGTTATGACAAAAAAATTTCCTGAGAAATCGATGACAAAATTCCAAACTTTTGTCTATAACATCATTTTTTGACTTCTAATAACTTACAAAAAAATGGTTCAAAAAATTCAGCTTAATCCATTCTCAGATTGCAATTTAAATCTAGTTAATTTGGTGAAACTTTGGGAAAGCTGTGGAATGGGGAATTTGCCTCAATTTTAGATTCTGGAATTTCAAGTCAAATCCTATAATAGGGCCCTAGAATAACGTTTAACACTAGGAATAACCAAGGGGAAAAAATTACCGTAGGAGAAAATGCCTAAACAAGTGAAGCCTCTGTTACAAAACACCGCGAAAATCGAGGAATATTGTTGACGTCATACGAAAAAAAAACGACGCGAAAACAACTCCAACAACAGACAGAGTTCTTGCACCGCCACACAAAACGATCCAGTGAAATGGCTATTCGAATAATGTGATTCAAAACTTGAAACTAACTAAGAGAAGATGAAGACTAATAATGCTTGATAAACTAGTAGGTAGAATCGTATTGTAAAAAAGTGAGTAATATTGTTTCTTTTGATCACTTTTGTGTCTGGGTTCTTCCTGCCGGTTCGCGGTGCACTCTTGTGTTAATCCTTGTAAGCTAAAAGTTCGTGTATGTTCCGCTTCTGTGGTAAGCGCCACAGAACCTCCTTTGAAGTCAGATTGGTAGAATATCCGTTACGTTTCAAACATGGCTGCCTCTTACACATTGCCACCACATTTAAAATTTCCATCTTCCTTAAATTCTCTAAATTTTTTGGATGAGTTTTCGAGCAACTCACCATGGTTTTATTCCATGAAAATAAACCCTCACTCGAAAAAAAAATGTGAGGCAAATTCCCCATTCCTAAGACGTTCTCGGTGACAATAGTGACACCATGGTCCAGTTAGGGTTAACTTGGTGAGAACCCTAAAATGCAGAACTGCAGTGAAGTTCTCCCACTCACTGTCAGAGATCACAAACTGCCTACGATCATGCTATTATCCACATTGGTGACCTCAAGATGAGTGTTATGGTTTGGCCTTCTGTAGACTTTTCTTGTGCCGGAGTGAAGAAGCTTTTTGCCTTTTTTAGCTCATTTGCTCAGAATCCCTCTCCTGACAGTGGAATTTCTATCCATAATTCATCGTGGAGCCCTCAGCTCGTGCGGGGATCTGAAATCAACAGCTCTGTCAGCAGATTCTCCATAATAGCTCCATATTACCTACTTGTTTAGTAATTTTTTCCATTTCTATCGTAACATCGTTGGATTGATCTTCATTTTCTTGTTTGTTTCGTTCCAGTGTTCTAGTTTTCTCAAAGAATTACTCAATATGAACGCACTAAACTTGAAAATCACCGGTGATACGAAAAAGAAAGGAAGGAAGCGAGAAGCTAAAGAGGATTTATCTCCATTCTACAATCAACATGGTAATTTAGGTCTTATATATTCATTTATTTTCGCTGGGTCATACCTATTCTGCAGTGCTAAGCAAGAAAGTCGTATCTTGACTTCACCCAACTTTCGGGAAAACGACCTAATAGGTTTCGTGGCGAAATAACTCTTTCGCGGGATTATTTTTCCTCCTTTTACCACAAGTAAAGGGTTTTCTTGAAGGAAATTAGTAGCCGAATCGATTTATGGAGTCAAAATTAAACATTTTCGAGTAGGTAAATGTCAAAAAACGATGATACGAGTTTACGCTCTCGTAAACCCGGAGTTACGACTATTCTGTACTGAATACGCAACCATGAGACTTTGGAATGCTAAGCACATTCCCTGAAATTTCATTCCTGAAACTTTATAACGCTTTAAATCAAAAAAGCATTTCACCTTAATTATTTTGATATGCTTCTTGGCTCAGAATCAATCGTATTCCATATTTGTGTTCAGAGTGTGAAAAAAACAGCTGAGTCAACAAAAATAAACGTTTATTCACTTGAAGTAAAAAGTGAATAAACGTAAAGTCACCACTAAATTCCGAGTTTTCAGAGGCAAAAAGTCGCATCATGCCGATTTAATGTAAGAAGTCGTATCGTCGAAATAGTCAGATTCCCGTATTAGTGTCAAGATACGAGTTTTCTTCTTCTGAATCGCTCTGATACGACTAGTTTCTTAGCATAATCAAGTTAACACACCTTAACGCAAAAATCGGGAGGCTTGTTTGGGGCATTTCTAGTAGAGATACGACTCTAAAACTCCGAAAATCGATAGAAATTGACGACCAAAACCCCCGGGTACCAATTACTCAATTTGGTGAAATTTTCACGTTACGACTTTCTGGCTTAGCACGGCAGTATTGTTATCATGTATAAATTCAGTTGCATGACTACGTCATGAAACTGAATTTAATCGAAGTAAAATTTCAATTTTCAGCATAACTTAATTTTCTTGTTTGAAAATATTACTCACAAGTCGGAAAGAAAACATTCAGAAATAATGGTGGTTGCTGGAGTTCCTGTTTGATGTTTAAGATTCCTCAACATCCTCTCACCTTCGGGATCTGAAACGATTACCAAATTCAAAATCACAACGCCAGCTCGAGTCTGTGCAGGTTGAATGTCTCCTTGAAAGCCAGAAAAATCGGGTTGACGTGTAGATGGTCCCCAATGAGTGTAGTGGAAGGTACTCAGAGATTGATGTTTTGAGATCAACTACAATGCATGGGATCATCTATAAAATCGGGTTATGGATACGGGGAAGCTATGTGCCACACCCACTTGGCAGACGGTTTTTCACTATGATACCTTCTGCCATAAACAGACTGATTGTCAGCAAACTAAGCAAAATGATCATCGTACAAACTTGGCAGCCGATTCGTTGGCAATCTTTACGGGTTTTCTCATCAATGTTGCCAAAGCTTCATCAGTTTCAGGCGTTTTACTATTTTTCTTGAGACCGAATTTCGCATTCACGTCCGTCTTGGGTTTGCCCCTTTTTCAAAAACTCTATACAAAAGTTAAACTCTTTCGTAAAAAAGCACTTGAACAAGTCGAAGTTGAGTTCCTCAGTCATTTCCCAAAGTCAAACTCCCGTCCAGTAGAGGTAGCCAAAGAAATGTTATCAGGAGTAGATTAACTAAAATGACTTATACATGAAACTGATTTTAACCGAAGTCAAATTAGTGCAAAATTAGGCACATTCAGATCATAATTTCCAAGAAAACTCAATTCACTTTTTTGTAAATAAGTATTACCCAAAAGTCCCGGGGAAAACATTCAGAGATGTTGGTAGTTGTTGAGGGGTCCCTTTGGTGCCCTGGGTTTCTCAACACCTACAGCTGCTAACCACAAAAGTCTCCTCAAGATTGACGTTTTATGGTACTTTAAAAAATTGATCTCATCTTTCATTTTGATACTATTGATTTATTTTTTTATTTTTTCACGGCACTGGTGGCGCAATGAAGGGATACATGCAGAGAGAGACACAATGCCAAGCCCACCGGATTTGACCGGTGCATTAATATAGGCACTTGAGACACCAGGTGGGAACTGCAGCCAAGAGCGCACAGCAGAGCGAACTTCTCGATCTAAGCCTCCCCGCTGTAAGCCTGCCAAAGACTAACCCATAGGTTAGCTTTGGCAGTAAGTACGTGCGGAGGAGGCGCAGCTTCTGCTGTGGCTTCAATGGAGCCTTGGTAACGCGAGCTAGCGCTCTACCAAGGTCCACACGGCTGGCAGAAATAGTGGCCACCCCCATGAAGTCGACTCCGAGGTACCGCCAAACCTCCAACACGGATCGAGATGGAATGGGGGATTGTCCGACGACAAAACCCCCATCCACGACTATCACCTTATGTTGGCGACCCGACGGGACCAAGGAGACCGACCCACACTTATCAGGGTTAACCACAAGTCCACTCCTGGCTAGCTGCTTAGCAAATGCATTGAGGGCGATCTGCAAGCCCTCACGGGTTTCTGCGATTAGGATAAATTCTGTCATGTACATTTTACCAACTTAGTAACTACTTCTTATGTGTTTTCAGAATCTTGCAGAGATGTTCTCGATTCGCTCTCTGCTGCTTCATCCATGGAATCTCAGATCTCAACCATAAAATCTGTAAGAGCTTCACATGGACCCTTGTTTGAGGATTTCTTCTATCAAGTCGCTCATTTGTTTACAATTTACGTATACTAAAATACGATTAAATTATTTTCTGTCTTTATTTGCAGATAATAGTGTCTTCGATTGAAAGTGGAAACGCCAATGAAGTTTCTAACGTGATAACTCTGTCCTTGGATTTAATTTTGCAATTGAACGTGAAAAGTCCTTTGAGAGCAGCAATCCTGAGGTGATTTTAATAACCTCTTTCAGGTTGTTTATATCGCATGTATAAAACACAATTACTTATCTGAACCAACCGCTTGAACTGGAAGGGTTCTTCTCAAGAGTAATTCTTGTCAGCTTAACTATACATTTCTGCTCCGTCACAGAATACCCCAAGGTTGTTGGAAAGAACACAGTGTGAGGATAGTTGCTTGGGAAGATGAATAAGTGATTTTTTAGAGCACAGTGGGTATTTGGTAATGAGGAATTTCGCCGAATTCTGTTTGCATTTTTCCTGAATAGTTAATGGTGTGGTGGGATAGATGAAAATCGGGTTGATTTCGGAAAATAAGTCTCCAGTTATTTTTGGGAGACAATCAACATTTTTGATTTCAAAAAATAACCGGGAAAACGGACCTCTTTAACGCAAAGCAGAAACGCTCGCTGATTGGCTGTTCGGATCGCCGTCTCCTCCCATTGTTGCCTGGTAGGATGACGAAATCGTGTTATCTAAGAGGAAGGTTATCAAACGAAAACAGAGGAAACCAAATTTTCCCCATCTTGCTTTTTCTATTTCTTTCTTCAGTTTTTTGACTTCGATCTTTACTGTTTTTGTAAAATGTTGAATCTGAGGACTATAGATTTTACGATCCCAGCGCTTCAAGCGGCCGTTCATCAACTATTCCAGGTTAACGTCATCCTCCCGGTTTTTTTAAACGATCATATTTTCTACACTGTTTTGTTTATTCGTAAACTAGGAAATACGGGCTGAAAGTTTGCCGTGAAGGGTTTTTCGAGGTGCTGAATCCGATTTTGGGGTCAAAAATAGGAAATTCCGACATGGTGAAATTCCTCATTTGTACACACATTGGATAAATTGTGACATTGTTGTGCCATTTAAAAACTAACTTCCCTCGACTGGGGATCGATCTCCAGACTTTCCAACTAAACTCGGGCTTTCAAAAGTGTGAAGAGGTAGCTGATCACGACATCATTATGTTGGAGAGTTACGTGTGAGGATGGATAAAGAGACAACTGGGAGAAATGTTGATACTTGGTTGAAAGCTAAATCAACGACAAATTGTAGGGAGGTCCTGTCAGTTGTCAAAACCCTGCTCTCAGCATTGAGTTAGCTGAAGGAAAACCAGCACTACTACTAGTTAAAAGTATCCTTACTCAAGCTGAGTAAACACAATTCAATATCGACAGTGCAAAACCTCGTATGTTGAAAATGCATCGATCATCACTAACCTACAACTTTTTACAGTCATGTCAGGGAGGTTTCAAACGTAGGCGTTGTTAAAGTCATCACAGAAAAGAAATAAGACGAACTGATTAACTTTTTTCGTTGCTAGAGCGCGTGTAAGGCTACGGTAGTCTGATACCTTTAGTTTCGAAAAAAGCGTCAACTTACGAGGTTTCGCATTTTTACAGTCGACATTAGAGGTGGGCGGTTACATTTGCATATTAGGTTCTACCATTACCCCTCTGGGTGGGTAACAGGTTCCAATAACCTGTTATTTATTAACACCTTCAATGCGGGTCCCAAAGTCGTCCATATGGCAGGTATGCAGGGATGACCGGTCGACCGGTCATCCGCACTGAAGGTGTTAATAGGTTATCTCAGGGACCTTCTCACTTGCTCATTTCGACATACCATTCCAAGGTATCGTTTTCTACTTTTCCTTCCCGACCTACGTTCGTTTGTTGATCATGTTATGTTATTCCATTCCGTTGATCTCTAGTTTTCATTTCCTTACTAAGTTGGTGCTTCTATCAAGTTATTTCAGTCACATTTACGTGTTAGTGTATTTTCACTCTTTTTCGAAAAAACCCAAGCTATTGTTCTGGCTCCACACATTTTGGAGCCTTCTCTGAAACGTTATTTGATAACAGGGTTATTTCGGTAATAGGTTCCAAGCGGAATTAACAAAACCCGGTAATAGGTTATTTTTAACTGTTACATTAAATACCGCCCATCTCTAGTCCACGTGTCATTTTGATCCTATAATGAATAATGTAATATCCAATCAGGTTCATTAATATCCTAATTTGTTTTCAGGCATTTTCTGACTGTTGGAGATCCCGTAAAAGTCCTTATTGAGGACCATCTTATGAAGTTCATCGAAACTAAGTCTTCTACAGACAATTTCGCGACGGAAGTCATTGCTCAGTATTTAACGTTTTTGATGGCCTGGCTGGAAATCTCGACTGAAAACCCATTTTCCTTCGAAAAAGTGGCGCCAGGGGTGACTTCTTATCTACAAAAGTCGTTGAAGAAGTTGGTCTCAGATTTCAGGTAAACACTAGACGTTGGAACGGCCGTACTCGGGGGATTCGGGTTTTCAACCAGTTGTAATTGAATTCTACGTGGACGTCCTCAGGAAAACGTATGGGGAAGAGGGGCCCATTGAAACACTTTTTCTTATCAAAACCCTGTAGTTTATTTTGTTTTATTTTTCATTTTTATTTTTTAGCTAAATAGACTTTTTGGATTTTTTATGCGAACCTCTTGGGTATGGTACTTAGTATTTCGGAAAAAATAGAACCAACTTGTACTTGCATATAACTCCAGTTGATGATTACTATTTCGCACCAGCAGTGTATTCACAGATAGGGATGGCAAATCGAATGAAATATATCGATATACTGATCAAACGATATATCGTAAATGAGATATCGATACCTACGTTATTTCGATATATCAGAAGATCTAACTTGGAAAATCTTGTTGAAGTAGATACGTGAGTTAGAACGTTTTAAGCTATACAAACATCATTTTGGAAGAGATTTATCGATATACTCGACATATCGGAAGATTTACATGGAAAAACTCTTTGAAGTTAGTAATTAACCCTCTCAAAAGTATCATGGTATACGTTACAAGGTACCTATGTAGGGATGGCAAATCGAGTGAAAAATATCGGAAGATCTACTTGGAAAATCTTATTGAAGTAAGTATTTAACCTGGTTTAAAAAGTTACTGGTATGAATTATCGAAATTATCATACGTAGTTGTAAAAGTGCGAAAATGTCATGGTTGTCAGAGCAATAGGTCAGTAACAAAGGGGTTTTGGGGTTGCAAATTTGGGGATAAACTACTCTCAGGGGTCATAACAACATAATATAAAAAATTATAGATACCTACCGTCGCCATAGCAATGTTTTATTAATTTATAAATTAATTCAACTCGTATGAGTATTAGGTAATCTTAATTAGGTAATAATTGAGTAATCTAGACGCGCCTCCATTACTTTTGGCTCAAGTCAAATAATTGATACTTGAGCGCCACTGTAGTGTAAACCATCATGTTTGAGCTGCAGTCAACAGTCTGAAATCAACCCATCACGTAGGTACCTACAAAATTTGGAATAAAATTACTTGATATTTTTACAGGTACAGGCGTCCCTCTCCTCTATCCATTTTAATATTTAATTTTTACTTGTTGAAAACAAGTCGCGATATATCGATATAGACCGATAATATCGGTACTCTATATCGATATAAATATATCGATTTATCAAACCTAATATATCACATATATCGATATATCGCTGCCATCCCTATTCACAGACAAAATGGCGAAAAATTACTACCTCTGATAGCTTGCTTTCATCTGATGGGTGATGAAACTTTGCTGGGATCAGGGTGACCACTAGTACTCCTTTGCAGTCAATATAATATAGTCAGTCTATCAATGTGCCCCTCCTTCCCCTACCTTTTCTTACAGGACGAAGGGAGCAAAAATCCCCATAAAGGTCGAAAATCGGCTTCTTTGAGTTTCGATCCATCGGTAGCTAAACTCATACATGTTTAACATCAGAGTATTTTCATCGTGGAAGGAGGAGTTTTCCCACAAAGATGAGTTTTCACCAAATGACGATTTTTTTGTAATGCATTATTCTGGAGTTCTGTTATAAAAGGGAGATAGCTGCCTTCAAAGTGATTTTGTTGCAGCATTGAAATTGCACCAACTGCAAAGCTCCAAGTGATAGAAGCTCTGCACAGTAATGTCAGGTGTTTGATAAGCATTTTTCAAAAGGCTGCTTGTGAACCTTCGTCCGAGCTTCAACAACTCGTATTGGCTCTGCTGAAAGATGAACAGTTGCCTTTGGATACCCGTTCGAACTGCGGCATCCTTTACGTATCTTATTGCAAAGCTCTGAGCTCTGACTTCGAAGGAAAGCAGGTAGGAAAGCTGGACATGATTCTAGTTGTAACACACTATAGTTGATTACAATAAGAATAATAAAGAATAGCAAAGTAATCATGATTCGATTCAAACTCAGATCTAATTCCAAATTCAATCAATACAACATTTTTTCAACCGTTGCTAGGTAACAGCTGATTCTGTTGAATCAGCCACTGGAGTGTTAATTTGGTTCGTTACACTCCTCCCGACTTGTAGAATGCCAGTGATTCTAGGGAAATATTTCAATACGTTCTTGATTGCTGCTGCTTGGTCCTTTCCTGCGTCATCTTCGTAGTATATTGGCTTTAGATAGCTGTTCATAAATAGGTTCGTTACTCTAGTCATTTGAATCACGTGGTAAGCTCACCTTTCCGCATTCTTACTTTTTGTTAGAATAATTTGCTGAGAGAAAAAAAAGTTTTTTCCCCTTTTTTAGCGCTACTTAATTCTATCTGTTTCTTTTTAATCAATTAGATTAATTTTTTTTAAATCAATAACTGGTACTCAAATTATGAATTTATAGCATGTTGGATGTGGAATCAATGAGATCGATCCTATGCCATAAAATAAAATAAAAACACATTAAATGGAAATTAAGTGGAAATAAAACCATAATAACCTTTGGAATCGAGCAAGAAAATTGTTTTTTCAACATCCCTCAAAATTCGATGGTTTACGTTTCAAAGTATAGAATCCGAAATTAACGGAGGTGCGATTTATTTTGTCAGACATTACAAAATCGCGGCTGATTGCAGCGAAACTAGTTCAACTATGTATCAGCTCATCCTGTCCATTATACTTTTTTTACAACTTTATATACTTGCTGGAGGTCACCTTCATTCAATAAATAAGAGGAAGTAGAACTATTTGGAAACCTAAAAAGTAGCATGTACTGTTTGCAGATTGAAAGAATGCGGATGGTATGGTGAAGTGTCCATGTGTATTACAATTCCAAAAACATCGTTCTTCTTCTACCTGCCACTAAGCCAGGGAAAATGAGACTGAGGGTTGTTGACTACCGACCAATGATGAAGTGAAAGGATTGACAGGCAAAACAAAACTAATACAGAACACTAATAAAACAGGTTCATTCATTCAAAAATAAAATCACGCTTCTGGTATCTAAAGGATGGTGCTTCTTTCAAATTTTAAAGGCGACTAAGGGGTAAACAAAAGGGCAAGTGAACTCACATTCGAGATAAAAATCCTTCCTAACTATTGGCTTAGTGGAGGGGCTCTCTTCCTTATTATGACTCGAGTTTCTCGATTACGATTACTGAGGCTCGGCCCTTTCCCCAGCCTGACTCAACAGGCTAACTAAGATTTTGGAACAGGTAGTCGTCTATGTGAGCAGGTATACCCTTCGGGAAATCGGTCAACCGCTGTTAAATATTGGAATAAGGATGAAACAAGAACACAGTTGTAGTTGAAGCGGTCACGACTGATAGTAGACTGACTCGCCTTTATTATCGGTTGATACACATCGATTCGAGATATCGATAATGAGTACATCAAACAATTTCCTTTTTTTTTTTTTTTACAAATTTGAAAAATTGAATTATTTTGGTAATGGATTAAACAAGGCAAGACAAGCTAGATGTAAGGATTACAATATTATAAATCGTGCAACAAAATGGATTAGAGAAGGCAATAGGCGTTAGCCATAAAATATCATTGTGAAACATTAGTTAGAATTATATCATTTAAGGCACAAATGTATTAATCCGCATTTTCACTTCAACAATTCATTACTTTTTTTTTTTTTTTTTTTTTTTTTTAATTTTTTTTTGAAAATGTTAGACAAATGTATTAATCCGCATTTTCACTTCAACAATTCATTACTTTTTTTTTTTTTTTAATTTTTTGAAAATGTTAGACGTTTTGGTTTTTTGATTACTCTGCCTGACTTCGTCTGCAAAGGTGCGGGTGGTTTTAGACTGATACTCGGACGTTCGAGTTGGTTTTGGCTAGTTGAGGCTTTTTGAGCTGGGATTTCTTCAGCAGGGTGGTGTTGGTAGCTCTTAGTTGAAGTTCTGGGTCTGTCGGTTGACAAGATAATTTTCTTACTGGGCGAAGTCTGGGGATGATCCGGGCTGGGTAGAGCTTGTTTCGGCGATATTCTATGTGCTGGAAATGATGGCCTTTGAATAGGCGACGGAGGAGATGTGAATTCATTATGCCTCTGATAGAATGGTTTCAGCCAAGTTCGGTCTCGGCGGAAGATCCTTCCTCCAATTTCAACGTCGTACGAATTTCGGTGTGATTGTTGAATGACGCCTGTTTCCCATGGTGTAATGTTGCCAGTCGATCGAACCATGACTTCTTGCCCAATGTTCAGAGGAGGTAGTTCCTTGGCGTGTTGATCGTACAATGCCTTCGTTTTTCGTCGTTTATGGGTCAGCATTTCCTTCACTGACGAGGTGACTTCTGGGATAAGAAGTTGAGGTGCGGTCGGAATAGATGTGCGTGTCCTCCTGGACATCAGCCGTTGAGCTGGGCTGGAGTCCATATCAATGGTCGGCGTGTTTCTCCATTCCAAAAGCGCAGCATAAATATCAGTTCCGTCCCTCTGACACTTCTTTATCATGTGTTTCGCGATTTTCACCGCGGATTCCGCTTTCCCATTACCTTTGCTGTGGTAAGGAGCTGATGTGGCATGTAGAAATTCCCATTGCTGAGCGAATTGTATCATTTCTTTACTGACAAGTGGTGGGGCGTTGTCAGATATTAACACTTTTGGAATTCCGTGACGAGCGAAGTTTTCTTTAAGAAATTGAATTATTTTCTTACTAGTCACATCACCAATCTTTTTCATCTCAAAAAAATCTGAATAGTTATCAACCAGGATTGCATATTCTTCAGAGTTGTAGTGAAACGTGTCCATTGAGAGGCGTTCCCACGGTAGTGACGGGATTGTGTGTGACTTCATAGGCATTTTCTCCTGTGATGGAGCGAATTCTTGACATGTTTTGCAATTTTTCACTCTGTCTTTTATTTCAGCTGTCATCTGAGGCCAATATAGGGTCTCGCGTGCTCTTCGTACACAAGCATTTTGTCCTAGATGACAACGATGAATTCTGTCCATGAATTCTTGACGGAGAGATTTTGGGACGACGACTTGGTTGCCCCGAAATACAATGCCGTCTTGAATCATCATTTCCTCTCTCACGTCCCAATATTGATGTAGACATGTAGGTAGCTGCTGTTTGTCTTCAGGCCACCCATTTTTGATCGTGGAGGCAAGGAGGAAGAGTGTTTCGTCGCTGGTTGTTTCTTGTTTAACCTTTTGTAAGCTGGAATGCAGCATATTAATGTTGTCTGCCACCCTGAGAGTTTCGAGTTCGGTGTATATCGAGTCGATGGAGTAGACTTCATCGAGTTCCACAGGCGACGATTTGGGTAAATACAGGCGTGAGAGGGCATCCGCTATGTACATTTTTTCTCCTTTAATGTACTTGACTTTTAAGTTGAATCGCTGCATTCTAAGGAGCATGCGCTGAAGGCGAATTGGCGCGCTGAGGAGAGGTTTCTTGAAAATTGTCTCGAGGGGACGATGGTCTGTTTCTACGGTAATCCCCCTACCACCGACCAGGTACTCAGCAAATCGCTCACAGCCAAAGAGAATGCTTAGGCATTCTTTCTCAATTTGAGCCCACTGTTTTTCGCTAGGAGTGAGACTTCTTGAGGCATACGCTATCGGTTTTCCTTCTTGTAGAATCACGGCGCCGAGCCCTCGACTGCTCGAGTCAGCCTGCAGAGTTATGGGTGCGCTCGGATTATAGTATGCAAGAACTGGCGCCTGGACGATCAATTTCCTAATGGTAGCCGCTGCATTTTGCTGAGCATCTGTCCATTCCCAGGGCACGTTCTTCTTGGTCAGTTTCCAGAGAGGTTCACTGATGATCGAGAGATTAGGGATAAATTTGGCCATATAAGTTATGAGGCCCATAAAGCTCTTCAGTTCCTGTATATTCTCGGGATCCTTCATCTGTACCACGGCTTGTACTTTTGCCGGATCTACCTTGAGGCCATCTTTGCTTACGATGTGGCCCATATATCTGACTTCTTGAAGCTTTAGTTTTATTTTATCCTTGTTGAACTTGAGGTTTATTTCTCTTGCGCGCTGTAGAAACTTCTCGAGGATGATATCATGATTCCTAGAAGCTTCTATGTCTGTCTTTCCACGGCCGAGGATTAGGATGTCATCTTGAACTATTACAATGTCCTCAATCCCATCGAACTCCTCATGCAGACGGCGCTGATATTCATCCGTAGCAATTTTTATCCCGAATGGCAGACGGAGCCACCTGAATCGCCCAAAAGGCGTCCAAAACGTGGTGAGCATAGAACTTTTCTTCGAGAGCTTTACGTTCCAGAAACCATCTTTAGTGTCTATGACGGAGAAAAATCTGACACCTTTCAATTCTGGAGTTATGGAATCCACGGTTGGTATTTCATATTCTGTACGTAGAAGAGCCTCATTAAGCGATCTTGGATCTAGGCAAACCCTGAATTTCTTGGGCGATTTTACAATAACAATGTTACTTATCCAGTCTGAGGGGCTTGTAACTTTCTTGATTATGTCTTTACTAACGAGCTCCTCGAGTTTTTGTTTTAATTCTTTTCTCAGTGGAACCGGAATTCGACGAGGGGTTTGCTTAACGGGTTTGTAGCTTGGGTCTAGGTTGAGGTGACACTCACCCTTTAGACACCCTATTCCTTTGAAAACGTCCTGATATTTTTCAATTATCGCTGTGGCGCTATCTGCTGAATCTGCTATTTTGACATCTCTAAGCTGTACGAGGTCAAGGGACTCACAGGTTTCGGCTGACAAAAGAGGAAACCGTTTAGTCGAGCTGTGTGAGCCTTTTACGACTTGAAATGTCAAATTCTGTTTGCAGTTATTTTTATAAACTGGGATGTTAATCTGTCCCATTGGTTTCACCAATCCGCCACCAAAACAAGTGATTGTGGTGGAGCTCCGCTCGAGTTTTGGAGACTTACCAAGTAGTTCTGTGAGAAAGTCGTACTCCAAAACATTTATCGTGGCCCCACTGTCTAGCTGGCAATCCACTGGCGTTTGCTGTCCCGAAATGATGAAATCGATGCTTGTGATCCACGTTCGTTTGCTGGTCCGGTCGCTTACACTGTTGACGATGTCTAGTAACAGTGCTTCGCTCGAATCAGTATCCGAACAACCCTCCATGGTATTTACATGGGACTTGCGGGATGGCTTGCGGTAAGTAAATCGACGCTTAGATTTGCAAACCGATGCATAGTGATTATAGTTTGAACACTCCCTGCATTGTTCCCCATAAGCAGGGCAGGCTTTTCTCTCTTTCTTATGAAAGCCTCCGCAATATTTACATGGTCGTTCGATATCATGTCCGTGTCCCTTCTTTTGTTTAATTTGCTGGCCCTGAGAGCGAGAAGGCCTTTGTTTACTTGTCATCTTGTTTATAGTTTCTGTCTCATTGGAGCGGGCTATGTGTTTCATGTGCGAATCGGCTAACTCGTTTGCTCGACAGATATCAATTGCAGTGGACAGTGTGAGCTTTGGGTCCTTGATAAGCTGTTTTCTGGTCGAGTCGCTACGAATTCCAAGCACGATCTTGTCCCGTATCATCTCTTCTTCAAGATCTTTGTAGCTACATGTTGAGCTGAGTTGGCGAAGTTTACTAATGTATTCATCCACGGTCTCGCCTTCTAACTGATTAGCTGAACCGAACACGAAGCGCTCATAAATTGTGTTTACTTTAGGGATGAAGTAGTCGTCTAGCACTTTTATTATTTCTTTGCAACTCCCAGATTGTTCGTCACTCAACTTTAAATTAAGCAAAACCTGAAGGACGTCGCGAGCGAAAAGAGATTTCAACGTCGAAACTCGGATTCTTTCTGACTTTTCCTCGAGACCCGACGATATCAGATAATTGGTCCATTCAATCTTGAAGAAATACCAATTCTCGGCAGGATTCCCTTTAAGATCCATTTTTGACGGAAGGGGAATGTTCGCCATATTGACGACGGTTTCAGTCGCAGGCATTTCGGGGAAAAAAAAGTAGCTTCGACGGAGTTTACGAGGATCTCCGCGGAATTAAATTCCCGTCTATCACCCGCGATTAATCACTGATCACTCCCGAGGGGTTCTAACACCTGACACCATGTTAAATATTGGAATAAGGATGAAACAAGAACACAGTTGTAGTTGAAGCGGTCACGACTGATAGTAGACTGACTCGCCTTTATTATCGGTTGATACACATCGATTCGAGATATCGATAATGAGTACATCAAACAACCGCATTCTTTCTATCTGCGAACAGTAGGTAGGTATGTAGAAAACTTGCAGAAGAAAATGTTCGACAAAGGTTGAAATTGAGTTCATATACTTGTCTCTATATGTGCGAAGAAGTCTAATAAAGATTTTCTATTTATCTGATCATATTCGATGTGAAGGAATGTCGTTTACAAGATGCAAATCCAAAAAAATTTCCAGTCCTAATTTTTCATTCTTAACTCATGAAATTTGCACAAAAAAATTATAAAAAACTCGGATTTTCCCACATTTAGTACAAGTTTTTTGAGACAACGACGGGTTCAAAGAGGTTCAATCGAAAAAGTGAGGTTATATTCGGAAGCAGCGTTAAATTCCGCATAAGTTAGGCACGTTTGGGAGGCAGTTATTCGGAAATGGGTTTTAATGAAAAACCCTGAAAGGTTTGTCCAGAAATAGTGAAGTCCAGAAGTGAAAACAAGCTGTTGACATAGAAAAATAACAAGAAAACGGTAAGCTTAAAAGCTTGTTTCCGAAGAGTTTTAGACAACGACATTTTTGTCAATACGACGTTCTGTCAAACGACTGTTTGTCATACGACGTTCGTCAACAAAACTGACTGCCCCTTCTGCATCAAGAATGCGATTGGTACGTTCAAAACGTTTCAAATTCCCACTTTCAGAGGAGATCGTTTTGTTTGGTTCTTTGTTTCGATCTTTCGGTTCTCTTCAGCTAAGCGTGTGCAAACTAGCCTTCTCAGGCTGAGCACTAGCTTAGGACAAAGTTGAGTTTGACGGTTGACGAACGTCATATGACAAAATGTCGTTTGACGGAACGTCTTATTGACAAAAGAAAACGATAAGCTCTGGTCGGATGAAAAACCATTCCTAAATTTTTTAAACCAGTCCTACTTAAAATTAATTTTGTCATTTATTTATCGATTGGGCTCTACTGTGTATTACAATGTGTGTATCTTAAACTCACTATTGTTGTTTTACTTTTTTCCAGATAATTGACAACTCTTGTGCACCCGATGATTTTCAATCTCTTCTTTGTATGTGCGGCGGTCTTCTCAACACTCTTTCAGGAGAAGACTTGGCCAAAACCGTCCTGTTACACCGCGAAGAGAGCTCAATTTTGAATTACCTGCTCTATAAAATCATTCTGGTCGAGGAAAGGTAAATCGGCTTCACGCAGATTATGTGGTTTATTTTCCATTTTGATTCAACACAGATACAAAAGATTTTGTTTCACGTAATTTTGCCAATCAAGCGCCATTGTGAGACTCTGCACTTTCCAGTAACCCAGCAGATTGTACTCTGGTGCTGAGCGCTAGTCGATGTGTTCTTCTCGTAACGAAAAGTGTCGTTGCAACACCGCATTTATTGACCAAGGACATGCTTTCAACCATCCTGAATTTCGTTTGGATTCACTTGGAGCATTACATGGATGCAGTGAGGCACTTGGCAACGTCGTCGCTTTTCAACGTCGTCCTCGCTGGAGAAAAACTGGAAGGCAAGTTTTATCGTTAATTTGAATTAACTACATTGTATTGACAGTCCACCCGTCATTGTTCGTTAATGTCGTGTTTCCTTCACTGTTTGAACCAAGTTTGTTTTCCTTTTTAGACAAATTTGTCTTTGACATGATTTTGAATGAAGTGAGCCTAATGGCTAGTGACCGAAGATCAAAACACGCTGCCATATCAGCTCTTATTGGGAATCTGCCCATTCAAAACTTACTGATGAAATGCCCCGGCCTCATAGAAGCTCTTTTGGATTCTGCGAAAACGAGTCCTGCAGTGAATCATGTAATCTCTTCGTTTCTTTGATTTTTTAAAATTATTAATGACCCTGAATTCGGCTGAATTTGGATAAGTAGTGTAATGTACCCACCAGTAGCTATTGCTTGATTCCAAACACTCATTAATTATGTTTCCATGGTAACGTAATTGAGTTGTGAGGAATGGAATACACGTGACTGTGTTTTAGAGATCAAAAATGAAATATTTGGTGTTCCGTAATAGACATTTCACAAAGAGGTGTTTTGATTAATTTAAAAGAGATTCAAATTTTTGAGTGACAGTTCTTACCATTGTTTGAAGTGTGTGATCGTTGCACCGAATTTGTCTCTCCAAAGTCGATTTGACAAAGTTCACAGCACTGAAGTCACTTAGTAAAAAAAATTATTTGCTTTTTCGTGAAGCAGTCCTACTGACTGCGCCATAATTGTGACTCTTTCACAATCATATTCCCGAAGTGTTATAATGTAAATTGTTTGAACCGTCCCCCTCTAGTTCAAATATTACGCACCGACCGTCCAAAGTACGCTTTGAGGAGTCCTCTCCTCCTCGGGTTATTCAGAGTTAAGCCTTAACACGTTGAACGCGGGAAAAAAACGCGTTGTTCCCCTGTGGCGGAGAAATTTTTTTTCGCCGAAACGCTATAGCAGCAACATATATTAAAAAGTAGGTACATTTTTCCAAAAATTTTGACATAAAAAAAGTTGAGAATTTTGAGAATTCATTCTCGGCGTCAACGTGACGCGGCCAGCGGCAGTGCAGCAGTTGCTCATTGGGTTGGCTCAGGCCGCCTGTCCACTGGACGCGAATTCTGGTGGCCTTTGCAAGGGAGATAGTTTGATGGTGCATAGAATGGGTAGGAATCACGTACGACAATATAATACCTAGTTATTCCATACCTGGAAAGAGAACGAGTCCTCTCTTTTTTGGGAGCTTTGTAGAGTTGTCTGGCAAAGATTCAAAACAGAAAAACCGAGTGAAACACAAAAAAAATCGGAGTCGAACCACTGTGTCTTTTTCACGATAACGAACTGAAAGTATAAACTTATGAGAGGATTGAGCTGATTATTGACACAACCAACAATTAAACAATGTCGATCAACCTTAAAAAGAGTGAATCATTCCTTAAAAATGGATGAAAAATGTGAAAACAACGAAATTACCGGAGGAGCGCGGAAAGATAAGGTGTCACTTTGATACCTGCTCAATTACCTTCAACCTCGACCGATTCAGCTCCGGATTGAACCGTTCAACTCATAATATGTTCATCTATCACGAAAAAAAAGCTAGAAAAGAGTGGAAACTGAGAACGAAAGAACAGGAGCAGATATTCTTGAACCTGTTTTGCGAGAGGTGTTTGCCTGACATAGACGCGATCCGCGTCCAAAGTGTTGAGCCAAAGTCAAGGCCAGACTCATCCTCCAAGTCGAGGAGGGTCTCAAGGAAGCGTTAAGGAACAACACTGAGGTCCAAAGTCAAAGCTGAAAAACAACACCAACCATTCTGAAATAAACAACCAAACCTTCTGTATGAAACCTTCACTGAGTTGAGGTCAACCTCCAAATGCGTTCTGTTCGTTTATGAATAGGGTGAGGAATCCTCGAGAAAAGATAGCTTGGAGGAAACCTTCACTCGAGTCGAGGATATCGGCGCCTGGAGGAATGACTATGAATACCACTCTAAAAACTGCTTTGTTTGCTCAAGTACTGCCGATTATTTCTATAATAAACTGTATAGCAGTGATATCTGTGCAGTGATCATTTTCCTGTTTATCCCAAAAGTAAAATAAAAGAATAAAATAAAATTACGGAACATCGAATATTTCATTTTTGATCTTGTTTATTCCATTCCTCACAACTCAATTACATACATTACCATGGAAACATAATTAACGTGTGTTAGGTATCAAGCAATAGCAATAGCTGCTGGTTGTAGGAACTTTATATAAGAACCTTACTTCACCAATGCAGCCACAAAACATCAAACCTTTGATTAAATTCCCTCGGAATTCTGAAAAATGGCCTCTCTCTTTAAGGCATCAATATTATCTCAGAAGATCTACAAACTGGTATGAGCTCAGTTGAAAGCATCTTTTTTCCCATTTTTGACTAATTCTTCTGTAAATCCATAACATGTAATGCATCTGGTTTACTTTCATTGGATTCAACGATCTAACTATTTGTCGTTTACTAATAATATTCTACTCGTTCTAATAATTATTTATTCAATGAATTCACAAGTGTGGCTGTTTTCCAAAATTGTGTTTACTACTTATTTGAATGATTTACCTGTAACACGATTGTGAATCTCTCAGTGTGGGTTAAAAGGTGTTTTGCTTTACATTGTGTTGTGAGTGGGTTGTCGCTGCGCCATTACCTTTCGTGGCGCAGGAATATCTAAGAGACCTTATTAAACTTTAATTTAACCTACTCTAGTAACTAAGCACTCGTGGCTACTCTTAGGTCAATGAATAATAATGTTTAACACCTATTCCATGACGTTGCTGCTCATACTGCTACAGACCTTCTGGTTCGTGTTAGCTTCAAGTGATGAAAAGTAACGTGCTATAGCATTAGCAAACTGAATTAAACCTTCAGAAAACTGAATTAATCCTTTCGCAAACTGAATTAAATCTTTCACGATTAGAATTCAAATTTTCTCAAACAGAATTCACCCTTTCACAATCGGAATTAAACCTTTCGCAAACTGAATTAAACCTTTCCCAATTACAAGCGAACCTTTCATAAAATTAATCCTCTGCACCAAACATGATCAGAGGACATAAGAGTGAATGAAGTCCCCAAAACAATACCTTATCTGTGGACGGTCTATAACTTCCCTGTGGATCGTCAATTACTCCCCTGTGGACTGGCAAACTTTCATTGACCTTCACTGTGTAGAGTCACCCTTCCCTTCCCGTCAGTATTCTGGTCATAAAAGTGTTCGTAGGTTTTTTCTCTTTTTTTTTTTTGTTTTGTGAGGAACATTGCAGGCACCCATGGGTGCCACAATCGGGTCTCCTCCATATTTCCTATCACTGTTCATTTCTGCTAGCACCTCAGCTCTTCTTGCTCTTCTGTAAAGTTTTTACCTGAACAAAAAAAAAGGATTATTAGGTTTTTTTGGGTGAAAGAAGAACAGAGAGAGAGAGAGATGAGAGAGGCAAGATAGAATTATTCGCAATACTATAGAAAAAATTATAATTTACCAGATAGGTGCCTTCTTATTTTTGAGTGAAATTGATTTTAGTTAAACACTAAAACACTATTAACGAAATTATAATTTACTTACATTTTACGAAGTCACGCGGCTGTCTCCTGACCGCCTGACTCAACACTATCAAACTTTGAGCGTTAAAATAGAGGCGGATCACTGACCATACGGGTGGAACATGTCGTGGAACGTCTAGTTACAGAATACATCACCTTCCCATCCCCCTATAAAATCATAGGTGAGCGCATCTCTTTGAAATTCAAGAAAGGCGCGCTTGAAGGTTATATTTCTACTGAAAGATTTTGGCATCGTGTCACGCTGCTCTATCGACCTTGGACAGCCACCTTTACTAGGACGCTCTGTACTTGATAATGAATCTCCTCATCTGTAAATCAAGCTGGTCCAATGTATTTTATTGGTTGTGAAGAAGTTATGCCCTGTTATTTAGCATCATCTTGTTTATTTCAGGCAATCGGTTCGTACGAAGCTTTGATGGCACAACATTTCAAAGAGAAGACGAACATGGAAGAGTGGTATGATTGGTGGGTCAATCCCTTGATAAGTGCGTTAGGCGATCGCCCTAATGCAGCCTTCGATCATATCTTAGGAGCCATCGTCAAATTAGATCCAAGCGTGATTCTTTATATCGCCAGGTAACTTTAACTTGAACCTAAATGGGTATTATGTATGTGCTTGTAAGAGCTTGAATGTTGTTGAGTAAGCAACGTAGTGAGAGAGAGATAAATAATTCGATGTTTTATAACAACTAATAACGGACGGAACCGAACATACATGAGTTGGGAGCGAGATAAGAAGGATAAGAGGATGGTTACATCCATGTTGTTGTTGTGTATGGATGTCGCTATTCGTATTACTCAACACGCCCCCTCGAATTGGGCATACATCAAATTAGGCTATCATACATGACATGCAACAAAACATTACTGGTAACATTCAATGAATCACAAAGTGAACTTAAAAATTCAGGAACATACATAAAAGTTATATGCAACAATTTGACCTTGATTGCATTGCTGGTAATTTGTGTACCAGAGCTCTCGAGACCCATGACTAACGGTCTGAAATCATTGGGGAGGCCAGCATGTAAAAGTGTACCATTCATCAGCGACTTTAAACTGAATTTCGTTAAGTTTATGTGCTGTGGACAAAACATGATTGCAGTATTCCTCCATGTTATTGAAGTTTTCAAGTTTAGCTGTGACCATTTGTCATAAAAGATCAACTTTTCTCGTGAGTCCCGAATCTTCAAATGCACGAGTCAACGATTCCCAAGCTTCTTTAGCTATATTTGCGGCGGGAGCGAGATAAGAAGGATAAGAGGATGGTTACATCCATGTTGTTGTTGTGTATGGATGTCGCTATTTGTATTACTCAACAAATGTACTGGATTGCTTTTTGAGATGGGAACCTAAATTTCTAAGTTCTTTAAAACTTTTTCAGATTGCAAAGCTCAGATCCTGACAGACTGACCAGCATCTTCCTCATATGCTTGCGGATCGGAAGAAAACTCGGTGTTCTCAAAGATGACGATGACAGCAACAAATGGAAAGGCGTTATAGATTATGACTGGCTGGCCAAGCACGTGTACCATCTAAATGGTGATGTAAGATCCGTTCATCAAACTTATTGTACCTCGATAATGTTTTTGTCCTTCAATTCCACGGGTTATATAATGCTATCCGAAATTAGGTAAATATTGATAATTTTTTGACATTTAACCCTAGAAAGCCACCAACAAGGCGTTTCGATTTATTACTACCTTCAGTGGCCTAACTTAGGAGCCTGGAATTACTCTTTGTGAGCCAGCACCAGTGCTGGACGCCATTGGAGTGCACTGCAGACTAGTGTAAGTAAAGTAAACAACCATTTCAGGTTGGATTTTCGTCCGACTGCCATTCCTGGCTTCGCGGACGTCATCAGCTGTCTTCCTAAGGGAAGATCAGAATTTGTTCTGATGATTTCGCTCATGGATTGCCATTGGCCTCACCGCCCTGGGTTGGGACGAGAGGGAACTGCGACCGACTTGCCCGAAAATATGCCGCCGAGGCGAGCCTCGAACTTACGGCCCCTGCAACTGGTTCGAGTCTCGTCTCCAGAGACACATGCCGTAGCTCGCTCGGTCACAGCTGACCCCCTCACGTCGTGACACATGGATCGCATCGGACCTCCCCTATTGCAGACTAGTGTTTTTATACCTTTCTTCTCCACGTCGAATCGACGGTTCGGTGGCTTTTTGCACTCAACCTATTAACTTCTAAAGTTTGAAGAAATCTATTGTTGTTGGGAAAAGTGATGCTGAGTCTCTGGATGCTTTCCAACAATTCTCGTCAGATTTTTGCTTTAAACTTGTCTTGCAAGAGAAGCGTTTTGCAGATGTCTTTGCCTCTTGTGATGTCTCGAAATATTATAAACTTTGACTATCTGAATTTACAATTAAACTTAGATCTCGGACCTACTGTGTGTATTTGCGAACATCCTACTTACCTGTATGTTCCTGTTAACTCATTTATCTCATTTCTTTGTACTGATTTATTTTTAGGTGCGTATCGCCTGTTTCGCTCTAATTACCGAAACTCAAAAACTTTCTGAAGAGTTCTGCTCACGGGAGTTGGACATTGTGAAGTTGTTTTTGAAATACAACATCAATAATCATTGTGCTGCTGAACGTCAAAAAACCATGGCTTACTGCAAAAAAGTAAGATTCCTTATTCAAAATTTTAATTTAGCGACTTATCCTGTAAGTACTAAATGTGATTTGATGTTTTCAGGCCCAAACTTATTTACGTGTCATTTTTATTTCTAGTTCTTAACTCGTTTCAAACTGAGTTTGGACTCTTGCGAACGAGTAATAGAAAAAGAAGAAAAGAAACCGTCTATTGCTGCAACTAAGGATATTTCGGCGTATAGAATTCGATTGAAAGCTTACAATGAATTCAAGAACTGGTTGGTTCAATTTTGCATCGACAATCTCTTCCCTGGTGCGAATTTTGCTCGACGCGGCTCAGCTTTGAACTTACTCACGCTCTGCAACGATTTCGGATTTTGGAACGGCAGCTGCCACTCTGAAAAGAATTGTTCTGTGTTGATGCGGTGCTTTCTCGATTCATACGAAGATAACAAGAACCTTTCGAAGAAGCTTTTGGCCGAAGTTCCTCTAGAAGTTTTAAGGTTCAACGTAAGTAGCATTGGCAATTAATTGTTGTTGTCTTGAAATTCCAAGTATGCAGCTTTGAACTGATGTTGTGGGCATTTGTAGGTCCCAGAATATGTCAGTTGGTATATTGAGAGTTCTGCACGACTTGCTGCCAGTATCAGGCCTGTTGACAGTCAGTCAGCTGCATACTACATCAGTTTGTTGGCGTCCTTCCCTTCGGCTGGCAACCTTTTGCTTTCGTTATACCCAGATGTTGTGAGGATTCAAACGGAAACTGATGTGTCCAAAATGTAAGTTTTGAGTACCTAATCAACTCTTTTTTGTGTAATCCAAGTAGTTTCTTCCTGATTACTGCACTTTAAAATTGATCTCTATTCCACAACGAACTCCCATAATATTTTAATACCTGGGATACGAAGCTTTGATGTATGTTTTCGGTGACGTAGGTCAACACTTACTGTTGATTGAATTTTGGCCCTGAAGATGATTTTTGAGCAAATCATTTGGCTCTTGTGGTAAAGAGAAATTAATTTCTTGTAACTTCTCTTCCATCACCCAGCCGCTGTTATTTTGATACCGTTGTGATACCCTGGTTACTTTCTGTGGATTCAGATCATACTGTTTGTTCGAACTCCCGCCGCTTCACGAACGGTGATTTCAAATCTACCGCCTCACCTGCCAAGACCCGGTTCCGAGGCAGGGCCAGCGCTACCGCCCCATTCTCAACCCGATTAAAAGCGATATCCCGATAATCCGTAAACCGGATTATAAGAAACAGTACGAGTATATTTTTGCACAATAGAAGAACATGATTGAGTTTGCTTTCAAATCGGTGATTTCAAATCTACCGCCTCAACTGCCAAGACCCGGTTCCGAGGCAGGGCCAGCGCTACTGCCCCATTCTCAACCCGTTTAAAAGCGATATCCCGATAATCCGTAAACCGGATTATAAGAACCAGTACGAGTATATTTTTGCACAATAGAAGAACATGATTGAGTTTGCTCCCCCGAAAGTATTGAATCAGAGCGACATCATTGCGCCCTCGGTTCGGGAGGGTCTGGCCCCTGATCTGTCGGACGCGCGACTGCCACGCCCCTAGCGAGAATATTAAAAACTGTTTGTCATCTTGCTTACTGCGAGTGGTTTGTTATCATCGTATAATGTTATCAAACGTCATTTGCATGCGTAGGTAGGTAGTTGAAGCACACCAAAGTCGCGAGCTTTTTCCAAGTTTCAGTCTATATGGGTACCTAATGAAACTTTTGCTTCCAAGTCTGTTCTACCTCCCATTTATTTTAAGTTCAGTATAGCAATGACAATTGCATTTTGCACTTTTGTACAAATGATAATATTAATAAATTTATATAGTGTAACTACCAAAGTACCATCCTTTTTAACGTTAGGTACCTTATAATTCTGACTTTATGGTTAATACCTTATTTACTCACTCCATTGAAAGTAAATATAAATTTCTACTGATTGTAAGTTTCCCGCCGCTATAAATGTGATTATGGGTTGAGATTTGAAGCAATAATTTTCCGAAGGAGAGAAGAAAGGGTATTCTCGTATTTTCTAACGAAGAGAAGAATAAAGAAGAGTTCATAACATCAAAAATTGTATTCCTCAACTCTCCATCATTAGTAGTCTACCATCAAGAGTTCCGAGACAAATTGACTTCAATAGTTGTTTTTCCCAGCTGCTTCCGGCTACAGCTCAGGATACATTTTCGAACGACCATAATATTAAGTAATCTGAAGAAATTCAAATCATCATCATAGCAAATCATTGACCAGGCGGCAGACATGGATTTCGAATTTTGACAGTAAGGTACCTAGTTGATGAAAGTCTCCTAGTATTCTAGGTAGGGGCGCTGCAGTCGGGCATCCGACAGATCAGGGGCCAGACTCTCCCCCTGGTTCCGACCTGCTCCGCCATCTTTCCACGGTCCAGGCAAAACTGTTACCCCGCTCATCCACTGTTTAATTTTTATACTGCTTAATACCGTTATTACCGCCTTCATCTGTATAATTAAACCCGTATTTTACCAATAATTGCCGTTATCATTACCCCGTATCCTGTGGTAAATACACTGTTGGTTAGCATCTTCAAATGCTGGCTCTACCCGCTGTTCTCAGGCTCCTTTCAATGGCAACTCTTACTTGCATGTTAAAACTCTCTGATCGAATACGTAGTTACTTCAATTGGATTGATGTACTGTTGTTTTCATTATTTGCAAATAGGTGGTAAAAAAAAATCTTTTTTTTTTTTGTATTATTCCACCAGCTACAAGATTCATGTAATGCATTTTACGTTATATTCTATACTCCGTCAGATATTTCTGTGTGTATGAATGAAAGTGAGCCTTCAACGTTGGGTGGCCTCTTCCATGACAGCATTGCCATGTGCAGGGATATTTCCCTTCCCCCGAGAAAGTGTTTCCCATCTGGCTCATTTTGTTTAATTTTCAATATTGTCAAGATTTTTTATTATCTGATTCAATTTAAACCTAGTTCTGGCACTGGATTAATTAGATTAGTTTAATTAGACATTTACAGCAGTAGCTTCACAGTAAGAATGTGTCAGTTTTGGCTGCAGAGATACTTTTCCCGTTAGATTGGAGTCACTAGCCTCCATGACTGTAGAGGGAGTCGTCCCACGCACACAGAAATATCTGACTGAATATAGTGCTTTTTTTGAGTTGCTTGTGGATGTACAGTGACTTCATAATTAATTTATGCTCAAGTAATGCTCTTTGTCATTAGCCCAGATATAGCAAGATATGTCTGTGTTGCCGTCATACTGGATAAACTGAAGAATGAATTGGAAACTGCTCAACAAAGCCTGCTGAAAGCGGCTTCTTCAGGTCCACTGTATGGTCAACTGTTTGTTTTACGACACATCCTGAAAGATGCTGATTTCGAGTAAGATAGTTCACTATATTCGTACGTTTTGTCCTTTTAAAAAAATCGCCTGAAACATGAATGAAATTTTGTTTAAATGTATTCGGCTTCTTTTCAAATTTCGTAAACACAATCAATTCTTCATCGTTCGATGTGAACTAGTGACTGGTCGTGGGATCGATAAAATCTACCTAACTAGATGTATTTATCTTGTTTAGTTTATTGGTGAATTCAGAAGAATGGAAGACAATCATCGAGGAATTAATTACAGTCGCTTACGAGTGCAACCATGTTGTTGCTAGCGTCGTCAACTCTTCCTCACCCGAAGGACACCTTCCCATGGATTTTGATTACGGTAAGTAGTGGGGATAGTACCCGCAGTGCTACTTAAATATAATAAATTATAAAGCTTAGTACGCACTGAGACTCATGGAGTCGATTCATGTTGTGATGCTGCATCCGGGCTGCATAGATTTATTGTTTGGACGTGTAACCCTTTTTGTTGAAGGAGAAAGGTTAGAAGGGGAAACTCCTATACTTATTGATTCTAAGTATGAATTTAAGAATTGCGGATAAGGTTGGATAAATAGACCTACCTTGGTTGTTCTGTTGTGATGTTGAGTTTGCGTTGAAGTATTGCTGCCACCACCTACCAATGGGTAGGATATGAGTCAAGAGACTCAAAGTATATTATGCTTGAAGAGCATTGAATTTAAGTTAAGTATTATGAAGTTAAAATGGTGCCAGAGTGAATAGTAAAGTTATATTGCTGAAGGCTTATACTCTTTGAATTACTAATAAACCTTGAAAAAACTCTGGTTTGGATCAGTGAAAAGTCAGCGATATGAGGCGTACTTCCGTATGGTATGTGTTCAAGAAAAGTAATTAAACAAATATTTACATAATATTTATGTATTTATGGTTCTCCTCTTATACCTCTCTATGTACTAAAATCCTAATAACACGATCTCTCTCTCTCTCTCTCTCTCTCTCTCTCTCTCTCTCTCTCTCTCTCTCTCTCTCTCTCTCTCTCTCTCTCTCTCTCTCTCTCTCTCTCTCTCTCTCTCTCTCTCTCTCTCTCTCTCTCTCTCTCTCTCTCTCTCTCTCTCTCTCGCACACTTATAGGAATGATGACAATGTGTGTACACGTTGGGCGTGTACACGTAAAGTATGAGTACAAGACAAGTTAAAGTTATCATGAAATTAGACAATAAAAGTGAATTTAACTGTTAAAACTACGGGGAAATTTAGGATAGGGCCATTCTCAATCTTTGTAATAAAGCTATTGGCAGGTATGATGCGCCTGTTCGCCAGTCTTTAGTTGAAGATGAAATCCTAACACAATATTTACAGAAAAAGTAGGTTTTCATATCAGACAGTCCTTGGGTGGGGTCATAGTCGCAGTAGAAGTCGCAGGGAAGAGGTCGGAGTCGTCGACATCGTGTTGGAGTCAGTGAAGTCGGTTGAAACCAGAATGTGAACACTTTCGGATTGGGGGGCCAGTATACTCCATCAGCTTGTACTCTCCACCTTGGCGCCACTCGTAGAATCAAGGGCAAGATGGCAATGCTGAGTGCATATGGAATTCGGGAGGAGAGAGGCGCATGCGCAGTTGGTCAGTGGCTGGACAGTGGCGCTACTCGGACAGAAGGGGAACTAACCCTGAGGTAGATGGTACTGGCTCAGGTGTTGGTGGCACTGTCTTGGACGCAGAAGGCACTGGCTTGACTGACAGTAGGCTATGTGTATGATCAATAGAGAGTTTTTGCTGCCAAAATCTGACAGGCCTTGTTAGGAGGAGACTAGCGCGAGCAACCAAGGAGGCTGCCCAGTTGAAGGAGGCCCGTTAACTATGGTCAGGGGGGGGGGGAGGCGCTTATGCCAGGGGGCCTCTAGAAACGGGTGACTGTCTGAGGAACCAATTCATTGTCGCCCGCTATTGTCGGGAGGTAAATTCATCATCACTCGCAAACTCCGAGCTTTGTGAAGAGGTTCCACGGGCCCCTTTAGTGGCGTATGAAAACTCTCTATTAGCCTTTTCGGGAATAATTGTCGCTCTTATTTTGATAGCACGTTGCATCCAATCAGAGGCGCATTAATAACAAACAACCCAGATGGTGGGTCCGCAAAGTGTTTCACAGCGGGAATCACCATGGGCAAGATCTTTTGAACACTTAGAGATTGAATGATAAGCACAGGGTTCCAGAATTTTATGAGGATGTCGCCAAGTGATTTTGAAATAATTTTAACGAAAATTGGCAGTCGAATTTCGAAAAAAAATACGAATTTTTGGGGATCTGTTTTACGGGCCAACAGACTTGCTGCCACTCTCTGGTTCCTAGCTAGTGGAGACTCATACACAAGCCTCATGTATACCTGCGCGGCTGAGATTCACATCCGCAATGACATTGTTGCGCAACATTGAGTCAAAGAATCCCATTTTCGATGGGATTCAAAAGACTCCGAAAATACTAGCCCGCAACATTCTATTTCATTGCAACAATGATACTACGCAGCGTAGATGCAGGCCGGACAAAGCCGAGATTCTCTGGAGATGCAAAGAGTCGACTCAAGGAATCCCAATGCGTACTAGGCTTAAGTATATGTCGGCTAGCCAATTGATTGCCTCGTACGTTATTCAAACTAAAGCGGGAAATTGACATTGATGAGGAACAAGTTGCTGCGTTGGTAGCTAGAGTCGCATGCAAGGAACAACTCCAATGACAGCACAAAATACCCGTCTGGGCTGTCAACACTTGAAGGCGAAGAAGACGAAGGCGGGAAGCCTGTTCCTCACTCTACTGTAGAGATGGGCGAAAAGGTTACATTTCTGTATTAGGTTCCACTGTTACCGCTCTGGGTGGGTAATAGGTTCCAATAACCTGTTATTTATTAATAGGTTATCTCAGGGACTTTCTCAGAAGCTCATTCTGACATACCATTCCAAGGTACCTATCGTTTTCGTGATTTCTACTTTTCGTTCCCGACCTACGTTCGTTTGTTTATCATGTCATATTGTTATTCCATTCCGAACTATCATTCCGTTGATCTCTAGTTTTTGTTTCCTACCTAAGTTGGGGTTTCTATAATGTTATTCCCGACATATTTACGTGTTAGTGTATTTTCACTCTTTAGCTGGGTTCTCACGGGGCATGAAGACGAAAGCGTGCCACTCTTTCGATCTCGCGGTCGTGAGCTTTCCTGGAGTGGGGGAGACAAATTGAATCAGTCGTGGGTCGTGGACAGTTCACACGATCACGACTCAGTTTATCCCTTGAAGCCAACATGGACGAGGCACTTGTCGAAGGTTGTGCATTATTAAGTTTGCTTTTAAGTGGTATATTGGCCAATAAATTGAGGATGAAGAAACGGAAGAAGAAGCGTTATTGGGTCCGGAAGTAGATTCTCGAAAGAAGAAATCTGGGGGAACACCATTTGGCAGAAGTTGAGCTGAAACACTACCCTGCAGATTTTAAAAATTTGCTGCGAATGACTGCAGATCAGTTTGATTTTCTCCTAAAATGCGTTTCTCCTCACATTTCGAAATCAGACACCAACATGAGACAAGCACTGCCCGCTAAATTAAAACTGCAAGTAACGCTACGCTTTTTAGCTAGTGGAGACTCTTTCAAAACCCTGGAGTATATGTGTCGTGTGCCAAAGAATACTATCAGCAACTTCTCGCTCCCAACCAGGCGTGACTTCGCCTGAAAATCAAACACGTTTGATTCCGAGAGCGAGCAGTCGTGGACTGTCCACGATTCGGATGACGTCAGAGGCAAACTCACGACCAGTCGTTCAGACGGAGGCAATTCCACGAAGTAGAGGCACACGCTAGCGTGCCACGGCCCGTGAGAACGCAGCTTTTTTCGATTAAAAAACCCAAGCTATTTTTCTGGCTCTACAAATTTTGGAGCCTTCCCTGGAACGTTATTTAGTAACAGGATTATTTTGGTAATGGGTTCCAAGCGGAATTAACGAAACCCGGTATAGGTTATTTTTAACTGTTACATTAAATACCGCCCATCTCTACTCTACTCGGATCAGCCGCCTTGTTTGGATCGGATGTTTTAACTTTACCTCCTTTGTTGAATGGCATGGACTCAAAGTAGTAGCTTTCCTCGCGTCAATTTGTCGAATTAACATTAGTTTGGTTAATACCGTCAATGTCATATGTCGTTGTGTAGCTGTCAAGAAGTGTCATTATAAAGTGAAGTCCCATCAGCCTTCGGTCTTGTTCTTTATCCACAGTTCTACCACGCTCACAGAAAATTCAGGGTAGCTCCCTTTTTAATTTGACATAATATGTCAAATGAGCAGATGAGATTTAGGCAGTAAGAACGACTACTCTGAAATTTAAACTATTGATGTATATTATACATCAATAGTTTAAATTTCAGAGTAGTCGTTCTTACTGCCTAAATCTCATCTGCTTTTAGATTCTAACATTTTCTTTCATTCCAGATATCAAAGCTTTAGGGCACAAGGAAGACGTGCCTAAAGTTACCTCACAAATGCTACTTCTATGTTCTTGGAGGACCGTCAAAGAAGTGTCTCTGTTACTAGGAGAACTTTCAGAATCCGTTCCTATTTCTATTTGTGGTAAGTAAACACTCATCTACTGGGCCTGTTCGAGAGACCAAGTAACAAGGGTCAAGGACTCTGCAGGTCTATAGGATTTTCTAACGTTACAATACCGTAATTTCAAGGTTACAAATTTTTCTCGGGTACTTACCCTTGTACCTTATCTTGCTATCTCGCAAATGGTTGTTTTTTGAGAAAAATTTGGACATACTGTAATTTGTTCGTTTAGAGTCTTCTTCTTGTAGAATTTTCACTTTTCCAAGACAAACCCTGTTATCTTAATACTGTGAGGAGATAACTATCACAGTGATGTGGACTTTTAGGTGATCCTGGACTAATCACTGAAGAAAGAGTTTTGGAAATCGGTGAGCACTTGAGCGGTTTATTAGCTGAAACTAAACATCGAGGTGCCTTTGAACAAGCCTACGTTGGTTTCTGCAAACTAGCATCGCGGTTGTGGCGGTATGTTTTTTGGAGTCTCTTCATAGACAGTTACAATGAACCAAATGCATCACAGTGTACTCATACTTAACTCTTCTATTTCAGTTACCCTAAAGGAAACTTGCACGAACTTCCTGGCCGTTGGCTCGATGAAACTCTTGAAGAGATCTCTAGCAACCAAAATCTCACTGCAACTCGTAGAAGTGCTGGAATCCCATTTAGAATACAGGTTTACCCCTTTTTGCTAACTACCTTTCTGAATATGCTTACTACCTCTCTGAATTTGCGAACTACATTCTGCTTCTGGAAACAGGTTTTTTCCCCTAGTTGAAGTAACCCTTCAACCAGGGAATTTATTCAGCCTGCTCCCATCACTGAATACAGGCGGTTTACATTCTTAACTTTTATAAAATGAACATCAACATGATTTAACAGAATAAAATAGGTTTCAAAATAAACCACAGGGTACTGCTAATAAGTTCCTCTGCCCACTTATAGTAGGTCAAAGTCCATGGAGTTTACAAACTCAATAAAATCAAACAAATGTTTGTTTATCAAATTAAAATATTCTGGCCAATCCGAACTGCTCAGCATCACTTTCCTGATGAGTCGTGCTCTTTCTGGCTCAAACAACGCGCACCGGATGATCAGATGGTCCCATGTTTGTAATACGCGCTCACCACAAGTGCAAGTCCCATCACTGAGCAAACCAAACCGCTGCAAATAGGCTTTATTCCTCCCGTGCCCTGTTAGAACCTGAGTAAGTTTGTAAGAGCACTCAAATTTAACCTTGAGCCTCCCTCTTACAGTTGGGAAAAACCGCTTTGTGTGCCGTGCTGTATCAGTGTTGGCATCCCACAGCAAGCTCCAGGCATTAATTGTCTCCTCACGCAACAATCTCTGAACATAAGATCGTGGATATGCTTTGAAAACTTCAGGCAAAATGGTATCCTCTGCTGCTTCTTTGGCAAGTTCATCTGCAGCCTCATTTCCAACAATTCCTGAATGAGCTTTTAGCCACCTGACACCAATCCTCCACACACCACGAAGTTCGCGCAGGGACCCTCTTATTTGCTCGACAATTGGCAAATGGTTTCTGTGGTCTTGCAGCATTGCGATAGAAACCTTGCTGTCTGTCCAAATGCATGCTGACCTGTTTTCCTCGCAGACCACCTGGACGCTCAACCTCCTCAGCGCCTCGGCAATGGCGAGGAGCTCGGCCTGATTGTTTGAACATCCTGTTCCCAGTCGAAATTTGGAGCAGTGAATTGGTTCGCCAGAAACTCCTCCATATGCCACTATTGCGCAGCCTGTAGCTGGAGACCGGCTTGGAGCCTGTCTCAGCGTTTACGTTCGACGCCCACCTTAGATATCTGCAGAGGATAGTTCTTCTTCCAGACTCCCGAGTTCCGGAAGATCCACGCTGTATAGAGAACTTGACACCTCTACCAAGTTTGCCAGCCTCGCGAAGAAGACAGAGACACCTCTCCAGCCAATGGCTATTCAAGCTTACAAGAGAAAAGCTGACACTCAACGGAAGGACCTACAACACCGATCAATGGAAACTCTGTTCCCTGTGCAGTAGTTACCGGGGAGAAGATGTTCACCACTTTCTGTTCGTTTGTTCTGTTCTTTCAGAATTTAGGTTGCCGGCCTGCAGAAAGCTCACACTCACGCGTGATGAGGCATTATCAATCCTCAATGGTGACATCTGGTCTCAGTCAGTATTTCTTATAGAACAGCCGGGCACAGTTCCTTGCTTGTGAAGGAATTCTACGTTGTATTTCTACCTTTTCATTTTGGCTAACTGTTTCTGTTTAATATGTTGAGGTTATGGACTTTTTCTTTTATTATTATTAGTGGGTTTTTTTACATTAAAAGTCCATAGTCGTTTCCAATCACTTTCATTCGTGGAGAGCTTTTGACAACAGTCTGGTTGTAAATTGTTAATCCAACAGCAAAAGGACAAGATTTCTAGTCCCCCCCCCCTTTTTTTTGGTAGAGTGCTGGGTGAGGGGAGTAAAAGAGCGGCGTTTCCTCGGTTTAAGCGATTTATTCTCGTGTCTGCTTTTGCCTTCGTCGGCATCGTCAGGATACTTTCAATGAGGAATTTCAACATGTCGGAGTTTCCTATTGAAGACCCCAAAATCGGATTCAGCACCACGAAAAACCTCCTATGGAAAACTTTCAGCCCGTACTTCCTAATTTACGAATAAACAAAACAGTGTAGAAAATATGAACGTTTAAAATAACCGGGAGGATGGCATCAACCAGCAATAGTTGATGTACGGCCGCTTGAAGCGCTGAGATTGTGAAATCTCACTTCGTGTAGTCCTCGAAGGCAAAATTTCACAAAACCAATAAAGATCGAAATCGAAGAACTGAAGGGAAAAAATAGAAAAAACAAGATAGAGAAAATGAGGTTACTCCTGTTTTTGTTTGATAACTTTCCTGTTAGATAACACGATTTTGTTGTTCCATCGGACAACTAGGGGAGGGAACGGCGACCCGAACAGCCAATCAGCGAGCGTTTCCGCTTCACGTTGAAGAGCTCCGTTTTCCCGGTTATATTTTGGAATCATAAATTTTTATTGTCTCCCAAAAATAACAGGAGGATTTTATCTATCCCACACCATTAACTATTCAGGAAATATGCAAACAGAATTCGGTGAAATTCCTCATTTCATAATTTGTGTGCTGGTTCAGGTTATATAATAGTTGGGAGGCTTGTAACACAATTTATAAGTTTTGGATAATTTTTAGTATTATTATTGTGGAAAAGTGCTATTTTTGAGCATTCTCTGAATTTATTGAAGGAGGGTCCTCTAGTAGGTTTGTGCATCAATTCTAATTTGTTCTATGGTGCTCAGATTTTTTATCATTCTCAAAAAGCTTCATGTAGCGGGAGTAACATCCAATACTTCGCTATTTCAGAGCTCTCTTGCAAAGTAGTAATGTAAACCTTTTTCCTCCCCTCACCCAGAAACTTTTACAAAAAATCTTGTCCTCTTGCAGCCAGTTTTTTTTTTTTTGTCTGTAGTAGTGGCTACTTGTCTTCTTCACAGAAATCTTGTCCTCTTACTGTTGGATTGACAATGACAACAAGAGGGTTGTCGAAAGCTCTCCACGAATAAAAGTTATTAGAAACGACAAAGGACTTGTGTTTCTATTCAGTTTCTTCGGTATTTAATTAATATCGATTCTCAAAGTGTATAATTTATTTTGTATAATGAACGAAACAGATGCGTCTGGATCTCTAGCGGCTCGTCCTCGTCCCAAGCGCTCCCAGCGGCCTTCCTGCTAACTCTCTTATCTCCTCTGTTTCCATGGACCTAATATCCTACTAGAGATACTACTAGGTAGGTCCATGTCTGTTTCTCACTTTTTTCCTCAACTCCACTTTCACCCGGTTTAGCAATAACTTTTTTTTCTTTTCGTATGGATTGCTTTTATGAAAAACATTGTTTATGACAACAATATGAATCATTCCCGACCTAAAATTGAATTGCAAAGACAGAAAAGTCGAGAATGTTTTTCTCCCGAAAACGTCAGTCCCAACGCCCTTCGAGTTTAGTTTAGCAATCGCAGTTTTAATTTTATATCTCCTGAACCACTTGCTCTCTCACCTTGGAACTTGGTGAGGATATTGGGTGTTTAGAGAGGAATGGATTCCAATTTCCCCGGGCGGCCGTCAGGGGCGGAGGGGAGGGGGAAATTTGTTTCGCGATTATCAGGGTTCCGGGACAAAAATCCAGGCAAAAATGGGTCAAGGAGGGTTTTTCCTAGATTCCTGGATAATTTCTATGGGGGATAGCAAAGCCAGATTTGGTCGGGCGACCATCAGGGGGCGGGGGGATATTTCAAAAAAAGTTATTGCTAACTTCACTCACCTTGAGGGGGTCTCTCACCTTGAAACTTCGGCAGTATGTAAGTATGCCGAGTAGATAGGAAGACATGGTGTCAAATCTGCCCAGGCAGCAGTAAGGGAAGGAAGTACCGAGTTTTAAACTTCGAAAATTTCAAATTCGCGATTTTTTCACGTTTTACGTTATTCTGAACACTTTTAGTAAAATTGTTGAAAAACGGGATTTTGAACGAAACTTTTTCAAGTCTGGAAGTTATTGCTGGTTGCATTCTCGGAAAATGTCAAAGTCCCACCACTCTCCGAGTTTATTTGGGCGAACGGCGTTTTAATTTTATATCTCCTGAACCACTTGCTCTCTCCCCTTGGAACTTGGTGAGGATGTTGGGTATGTAGAGAGAAATGGATTCTTAATGTCAAAATGCCCCGGGCGGCCGCCGTATCGCGATTATCAGGTTTCCGGGAAAAGTGGCAAAAATGGGTCATGGAGAGGGTTCTCACTTTGCAACTATTTTTCCTAGATTCCTGGATAGTTTCTCTGGGGGATAGAAAATCCAGATTTGGTCGGGGGGCCGTCCGGGGGTGGGGGGGGGGGGATTTGATCCAGGAATCTACCTATTATTATCATCATCATCACGGTTGAGAAAACGCTGCCAATTAGGGTTGAATGGGTTTATCAATCAACAGTATCAATCAACGAAAACAAACCTGGAGCAGTGGGCCGTTCAGAAGATTGAGGTTTTTGAACGCCAAGTCCCGTTTCCCCCTCTAAAGTACCTACAGCTTGCCAGGTGATGATCTGGGACTGTTTTCAATGGTTTCAGCCTGAAAAATAACATGGAAAGTGATAATCCACTCGCTTAGTTTCCCGAGTATGCCTGATTTTCCCTCATAAGCAACATTTTATGCTCAACCATAGCCTCCTCCCTCGTAGGACACAAACTCAAATTGAGCGTGAGAATGAGACTTGTCACCAGTAGGTACTCTGTGAAATGAGATAAGAGAGTTAGCAGGAAGGCCTCACTCACTCACTCACTCACTGCTTGGGGTTGCCATTGGAAAAGAGTTTCAGGCTCTGATGGCTTATACTCTCCCTCTTTCGAGGCCCCTTTATGTTAAAAGAGGATTCCGCCGGCTACCCCACTTCAGAGTTTGTAAATCTTTTGCTGAGATCAGCAAATTTCTTTATGCGTTTCCACGAAATTAGACGCAAAGATGCGCGCTCCACTATGTGGTGACCAAATGCTTCTGTTCTGGATCTCCAGAATCGGTCACATCTGCACAAGAAGTGTTCAGCTGTGTCTTCTTCTTGTTCGCATGGACACATTGATGAAATACGACTGTCCATGATATTCAGCATTCTTCGGAAGTCGTAATGTCCCGTTAGAATGCCTATCATTAGCCTGATGGTGTTTCGACTTTTTGAGGTCAACCATAGGGCCTGTTTTGCGTCATACGAGGTGATGAGCATTCTGGTCTGTCTGTATCTATCAGTTTCTTTAGACCATAGTATATTAAGGTCTTGGGATTCCCATTTTTTAACCTTTTCTTTACAAGCATTCTTCGAAATGCCGATCACTGGTGAGGGTCCAATGAAGTTATTTCTTGAACCCTTTTTAGCAAGGTTGTCGGCATATTCATTTCCGGGCTGATTGGAATGTCCGGGTATCCATTTTATAGAAATTTTATTATTTCCTAAAAACAGATTATTTGTTAGCCTTTTCGTTTCCCATACCAGTTTTGAGGTAGTAATGGGATTTTGAAGGGCTTTTATACTTGCCTGGCTGTCGGTAAAGATGTTAATTTTCTTGTTGTTGACACCAAGTTGTATTAGTGTTGTGATGCATTCTTTAATAGCGAGTATTTCTGTCTGAAATACTGTTGCGTACTTGTCAAGGCTATACCAGTTCGCCACTTCAAGGCTGGGTATGTAGACACCCGCCCCAGAATTGGTTTCCTGAGGTCCGTCAATTTTGGATCCATCTGTATAGCAATTAATGGTGTCTGCCGTGTCAACAGGGTTTTGTTGGTGGTACCATTCATCTCTACTTTTTATCTCAAAAGTAGTCCTAAGATTCCAGAAGTATCTCTTTCTCATCTCATCCGATGGCATGAGAGTTTCTGGGACATATGCGTTAACCGCCTTTTTAATGAGTGTATGACCCACTTGGGAGTAGTGTGTTAGGTGACTAGTGTCGTGTATCCACTCGCCCAGTGAGTTTAGTCTTATGACAGCTTGCATAGAGTATACCATTATTAATGTCTCTATGGGAGCCAGTCCCAGGATTATTTGTATGCTTCTTGTTGGAGTTGTGCGAAAAGCGCCACTAATGAGCATACATGAAAGTCTTTCTACTTTTTGTAGATGTCTATTTTTGTCTGATCCTGGCCACCAGCCAACCACCCCAAAGAGTAATCTCGGAAGTATGATGGCCTTATATATCCATATTGCAATTTTGGGAGTGATACCCCATTTTTTCCCAATAGCTTTCCTCGCACAGAATAGGCTATTGGTGATTTTTTTGGATTTCCATTCTATGTGTGATTTCCAATTAAGTTTGGAATCGAACATAATGCCTAGGTACTTGACTTTGTTTACCGGTATGAGTACGTTGTTAAGGTAGGTCATTCCGGTTAATTGTGGACCTCTACGTTTCCTAGTAAATGTGATAATTTCTATTTTGTAAGGGTTAATAAAGAGTCCTTTGTTCCTACACCATTCTTCTAAAAGTCTGAGTATAGTGTTAGCTTCTCTGGTAATTTCAATTATGTTGTTGCCCTTAATTATGGCTACCCCATCATCAGCAAAGAATTGAGAGTGGTGACATAGATCTGCCATAGTTCTGACTAGATCATCTACCACTAGACACCATAATAGAGGCGAGAGTGCTCCACCTTGAGGAGTGCCTCTGTGTACTCTATAGGTTTTAGACGTGTTACCTAGGTCGCACGTAATCGTTCTATTCAGCAGATATGATTTGCACCATAAAATTAGGGGCATATCTATTCCTCTGCTTTCCAGTGCAAGCTGTATGGCTGGCCATGACAGATTGTCGAAGGCACCCCCTATGTCAAAAAATATAGCTGTGGCGCTATCGCCGTTAAAAACTATTTTCTCTATATGCCCAATGAGGTTGTGGAGGGCACCCTCCACAGATTTTCCTTCCATATAGGCGTATTGTTGATGATGAATTGGTTTTATTGATAGCTTAGTTTCTCGAATATACCTATCAATGATTTTTTCCAAAATTTTTATAATTACTGAACAAAGACTAATAGGTCTCAAAGATTTCGGATCTGTATAGTCTGATCTACCTGGTTTTGGTATAAATATTGCCCTAGTTTTCATAAGGGCAGGTGGTACGTATCCCCATCTGATCATCCCTCTAAGGATATCAATTAGAAATGGTTTGATATAGTTGAATGATTTTTGGAGACAAACTATTCTTATGCCATCTCCACCACATGCTTTGTACGGTTTCATAGAGAAGGTTGCCCATTCAGCCTTTTCTAGTGTAATTAATCGCTTACTGAAGTTCACATAATCATAAGATGGGATCATGTTATTTACTTCCCTAACGTGTTCTGTGCTGCTGGCAGGGACTGAGTCGGGAAAGTGAGTAGTAGCTAGGATATCTAGTGCCTCTGCTGCATTAGTAGCTGTTCTCCCATCTGGGTGTCTGAGTAGTCCCAGTCGGGGGGTAAATTCGTCCTGAAGAATTTTGAAGAGTCGAGCAGACTCCTCTGTAGATTCTATTTTAGTGCAGAACTCTCTCCAGCTATTTCTCTTGCTTAAGCTGAGGAGGGCCCTATACTGAGTTCTACTGTGCTTAAATGCATCGCGATCGGCTATCAGTCTACTTCGTCTTGCCTTTCTTTGAAGTCTGCGGCAGTTTGTTCTAGCGCTCTTCAACGAGGGTGTCCACCAAGGCTTGCTTCTCTCCTTTACGATCCTTGGCGGACAAGCCAGGTTGAATGCATCATTAACACAATCTACGAATGATTTTGTTGAATTATTAAGTGAGTTCCTGTCCTCAATCATCCACTCTACAGCGGACAGGAGCTCCCTCAGACGGTTTTCAAATTGTTCCCAGTCTGTTCTTCTGGGATTCTGTACCCTAATTCTAGGAGGAGTAGGTAATCTTATGGTAAATGTAATAAGTCTATGATCTGACATTATTACCTCTGGATTCACCTTCCACTGATTAATGTATTGTGTTATGCCCTGAGAGGCAAGAGTAATGTCAATAATTAAGGTTTCCGGGAAAAGTGGCAAAAATGGGTCATGGAGAGGGTCTCTCACTTTGCAACTATTTTTCCTAGATTCCTGGATAGTTTCTCTGGGGGATAGAAAATCCAGATTTGGTCGGGGGGCCGTCCGGGGGTGGGGGGGGGGGGATTTGATCCAGGAATCTACCTATTATTATCATCATCATCACGGTTGAGAAAACGCTGCCAATTAGGGTTGAATGGGTTTATCAATCAACAGTATCAATCAACGAAAACAAACCTGGAGCAGTGGGCCGTTCAGAAGATTGAGGTTTTTGAACGCCAAGTCCCGTTTCCCCCTCTAAAGTACCTACAGCTTGCCAGGTGATGATCTGGGACTGTTTTCAATGGTTTCAGCCTGAAAAATAACATGGAAAGTGATAATCCACTCGCTTAGTTTCCCGAGTATGCCTGATTTTCCCTCATAAGCAACATTTTATGCTCAACCATAGCCTCCTCCCTCGTAGGACACAAACTCAAATTGAGCGTGAGAATGAGACTTGTCACCAGTAGGTACTCTGTGAAATGAGATAAGAGAGTTAGCAGGAAGGCCGCTGTGAGCGCTTGTGTCGAGGACGAGCCGCTGGAGATCCAGACGTGCCTGGAAGATGCATCTACTTTTGTTCTCTTTGCAGGGACTTGTATGTACTGAATTAGAAGTCGGAGGAGGAAAATGTTTCCATCGAGGTATCAAAACGTTAATGAAATTGGCCAATGATCCAACGAACTCAGTTGAAACGAAGTGTCACGCTTTGAATATTCTACGAGCCTTGTACAGACATACGCTTCTTGGAGAGATGGTCAGCCCTTACGTCGCCGAAGGCTTGAGTATTGCTATCCAAGGTTTCAACGCCAGCACTTGGGCGGTAAGAGCATTTTGTTGTCTATGAGTATTTTCAGTCTTGTGGTAGAGGCAAGTGAGTTTCACGAATCACGCTCACGTATGGTCTTAATTTTAGGAAAGAAACTCATCTACGCTCCTCCTGAGCGCACTTATGACGAGGGTATTCGGTGTGCCCAGATCTCGTTCGGAAAACCTCTGTTGGAAGAATAAAATGACAGGAAGGATATTCTTCCAGAGGTATCCTTCTCTTTTTGGAGTTCTACTGAATCATCTTGAGACGGCCTCACAAAAATCATTGTACCCAGCTACGTATCCTGCCTTGCTGATTTTGGGTAGACTGTACCCTTCCTCATTGGAAGGAACTGATTCCAATTTGCAAGTGAGTCTCGTGCTTCTTCAGTTGGTATTGTATTATTTTAATGGTTTATTAAGGGTTCAATAATAATTAGGTCTTCACGTGGTCTTTATACTATCCAGTTATATTCAGTTCAGGTTACATAGGTAGATGGTGGTTGCTAATATTATTGCCTTGGATGGCTAATATTGTCACATCTTCCCCTTGAGATTAAATCAATTCAAAATATAAAATAAACAAAATATAAATGTACTCATCTAGAACAAAATTAAACATTTAAGTTTACTTAACTCATAGCGCTAGGCTAACAATTGAAATAATAAAGAATTTAAATAATCATTGTTACATTAAATAAATTTTACATCTTCTTACATCATCTTACATAATTAGTTGATGTTTGGTACCAAAGACGGGGATTAAAATGAAATTGTTGAAAACCAATTGTCCAGGGTACAAACTAATTTATTGTTAAGTTGAATTTTAAGAGAAAAAAAAATACATGAATAAGGAGCTCCTTCCTAAGGTATTAAAATTAAATGATCGTTTCTTAAAGATAAAATGCTTAGAAATTAAAATGATTCCTCGGAAATTGTTATTAGGAGCTTCAATAGGTTTGGAAGAGTTGAGATAGGAATAAAGGAAGTCTCTGACCGAATCGAAAGGATGCCGGTAAGCTCGCAAAGAGAAGCGTCAATGTGCTGAGGAATGTGCTGCTGCTGCATACAAGGGCGAAAATGACGAGTTGACAAAATGAGGAGATGTCGAGATGAACAGCGAGATGTTGAAATGGTGCTTCCAAGGGAATCCTTGGTTCTGGAATGAGATTAATGAGTTTTGATGAATATGGAGAGGATAGTGATTTATGGTATCAAATCGCTGACTAGCTGAGAGGCGCTACTCACGTCGATCTGGTATGTTGAGGTGTGAAAGAGAGAAGAGAAACCGCTGCAGATGCTGATGACTGGCTGTACGGTGTAGAGAAGAAATAGCCCTGTTTTCTGGATGCTGATGACCATTAATAATTAGGGAGCCTTAACGACGAAGAGCGTTGGTGAACTGATTCGGGGATTGAGACGAGGTGTCGACTTTACAGTGAGGAGTAGGGGAGGAGAAGAGTCGACGAGAGGGAGAGAGGCAGAGATAAAGGAGAAAAGACACAACGAGAGCAAAACAAAACAGGAGCCTGGCGTTAACATTTCCAACTTGAGAAGGCGTCAACTTCTCGAATGAGGAGGCTGTGGAGAGGTTCTCAATTCCGTTGAGGACTTCTTCTCTGTCTCTATTCTTCTATGAATCTTTGGTGGATATGTGACTGGTGATAAGCCTCGAAAGGGTGGTGATGTGGCCTCTGGGACAATAGACCGTCTTCCTTTGGCGATTGGTGTAGTAGGAGTGGTTGCTGGCATTGATTTTCTCTCTTTCGCTTTGGGAGAATGTTCCACCACAGTTTCTTTCTCCCAATAGGGAGCGTGGGTTCGGACCCCACACCTGACACCACGTATTATTTTAATGGTTTATTCAGGGTTCAATAATAATTAGGTCTTCACGTGGTCTTTATACTATCCGGTTATATTCAGTTCAGGTTACATAGGTGGTGGTTGCTAAAATTATTGCCTTGGATGGCTAATATTGTCACAGGTATTCCTCCTCCTACTTATTTATGAAGACCGTTTAATACTTGGTTAATTTCAGCTTAACAAATACATACCATTGGTGTTCAAATGTTCCGGCAGTAACATTTTGAAAACGAGAACTTTAGCTGCATCGGCAATGGTTGCCCTGATTACACCGAATCTGTTTGTCAGTCATATTGAAGAAGTCTTCAATGCACTCGCTGGTTCTCTGAGTGAAAATTTCACCCATGGACTCCTCTTACAAGTTAGTTTTTCTATTGAATCCATTCATATCGTACTACTCACCCTCACTTAAATGTTGGTTTGAACTATCCACCTTCTCAAGGGATTAAATACACAAACGAAACATTTCAGATGTTATCTACTCATTCCAATTGCTTTCTGGATTTCAGATCTTGAAGCTTTTCCGTGCTTCATCCGACTTGCCAGGAGATGTGATGGAATCGGTTATGGATAACCTGGGAATTTGGCTAGCTCATGTGATCCAAGCTCTCAAGTCACCAAAACGATCTTGCATCACGAAAACAGCCTGTGTTTCAATCCTGCTCCATTGGATCACCCATTACTTCAAAAACGTGCCGAACGATTGCATCCGAAACATCAAAGACAGCCTCACCAATCATATTTCTTCAAACGATTCCGATTTTCCATCACAGTTTGGAAAAGGAGTTTTCCTTCTTTATTCAGCAACTCTTCTGCTCACGATTAATTATTATCGACAGAAACTAAGTGATATGATAAAATGCATAATCATGCTTCTCAAGCACTCAACTTATGACGTGAGAAATGTGACGCTGGATTTTCTTCGTTGCGTACTCCAGGACTCCAAATGTTTCTCGTTGAAAGTCGACGATGCTAGTAATATTGAATTTCAAAGTTCAAATTTCAAAGAGAAACTCAGAGATTTGATTGTAAAGTCTGATGAAATCGCTCAGACGGTCATGTCCAGTTTGGATCAGAACTACCACCATGAAGATGCTGTTGCTTTGCTTAGTGTGATTCCATACTTACCAAAAGTGTTCGTACTACTCAAGTCCAAAAGTGGTTCTACTATTCAATATTTTGGTGAATTATGCGAAGATAGACCTGATAGTTTGGGATGTCTTGCTTTCGAATGCATCTCAAGCAGTATGTCACATGCAGTAAGTCATTCACTTTATTCTGGTAAAAGTCAATATTAGGATTGCCTCGTAAGATATAACACTCACTGTATGATATAACAGTTAATATTCTTCAAAATACGCGCCTTGGGCGTCAAAATACTTTCTTCCACTCTTGGAAGGCAGAAAACGGTAGAAGTGTGTTAACCCAGTTCATCCAAATGAGTCACTCATTCCGAAAACAAGTTCACTTTGTCCATGGGTAGTGTCCTAGCGGGACCCACCAGGAAGGCTACCAGTTTACTTGTCCACAGATAAGTATGGACCAACTCGAGCCTCATTTATTAACAATTTTCTGCCGAACTGAACTGTCAAAAGGAACGGCGAACTGGTGACCTGCTCAGGTCAGTGGGGGTGGAAGTGGAGCTCTGGAAAGGGGGTCTCCCATACTCAGGGGAAACCCTAGTGAACTCTTAAATTCCCTCTGCAGGTCATTTGGGACCAGTTCAATTGAGAAAGAAAGTCTTTGAGACCAGGTCACTTACTCACTTCCCACCTTAAGGCACTGCATCGAAGGGGTTTTCACCCCATCGAACGTCTATTAATGGCGTACATTCAGTGTTCAGTTGATGCAGGGGAAAAAAAGAAATCTGGTGAAGCTAAGGCGGGACTGTAAAGAAAAGTAAACCACCATTGCAGGTTGAATTTTCGTCCGACTGCCATTCCTGGCATTGCGGACGTCATCAGCTGTCTTCCAAAGGGAAGCTCAGAATTCGTTCTGATGATTTCTCTCATGGCTTCCCATTGCCTCACTGCCCTGGGTTATGAATGACGAGGGGGGCGGCAAGCCGCAAACGATCGAAAACGCACCTGGTACCCGAGATTTGAACTCACAATGTTCAGGGGAGTCAGGTGAGAATATTCGTCAGGCAAACAGCTTGGACAGTCTTAGAGGAATAAACAATTATGAAAAACGTTGCAAATTGCGACTCAAAGGTTTTTTTTTCTGTATAGATCAAGCACCAGCAGAGAACATAGCTTTGCCATTGTCACTACCTACCAACAATGTTTTTGCTCCATAATCGAGTTTATTTAGATGATAAACACTCCACTCCATTTGAAGATATAAAGGATTCCTTCATTAAGAAATTTGGTTGCTAAGGATTCAAACCGAGTACAACTCAAAGATACAAACAGCGATCGCGTTTTGGTCAGCTAATTTAAATTTCTGAATCGTGGTGAGATAATGTGGGTGGATGGATATTTCCTGTTTTGCCATGCCAAAAATAATAAGTATCCATGGCACATCTTCCAAGTTTCTCTTCTTTCAAGGTCACGAAACAGCTCTTTGATTGTTTGCCTTGGCTGATGCTGTGGTAGTGGTGGTATAGCAATACTTGACACTGCGCCAATCCCCCGCCTACCCGCCAATCGTCTTTTCTCATCCAAAACAATCCCGCAAAATTCATTTTTTGAACTGTTTGCCTTGCATCGCTGGGCCCTGTGCTAGTTCGCGTATCATCCGCAATCGATCCACATTACTGATCTCTCAACTCTGGTGGGTTGCGGGCTAGTATCCAAGGCAAACTACGTACTTATAGGAGCATCTAGGATGAGAAGTTGGTGGCCTGGCGACGATTAGATGAACCTTCCGGAACTCAAAACCTACGTTATCACCCTTATCTATCGGCCGATGTGATTTGTGAAGCAGGTATCGTGTGCCGTGTTCCTAAACTTGCATCTCGGTGCCCTGTTGAGGGCAAGCACTTCTTCACAGTGAGGTAATATACGGAGAACTCTTCGTCCAGATTCTCGCACTGGGAGATTCGCAAAATCAGACAAAACACACGCAGAAAATCAGCATGGCGAAACTACGGTAAAATGTGTCAACAATGTACCGAGCTGTCAACACATTGGCCGATTGATAAGTGTGATAACGTAGGTTTTGAGTTCTGGAAGGTTCATCTAATTGTCGCCAGGCAGCGCTGATGCCGTCCCACCAACTTCTCATCCTAGATGCTCCTCATACTAATTTCATTCTCCTATTTCATCTAACTTCCTGGGTAATAATGAAATAGTCCCTAAATTGTATTAAAATTTTCCAAAATCGACTATATTACATCTTACAAAAAATGGAAATATAGGAGAATCTCAACAAAAATTACCTAATTTATTCATTTTGCATATTTTTGGTGAGGCAAACCAGTGTTTGCTATGTTTGCCTGGAGGATCGGTTCGTGTCTCGGACCCAGAAACGCCCAAGGAGTATATTTTGAAGAATGTAAACTGTTAGTACCTTTGTTATCAATAAATTCTCTTTAAAAAAATTGCTCGATAATTTCGTGTGAGATTTTATATTTTTTCACGCCTGTATGATTTCAGGGAGTTAATTATGAGCTGGAGTCTTCGGAAACTGACCGACTTTGTCGACTGATAGACTCTTACTCCTTGCCGGACTGCGAAAATTCGTGTAGAAGCTGTGTCGCAGCTTTTCTTACAAAACACTTTGACTTTTTGGTTGATATTGGCTCCCCACGAAATAGTAGGTTTCCCTTATCATGTTATTTAAATTCAAATTGTTAGGAGTTTTTCCAAGGTTTAGGTAGTTTTTAAAACTTTCAAAATAATGATTAGAAGTTCATCCATGCACTGCTGAAAAGAAGCTTCTGAGCTGCCTCCTAAGCGGGCGTAAGACTTTACTCTACCAAGTGACCCTGCTGTGACCGTCTGACTCCGTTTTAACCAAGAAATTTTCAGTCTCAGAACATTGTGCCTCTATTATGAGTGAATTCCCTGTCATATCCTATTATGTTGTTATTTATCCACTTGAAATTTCTCTCTTACTTCAGATTTGACCATTTGGACTTCCACTCTCCGATTGCTCAACGATGACGATTGCGATATCAGAGAAACCTTGGCTGGAGCCTTCTCCGTAAACACTGTTCCTGTGGTAGCCGTAGAGAAATTTATTGAGAAGTTGATCGAGTCGAGCTCGGTGGATGATGTAATCAAAGGCTGTTTGCTCCTACAGTGGTCAACATGGGACTGCAATGAAGAGAACGACGATGACGACGAATCTATCGTGAGTTAACGTCTGAAACCTCTAAATGTAAACTCTGACCAAATGTTCGTTCTTCTCTATGGGGATTTCTGCCACTGTACTATGTGAACGAGTCATTTTCTATAATCCAACAAAGAACTGGATTATCAGATTACAAAATACTGGCTAAAAAATGTCATGAATTTGTATCCAATCACACTCAGAACTCAAATGATGATCAATGAATTTTAGTTATTGCAGAATTACTTCTAGTCTTGGTGAAAATGGGAAAGAAAAGACTGTTGGTCCAGAGTATGGCAGTGTGGTGACCTCATTGCCTCCGCCAGACCAAAGCTCTCAACATCAAAACGAAACAATGGAGAATTTTCCTCAATTTTAGATTCTGGAATTTTAAGTCAAATCCTATAGTAGGGCCCTAGAATAATGTTCAACACCAGGAATACCCAAGGGGGAAAAAGTTACTGTTGAAGAAAATGCCTAAACAAGTGAAGCCTCTGACAAAAAACACCGCAAAAATCGAGGGAGGGTGTGCACGTCACACCCCCGGGTCCCTCCTGAAAAACGATGTGAAAACTGACTGAATTCACACTGCTGAGCTCTGGCGAAGTGTAAAAGAAGTCTCAGCTAACAGTATCAAAGAACGACAACAGGTAGAGTTGTAGGCGCCCTTGTGACCACATGAAACGATCCACTCAAATAATGTGATTCTAATAACGAAACTAACTAACATGAAAACTAAATGAGAAAAGATGTAGATTAATGATACTTGATAACTAATGGGTCGAATCTTATTGTAAAAAAAAGAGCGAGTGAAATTGCTTCTTCTGGTAACTTTCGTGTCTGCGCTTTTTCCAGCGTTTTTTCAACCAGAACAGCTAAAGTTTCATTTACGCTTCCAGAGGTAGCACTGCTGTCACAGGGCACAGATCCCCCTATATAGTTGGATTGGTTAGAAGACTGGATACGTCGCAACATGGCTGCCCCAATGATCAGATTGCTGCTACATTTAAAAATTCCATCTTCCTTAAATTCTCTAAATTTTTTGGATACTTTTTCGAGCAGCACTCTATAGTTTTCTTCCATATCAGTAAACCCTCTTTCGAAAAAAAAAATTTTTCAAAAAATGTGATGCAAATTCTCCTTTTGACTTAAGTTTTCGTAGTAACTTTATACGTATGAAGATAAAATGAACCAAGTGTTCAAACGTGGATTGATTCACAAAATTCATTACTTTTTAAAAATAGAACGATAAGACCGACATTTCCAGGCTGAAAAATTGTTGAATCGAAACAAAAACACGAGAATATATGTTTCGTTGACTCTTAGGATCTTCTGTCTATGCGAATTTCTACCTGTCAGGCTCTCGTAAATAAACACTAGAACAGATCAGCACAAAAAACAACTAGAAAGAGTACTTGTATTAAAAGTTCCTCTGCTAGACAAGACAACTTATTAAAAAAAACTTGATTCAAGTAAACTTTGGTACGATTCGTTGATCTTAATTCTATTTCAAAATCTATTGTTTATAAAGGTTTGATAAACTAGTCAATGTCGTAAAACTCGTTAATTGAATAAAGTTCGGCCTGCACAAGATTGACTTTCAACGTCTTGATAAATGTCTTTTCTGGAAGGTTACGAATCTTGACAGGTAAAGCATACAGTCTTGGGTTCACTTGAAACGGGTTACATCGCAATGCAACGCTGAGACGAGTGAACGGGATAGCGAAGTCGTCTCTAGTTCTTGTATTAAAACAATGGGCACTGGATATACTCAACGGAAGAGGGAGATTAGATATGACGAAGCAGTGGACTGCAAGGGCATACTACAGCTGTTACTCCAACCCAGGCCAACCAGGATTCGCACTGCACGCTTTTGGAGTCAAAAGCTACTATTTTATCAAGTGTTGAATCGTTGCACGTGAAGCTGGCTCATAATGCCCTCTAGACTGGGAGTTACCTATTCAGCAGCTAAAGAAAATAATTTTAAATATTTACTGTAGGGCTGCTGAGAACAGCAGGTTGGTTTAATCCTCTGGTGTGCTCAAGCGACTGAGCATTACTCAAAACTCTGTATTCCCGAAAAGAATGGCCCTCATCCAGACAACAAAATGGTGCAAGCCCTCACTCACTGCTTGGGGTTGCCATTGGAGAAGAGTTTCAGGCTCTAATGGCTTATACTTTCCCTCTTTTGAGGCCCCTCAATTTTAGAAGAGGATTCCACCAGCTATCCCACTTCAGGGTTTGTAAATCTTTTGCTGAGATCAGCAAATTTGTGTTGAGATCACGAAATTACACGCAAGGATGCGCGTTCTACTATGTGGTGACCGAATGCTTCCATTCTGGATCTCCAGAATCGGTCGCATCTGCACAAGAAGTGTTCGGCTGTGTCCTCTTCTTCTTCGCATGGACACATTGGTGATATACGACTGTCCATGATATTCAGCATTCTTCGGAAGTCGTAATATCTCGTTAGAATACCTATCATTAGAGCCTGATGGTGTTCCGGCTTTTTGAGGACAACCGTAAGGCTTGTTTTGCATCATTCGCGGTGATGAGCATTCTGGTTTGTCTGTATCTATCAGTTTCTTTAGACCATTGTATATTAAGGTCTTGAGATTCCCATTTTTAACCTTTTCTTTACAAGCATTCTTCGAAATGCCGATCACTGGTGAGGCTTCAGTGCAAGATAAGAGATAAGGACGTAGATAAGGATGTAGATAAGGATGAGGACGGTTCTCCACATTAGAGAGTTCCTAGGAGATACCACACTTTATCGCCTCCTGCGCATGCGCAGTAGATACCACCGTTCAGATACCACTGGTGGTAGGAGATGCCACAGATTTATCTGTGGGAAAGATACCACTCCTTATCTCAATAGGGATGAATCGTATCTTTTGGTGGTATCGTGAAGTACCCTTCCAAGATTATAACAGTATTGTAACCAGAGGAAACATTTTTCTTTTGTGAGTTGGAGACTAGGTACTTATCAACATCTACTGGATATTTAATTAATTCTCCACACTGAAATTAAGTTAAGTTGACTGAAAGTTGAGTTGGATTTATGTAAGTTGTATACATTACTATTTCAGTGACGAAAGTTTGTAAATGCAAATCCTTGATACATTTTTAGACGTGGATTAACGAGGACGATGAAGTTCTTTTACTGTTTGCTCTGAGTCAATGCACATTGTAAACTCGTTAGTTGTGTTAATTTACTATCAAGTAAAATGTTTCATATTTATTCAGCGTTCTTCACTAACCACCAGTTTTCTCCTACATTGTGGGTCTGGGGGATAAACCCACCTTTCCGCTAAATCCACCTAGCACTTTTCCAGTTTTTAACTGTAACATCTAAAATGTGATGATTTCAACATTTTATGCCCAGTATCTACTTAATTTTTTTGTATCTATTTATCTATCTATTAAATCTATCTATTATCTATTTATTAAATTTGCTACTGGTTTAGACCAACTGGAACTTAACAGTTTAATTACGGAAATACAGCAATTTAAAAAATAGGTAATTTTTTCTTGAAAGGCAAATTTAGAGTCGCGTTTATTGAAAGTCGTGTTTTTAGAGTTCGACTAGCTAAACTACTAATTTCAACAAAAAAATAAGGAGAGGAATTTGGAGGCTATCTCAGCTACAATTTGGAACTTTAATCATACCCGTAGCCATAGTTTTCCCAAACATAAAAACAAAAGAAAATACTAGTCTGCAACACGTTGGGACATTTTCATGTCAACCACTACACACAATATACAAAAAATTCTTAGAAATGCTCATCATTGCGATTAAAAAAGAATATCTGTCAAAGGCTCAGGTAAGAAAACTGCATCTTTGGCGTAGAAATGAAAAAGAAAGCAAATATATTTCAGGTAATATCTTGAGTAGTCTTTTAACTAATATTATAGAGGTGCATATAGGTATACTTTCATACGACTAACTTTCATAAAAAGAGTAACAGCTCTCAAAAACTAATAACAGATCTTCTGTTGTCGAAAGGCCACTGGAGTGTAGTCAGAAAAATTTTCCACTTGAGACATTCTAGAGAAATAATCACAATCAGCACTTTTTTTTCGAGAGTAAACCAAACACCAGCAAAAGAGCAACAGAACCAAACCAAAAATAGCAAACTCAAACAAAATTTTCCGAAAAGAACTTTTTTTCCGAGAGTAGGTAAACTAAACAGTTGAAATCACGTTAATGTGACTTGCAGGTGCAGATTAAAAACGAGCTGATAAGAATTTTGATAAGCTAGAGTCTGTATCGCCGCCATTTTTGGTTAGCCTCCACTTCAGTTGCTCTAGACACAGCAGATACCACAATTCGTATCTTTAGGGTCGCTATCTCCTAGGAACTCTCTAATGTCTGTCTCCAACTGCGTGGTGCTATAACGTACCTCCGTACACCTGAATACACCAACTTAATATCTACATTAGGATTGAAGAAGTTTCAAAACCGAAAGGTAAAAGAAATTGTCAATATAAAAGAAGATCTTTGTTCTTACAAATCCCTAATCTTACATCTTTATCATTTCAGGACCGAGTATTTGACAAAGGTGATATGAACACTTACCTCGAAGACTTCACCGTGACTTCGATCTCTAGCCGTTATTTAGCATCATTCATTGAAGTCCATTCCGATGTTTTAACCAAAGACCTACCGGATTTTTGCTGCTCTTGGATCACCAACGAATCTCAGCTGCCACTGACTGGTTCGACCTTGAAAGACATTATTGCATCCGCCAAAACATCAATTGTTGATCGCAGTTTGAGCATTGCGAATTCGTCACCTCACAGCGGTTCGTTTTCTCCTATTTTTAGGCGAACTTTCGGCGTCCATCAATTATCTGATGTGTCCGTTTGAGCTGTAAAATGAGAAATGATTTCGAACTGCCGCTGGTTGTTCAGACCTCCTACCTCATGCATTTATGGTTTACTACCTCTTAAGAAGTGCAGATTATAGCCCTCTTAAAATGTGTTGATCGACTCTGTTGAAAATTCAAAATCTCTTAAATGAAAGCATTTACAAGATTTTCTCTACGCACCTAATGTCGATCTATTTGAATTATGGTCATCAAAACTTTAACATTCTCTCTCTCTCTCTCTTATTATTACGTAGGACAGATGTGGGTGGTTCCCATCACATAAATTTCATTTTATCAAATACCTACTTGGTTTTTAACCAACCTGAAAATTTACCAGATACAACATGGGCTTCGAAATTAGTTACTTAGAGTTGTCAGTGAGTTGTTGACCTCTATGTCGTATGAAACTAGTAATGATTGTAATCTACCCACCTAGATGTCCACCTCACTCCAAGTCTTTGTCTTGTAATACGTAATACCTACCTCGAAATTTGCTTATGAAGATAAGAATTTCTTATGGAGTTTTATTTAGATAGACGAGAAGAATTTGAACTATAGCATTTACAGATTTACTTCAACCTTTTACATAATATGTAATGTTGTTGTAATATGTAATGTATGTTTACATAATTGAATTGCATATTATGCAATTCAACCTTTCACAAATGCAATTCAACTCTCCACCAATTTAACTCATCCCAACCGTTCAACTCTTCTCAGGAAAAAGAAAAAATGATCGACTAATGAGAAAGTTATTGCTTTCAAGGGCACGCAAACATAAGATATTGTCGGCATTGCACACAGAAGCGATTCTTACCATACAGTAGACATTGAATGGGGTATTTCGGTGGGTCGGAAATTCAGGTTTTTGACCTCAAATTTGGATTCAGCACCCTTGAAAACCTATATAATTCAACTTTTAGCCCAATGATACTATAACATGTGGTAGAAAAATTAATTAAAGAGATCACACGTTTGAAAAAGGCGGGCCGCTATAAATGCACACACACTAGGCAAGGACTACGCTGCGGACTACGCGGCGGGCCTGTGTGAGTGGTGTTTTGTAGTATCCAAGAGGTCCCCCAAGGGTTTCTGTGCATGGATACTTTTTTCAAAGACAGTTGGCTAGCTACGTCACGATTGGCTAGCTAGTCACACCATTCAAATTTTCAACTTTCCTTAGCTTCTCTGATTTTTTAAAAACATTTTCTCGACGAACAGACCTGATTACCGTTATTCCTGAGCCATACTCTTTTGATAAAAAAAATTAAAAAAATTGACCGAAATACCCCATTGGCAAGGCGCTGAGGTCACGTAGGTAGGTACTATGTACATAACATTTTTTTAATTAATAAAAAATAAACAAACAAATCAAATATAATGGGGAGGACGCCCTGGACTCACCCGAAGCCGGCCAAATGAATTTCATGATGAGTGATGATGAAGGAGGTGGGGGTTGATTGATTGATTGAATCTTTTTATTTATCCACCAGGGAAGGTTAAGGCCATGAGGCCCTCTCTTCCACCTTCCCTGGAAATATTAGTTAACACCTTGCAATCGCAAAGAATTTTTTCAAAAAACATAGTCACAAAATAAATGAATAAATGAAATAGTCCTTCTATAATTCACCCTGAAAATAACACACACAATATGATGAAAACATGAAACAAAACAAATATGTTGCACCGCTCCACCTAATCACATTATCCTTCCGCATAATTATCTAGTAGATTTTTTAAAAATTTTCTTTGAATGGAGGGGGGGGGAGTGGGAGAGAGGGATATAGGGCGCATTCTACACGTGATGCCTACCTACTAAAAAAGTACTTACCCACTTAAGTGTAGCTGACAACTCATTATTCTAATCAATCAGCTACTTTCCATATCCATCCCCTGTAGTAGAGAGTTGAATTGAATTTTTAAAAGGTTGAAATAAATCTAAAACAGGTTGAATTAAATCTGTAAATGCCGTAAATTTCAACGTGATTGAAAATTCTGTGTAACTTGGTAGAGTCAGAAGTAAAACTCGAGGAATATAAATTCCAAGGGTGGTCAGGAGGAGCGGCGTTGCTAGGCAACCTACCTCATCCTTAATTCCCTTCAACCAATGAGCGCATTCCATTGTCGTGCACCCTTTCTATTACTAATCGTCACGTATTGTTAACGTTGATCGTACAGGCTTGCCAATTTTGTTCCCACCATAAATTGTCCAAAATCCAGGATTTTACGGGAAAATATTGTTTTTTGGAAAAATTTCAGGAATGGTTTTAGAATGTTCGAATTCGGTCATCCCTTAAAAAAAAGTTTTATAATTCTACGAGAATAGTTACAAAGTTACGTCGATTTCAACGATTAGGTCATCATCAGTGAAACGTGCTTGCTCACGAGTCTGCAAGACATTTTATTATGTCTTTACTTAACACGTATAAAACATGAAATGTCAAAACAATATTATATAATAATTATAAACACGTATTAATTAAATTACCACAAATTTTGATGTCACGACCTGGAATCGAACCCGGGTCTTCCAGAATGCCGATTCTTGCAGTCTTGTTACTGAATTCGTTTATCGGTCTCCCATAACGCTTTTCGGTTCTACGTGCAAAAGTAAAGACGTAAAATATCGAAGCAATTTCAAAAAATTTTTGAGTCCATTGCAATTCATTTTCTTCAAAAATACCTACCTAATTTTTATTTTACCCGGAAAGTTCTCCATTCCCTCCTATTGTTTGTTCCTACACTCCCTCCCTATTGAAGAACCCTTCCTGTTGTCGCCGAAGAAGAATATTTGTTGTGGATACCTGTGTGATAGTTGTACCTTCATTACGATAAGGCTAGTACTTAATACCTTTGATAAAATCATGAAGACTGTTACCAATTTTTCGGAATTTTTATTGTTTGAAATACAACGTGTACGTATTTTGTATTATTGTCTACTTGATATCCCCGATCGATTCTATGGGCCACAATGATTCTCAAAATAAACAGATAACTGTAACGAAAAATTTAAAAATAGCAATGTTACATCAAGACTGACATTGATCGAATAAGAAATAATATGTTTTCATTATCTTTGTTTTTATTATCTAAATATATATATGGTTTAATGTAAGAAATAATAAAAAACACAAGTCAAAATTGAAGAAAACACTGGTTTCGAAAAAGCGATTCTCTATCGTGTTTCTAACCACTTACCAATTAGTGGTAAGAAAACAATTATGAATCTCTTCCAATTTTACTACCAATACCAACCAAACTTCATCTTCTGAATAACCTGATGACATCCAGGAGTGAAACTGATACCGGTCATACCAATATCCTCTTCTAAATATTGACACGAAATTGTTCATCAGCAAAACAATGGCTGTAAATTACAGCTAACGTAATATAACATTTTATTCAGGAAAGGGGGGGGGGCTCTAAAATGAATTTCATGAAGCATTGGTAGTAACTGTTTAAGGATTAGTGTGTTTCCACCAGGGAAAGTGAAGATTTTTGTTACAATCACGATGAGCCTAGCCGTTTTTGATTGATAAAATTAGGTTGGTAGGTACCTCTAAACAACATTTAAAAAAATGAGTCCCAGTGCAATCCAATTTGCAGCGTTTTTTGTGTAGGTAGGTATAATTTCACGAGTTGAATCGGTTGGAAGGGGTTCACCCCAGTTCGCTCAGAATCAGAATTGGTGATTTTATGCGCGAAAGAAGTAGGTACCTACCTACAGGAGTTATAGGTATATTTTCAAAAAAGTAGGAAGCCTTTTTGGAATTGGTTTTTATTACACCCTAGATCTCGATAATGAGCAGCAGTACCTAGCTCCCAAAGTTGTAGAATTGAACTGATTGTCTGGGAGCAGGTTGGTGGGAAGTATCACTACTCTAACGGAAATACGATTTTTGTAAATAGATTTCGAAGTTTTGAATCTCAATCAATGACAGCTACCTAGAAAAGCTTAGCTGATCCTACTGCATGGACAAAAAAAGTATTTTGCTTGAAAATAAAATGGTACGGATACAGTAGGTATCCTGGGTAGTATTCTCGCAATAGCTACAAACCTGGGTAGTTGGTAAAGGTAAAACAAATCTACCTACTTGAATCGCTTTAGTTAATTAATGAAAAATTAACCGCAATTGTCAGGAATCCATACATGCACGGATGGTGTCAAAAATCAAATTGGTACGATTTATCGTCGCGTCTAAATGGGACATCGTAGCGATTTATTGGAGTTGGGTTGGAAAGTTGATGCCGGCCGGCATCAATTTTTGCGAATCGTAGCGATTTGCCTGAATATGTAAACGGTTATTCCCACTTATCGCTACTATTTCCCCAGTTTGAATGTTTTTTACTTATGTGTTTTTACTTTACTTGCTATATACACATGATGTTCCTCGCACATTGGGAACAACTATAGCCACATTCGCAGACGATACAGCTGTTTTGGCAGTTGCAGACACAGTTGAAACCTCTACAGGAAGCTACGAATGCTATTGGAGATTGGACTCGAAAATGGCGCCTCAAATTAAACGAAACCAAATCCACTCATGTGAACTTCACCAACAACAAAATTACAAATATGCCGCTGATATTGAATCAATGCACAGTCCCATGTTCCAACTCAGCTAAGTATCTGGGAATGACACTAGATACGAAGCTGAAGTGGAAAGAACACGTCAAAAAGAAAAAGGAACAGCTAACAATCAAATTCAGAAAACTGTTTTGGCTCCTGGGCCGACATTCACAACTTAGCTCACACAACAAAGTGCTGTTATAAAAACAGTAGAAATAAAAAACTACTTATGCCAATTTGGACCTATGGTATACAGCTATGGGGATGCACAGCTAAAAGTAACATGAAAATTATTCAAACGTTCCAAAATAAGATACTGAGGAGTATTGTGAATGCTCTGTGGTAAGTACATTCGTAATGATGTCCTCCACAAGGACCTCAAAATTGAGACTATTAGCGAGGTAGCAAAAAGATACGCGAGAAACTACGAAAAGAGGCTTCACGCACACACAAACCCAGAAGCCATCCAGCTTCTGAACAACACTCAAGAAATCCGACGTCTAAAAAGGACCAGCCACTGGACCTTGGATGCTGAAGTGCAACTGTGATGATAGGTTTTGGTATTATATTAATTTGTGAATTGGTTATTTTATTTTATGATTTTTGTTTTGTAGAAATTTTAGATAGGTAGGTTGGTGCGTTGCTGAAGGCAGGTAAGTGTGGTAAGTACTGGTTTAATGATTCTAATATTATGCTAAGTTGAATTTAAGTTGTGATAATAAAAGTTTTGTTACTCTGAATTAAATTGTTACTTTCTTTATCCTAATTCCTATCTGATTTCTAGTTATAAGTTAGGTTAAGCTGTAAAGGTTCCTAGGGATCTCGGCAGGTAGAAAAGGGGCCTCGGACTGAAGGTCCGAGGGTCGTTGTTCGAACCTGGTTGAAATTCCTTGGGGTCGCTGCCACCACCCGGGTCGGTAAATGACCTGGGAAATACCAAAAGCCTAATTGCGATATACCTGTGCCTTTTTGGTGAGCTGAAAAGGGTAGACTCTGAAATAAGCAACAAGAGTTAAACACGTAGGGTTTTTATTAAATTAAATTATAAGTTCTGTACCGGGAAGCGGAATTTCTTGACATACTCTGAAGGAGTCAAAATTTAAGTATCGCATCAATATTCGTCGTTAAATGATATCGGTTTCGTAGGAACAAGAAATATACAATGTAAAATTAAATTAAAAAAAAAAGGAAATGACTCGACTTAATTCTAATCTTGTGACTTAGAATCCTTAGTTAAAAATAAGAATATAGTTGTATACAAAATTTACAATAGTTTTTGTACAAGGTTTTCTTTCTTTCTATTACTTTGAATGGGGGGACTAAAATAAGAGGGGGAGGGTGCCGGATTTGAGTGTGATTTGTAAGCGCTTACAGTTGGACGTATGAGGGAATGGGCTCACCCTTATGCCGAGCTTGGATCTTTTCAAGATCTCCGTAGCAGATGATTGTCCAGGGCCTCTTCCTTCTGAAGGCTTGTAGATTGGGGGTGCCTGGAATCGGGGCAGGACTGCCTCGGTTCGGGGGTCGTTCCGGGTTCGGTTCGATCGTGTCGGCTTGAATGGAGAAGGCGGCAATGTTCCTGAATCCGGGCCTTGGTTTTACGGAAATCTCAGGAAACGAAGACTGGCGGGATTGAAGCTAAGTCTATTCGGTACGGGACCACTACACTTCTCAGTTCTTAGACTTCACAGTACACTTATGGGGGATGAGTCGGCAAGTTAGGTTCGAGAGCACCGTCCGAGACGCGTGGTTTGACTGACTGAGAGCACGACGGAGGGGGCAGCCCCTTTTATGCCCTCGGCCCTCGTGGCCGTTGGATGGAGAAGGCCGCGATGGTGGCGCGCTCGTTGTCCTTGGTACACATGTGGCGGACATCGGTCTTGGGTATTGCTCGGCGGACATCGATTCTCCGTTACTTGCATGGAAGGTTCGAGTCATGGAAGTGCAATGGTACCGATGGTTTAAATTGGAATGTGCCTGATGGGCATGGAGATTATTTCTGGCACATTACACAACTTTTATGTAGTGAAAGTCATTGGACTAACACTTGCATGAGAAACGCGTAATATATATGTGAAGTAAATATCTAGATAGTTACCTGATGTACAATACTTCAAATGTAACTAGTTGGTATATTGACAAATAAACGCTCTAAAAAGTTTGAATGTTTTCTTGCAATGGTGGATTTGGTTTACGGGTTTAATAACATTTCGCGAGTTATGACCGAAAATGTACAGCAACAAGCTCCTCGCGAGGTTTTCGCCGAGTTCATAGAACTGTACCTAGGTACCGTACGTAGTTTAACGTGTTTGTGGGTGGTCAAACTCTTGTTTTCGCGTTTTTATCCTTCTGTTTTGCCGAACATCCGATGTACAAGCACAACAACACTTCTTCATCCACGGCTTCAGCAAGCTGTAAAAAAGTCCATTCATGCAGCATGAATTAATACCGAATTTTCAAAGAAATCTCTTTTTACACTCCTCAGGGATCGTTTCATAATGTTCCAAAATGGATTTCAAAATTTTTTCGAAAAAGTCCATTTTAAAAATTTTGAGGCCATTGCAACAGCATAATTTTTTTTTTAAATTCGCTAACATATATGCAGCAGTTGGAGCAACCAAATCGTTAAAATTTATTATTACGTGTAAAGCCTTCACCTAATTTCGATTTATTGGAACAATAAGTTGGAGCATCCACATCTTTACAATTTATCGTTGCGTGTAAAGTGGCCTTTACGTAAACAGTCGAGGATTTATGTAAATCTCCGTGAAGGATCATCTCAAGTAATCCGGGTAGGTGACACCGACCTTCTGAAGAAGAACTGTTATTTATATGAATATAACTGAATATTATGTTTTGAGAATCCCTAGGCCAATGAATTTGGCGGGAAATTCGTGGAATGTTGTTTAGAAAGCCGCTAGATGTCAGGAGTACCACCTCGCAAAACCGGTCGTTAGAAGCTTCACTAGTTCACTGAGCTGTCGCCAGAATGCGGGAGCGTCGTATTTCGGTTTCATAACCCTCCTCGCCCTCCTGTTAGTAACCTCTATCCTTCGTAAGGATGTCCATTCCTTCTTCGTTGTGGTCTAAGTGTTTATATTGTTTTCGGTCCGTTGTATAATTCGTAACAGTAGTTTACGCTGTTTTATGACTAGTGATTAGTGCGTGTCGTGTTCGTGTGGTTTGTGTTTTGACCCCGGTACTTCCCGTTGAACTTCGCCGATTACTGTTATACTGCAATGCTGTCTACGAGTTGAGCCCTTCAACAAGTTGCTTATCCAACGGCAGGTCTTACGATGAAAAATGCGGTAAGCTTACTTGATTCTACGATCATCCAACCATTTAGAATTTTCTCATGATTTTATGATTGATCCGTGGAGGTTACGATTGATTTTGTTCTTCGTGGAGTTCATACCTAGTAGGTACATGGCCTGGTACCTGCATGAAAACGTCATTATTTTGATAGACATCTAAATAAAATTATGGATATGGTCTCTCACTTGTATTTTTAACATAATCCTCCTACTCACTGAATTACAATATACACAGGGTACTAGGTACTGTAGGTAGAAAATAGGTAGGTTACAGAGTAAGATTACCCACAGGATTCTTGTCGTTAGCCTGTTCAGGTACCTATATACGTACCTATAAATAACTCCTATCCACCTGCCTTTCTCAGTATAGACAAGCCCTGTAGGGCCGACCTACCTATTGAATGAACAACACAAGAAGTCGATAGGAGAGCACAGAGATATTGGAACTATATCGGATGTACCAGGTTCCCAGGAACTTGACGCTATGACTACTTTGGGGTTTTCGCTTGTATCTCTTCTCAGGAACGGGGACACCAAAATAATAGGAGCCCATCTATCGCAGAATTTGATGTTGTACCACTTTGATTCAGTGACAATTTTAATTTGGAGCAGCAGTTTTTGAGTTAGAAGCGTTTGAACGTGAGCACACACCACTTTTCAGCCAAGTTCCTAAAAATCGCCGATCTTTGACGAGCGATTGCGGCTAAACCTCTGAACCAATTTTTATGTTTAAGTAGCTCATTGGAAACATAATTTAATGATCTTTAATTTGTGACTTGATGAATTTTTCCGTCAGCTGCACCGTTATGGAGCTGCTAGAAAAAAAGTGAAAAAAGGGCCAAAATTTCGTGGTTTTTCAGAAATTCCACCCCCTTCTACCCCTCCAATCTCTAGAGACTTCTTTTTAGTACAATATGATGCCAAAAGGAACATCTCCACCAAGTTTCAACGTTAGACGAATTAGTTCCGATCTTAACCCCTTATTGAGCATATTTTGGTTTATTATTTTCAATAATAAGCCTTTGGAATCGAGCAAGAAAAAAAAAATTTAACCCCCCTCAAAATTTGATGTTTTACGTTTCAAGGTACGTAGAATACGAAAATCGAATAAAAAAATTTCCGTCCGTCCGCAGTACGCGGCACTTTTGCAACTTAGCATTGACCGATTTTGATGAAATTTGGTATGTAGGCTCCATTTGGGGTCTAGTTGTGCCCCGAAGATTTTGGTTCATGTAGGACACTTCTAAGGGGTGAAAATTAAGGGTTGAAATTTTCAAGAGTGCCCTAGCTCGAAAACTCTCGAAATAAAGGTATCGTTTTTTCACCAATTTTAAATAGTATTGAATTTTAAAAAATTTTTGAGACCACCCGGAGCTCTGTAGGACAAACCGTTCGGTCCCTACGAGTTCTTGAAGGTTTTCCTTCGATAAAACAGAATCACGAGTGTGAATCGCAAAAGAGGTCTAATCTCCATTCAAATTTTATCGGACTAAAATGCGATCGCTGTTCATTTCTTCGATTTGTAACCAGTAATCAAATTTCCATATGAAGCTTTCTATTTTTCCAATCGAGTGTGAAGCGTTTAGTTCTTTCTAATAAACTAGATTGTGAAGGTGTGAAGCCAGTATGGAGTGGTAGGTAGTACCTAGCTGGTAGGTAAAAAAAATGTTGGTGGGTAAAAACGCTGCAAATCATTGCTCAAAGGCTTCTTCACTCTTCAGATCACTGATCAGCTGAGTGAGCTCCGAAGCCATTTTCAATCCTATTGAATGGAAGTGCTCTTCCAGGTGTCTCCAGCATTCGAGGAGATCTTCTTCACTCCTCAGATCACTGATCAGCTGAGTGAGCTCCGAAGCCATTTTCAATCCTATTGAACGCAGGAAGCTGAAATTTGAGAGGGAAGGTCAAGGGAGAATACAGATGGTGGTAGGTGCTATTGATAGAGAACCAGTGATTTATAAAGAAGGGTGATCTATACAGAAAATAATAAACCTTTGAGCAATGATTTGCAGCGTTTTTACTGTACTATTCTCTGAGAGTATCAAATCAACGCAGGTACCTACACAGACAAAACCCAGAAAAGCATCATTCACACCTACTAAACAACTAGATAAGGTACCTGCACATGTATCTGCAATCTTGAACATAGTTCTGGATGGTCAAAATCTGGAATTGGTATATACAGAGAAAGTAAGAAATTTGGGGATTTGTTTTAACGCTACACTGACGTGGAGGGATCAGGTTGCCAAAATCTGCGATGATGTACCATGATGGTTCATTGTACACTTCGACGAATAGCAATAGATTTTCCGTTCCGTGTTCGTCTACAGTTAGCCCAGTCTTTGTCGCAGCATTCGCACTGACAGCAAACTGATTTGACCGGTGGAGATCGGCAGGCCTCAGAATGCGGTGGTGCGGTTTGTGGCTCAAAATGGATGAACCAAATTACCTGAAATTGGGTACTTTCAAAATAAAAGAGAAAATTCAATGTGCTGTAACAACCATGGCATTCAAGAATGTGAAATTTGGTGCTCCTCAGTATGTAACTGATTTCCTATAATGAAAAACATCCATGCAATCAGCCCACTAGAAATCATTTGCTGCAAGTTCCCATACATAGGACGTCTATTTGTAATAAATCTTCTGTGCGCACGCCATTAGAATTCATAAATAAAACAGAATACTTCGATCTGAATAGATAAGTCTGCTGCTGCTTATAATACTAAATTTACAAATCTTCTCTGGTGGTCTCTGTCAGTCGCCGCTCGTTCCTCGTTCCGGGTCAGTATTCCCCTAAATTGTAGTGGCAAAAACTTTAAAAGTTGTAGCTAAATTTGAAATTTTCCGGGATTTCAGACATTCATTAGTGCATGGGCCTAGGTAATTGAAAAATTGAAGGATTGCCGCTGGTATCATCAAAATTAAAAAACAATTGCCAGATAAAAACACTGCAAATTATTATTTTTCTATATAGATCACTCGTCTGCAAAGCCACCAATCATCCAACATGAAGAAAAACATCGATCGCATTTCGGTCAGCTAAAATTTGAACGGAGATAAGGCCTCTTCTGCGATTCACACTCGTGTTTCTGATTTATCGTACGTCCAAACCTTAAATTCTCGTAGGGAGCGAACGGTTTGTCCTACAGAGCTCCACGTGGTCTCAAAAAATTCTGAAAATTCTATAGAATCTTAAATAGAAGGAAAAACGATACCTTCATATCGAAATTTTTTGAGTTAGGGCGTTTACAAAATTTCAAAATTCATTTTGGAACCCTTAGAAGTGACCTACATCAACCAAAATCTTCGGGGCACAACTAGACCCCAAATGGAGCCTACATACCAAATTTCTTCAATATCGGTCAATGCTAAGTGGGGAAAGTGCCGCGTACGGCGGACGGACGGCCAAATTTTTATTCGATTTTCGGATTCTACGTACCTTGAAACGTAAACCATCAAATTTTGAGGGGGTGTTGAAAATTTTTTTTTCTGGGTCCATTCCAAAGGTTTATTATTGAAAATAATAAACCAAAATGGGAAAAAACATGACTGAATAAACGGTTTTTCCCATTTTTCTCTGGTGTTTATTGTTCGATTTTGATGATTCCAGCGCAATCTTTTAGTTGTTCAATTCCCTAGACTGCTGCACTACTGAAAATTTCAAATTTAGCTACAACTTTTAGGGTTGTTGCCCCTATAATTTTGGGAAATTCTAACCCGGAACGAGGAACGAACGGCGACCGACTGAGACCCTCTTAAAGGAATAATGATTAATTTAAGATGGAAAACGTCTGCTAGCTTCCTCGTATCCATAACCTGATTATATAGATGATCCGATGCATAGTAGCTAATCTCAAAACACCAATCTCTAAGTACCTTTCACTACCCTCATAGGGGACCATCTACACGCTAATCTGGATAATCCTAGAGAGAGAGAGAGAGAGAGAGAGAGAGAGAGTTAAAGCATTTATTTATCAAAACATACATTAGAAGGATTTGATTAATTAATTTCATGTTGCATGTAATTTCACATTTTTATAGAATACAGAGTTATTATTGGCTATTTGGACATCAGTATTAATTACAAATATTTTAGTTGTACCTATCACTTAATCCTAGATCTTAACGCTTTGCCGCATGCTTCATTTTCTGCTTACTTATCCTAACTTAGTCATGGCTTATACTGCTGGATACAATCCGTCGCAGGGGGTATTCGCTGTTTATTTTTTATATCATGCCTGTTTATATGTTTATGTATCGTTTATATATAACTAATGTGCTTTCTTTATTTTATTCTCTTTTTCCGTACAAACTAATTATAGGTTATTAGTATACAATATACTAGAATACAAACTAATAAATAAATTATGCATAGTTAAATTCATTAACCAGAAATTGTCTGTATTTACTTGCTTCTCTTATGTATTTTACAAGGTTTTCCAATTTGCCGTTACCATTCAACAATTCTATTATCTCTCCTTCCGTGATTGACCCCTTACCCAAATATCGCACCCTAAACTCCCTCAAAATCGGGCATATGGCAAGGAAATGGAATGACGTTTCCTCTTCTTGGCGGTTACACATTGAGCATTTGTTCACTTGCCCGTCTCTCCACCATCTGTAGTTAACCGTGAGCATTTCTGTTCGGGCCCTTGCTATCATTCTAATTTTATATATGTCATCCAAGTTCCTGTACTCCAATCCTCCATTCTGCCCTCTATCCAGTCTTGCGTAAAGCTGATGGTGTGCTGAAGTTTTCGCCTCATTTTCCAGCTCCACTCGCCACTTCGATCTCGCTTTCTCAATCACTTTATTCATTGTTCTTTCCCACCCATTTCTTTCAATAGTCATGCCCACCCGCCCGGCCAATTCCTCGTATTCTTTGTACCATGCTACCCTTTCCTCTATTACATTTTTTGCGACTATCCACGCAAATCTTTTCTCCGGGTATGTCATTACTTTTGCGGTATAATCCACTTGTAGCTGCAGAGCGTAGAAATAGAGGAGCTCGAAACCACTTTCTGAGTACAACGCGTAATTGGGGGTGTTTCGGGGGAGGGCAAGTATTTTTTTCAAATAGTATCTTTGTAGTGCTTCAACTTGGTCGTGTTTTTCGTAGCCCCAAATTTGTGCACCATAACACACCATCGCTCGCATGGTTGCCTCATACACTCGGTGCTTGACATTTAGTGGGACTCGGCGTTTTCTGATGAGTGTTCCCCATACCATACCCATACCATGTTTTGCTTCCACTACCTTTTTATTGAAATGTGGTCCTAGATCTAGTCGCGGAGTTAGGGTTATTCCCAGATATTTGTATTGTTTGGTGATTTCAACTGGTTGCCCTAGGTAGCTCCATTTCTCATTTTTTGCCGGTCTCCCTCCTCCTTTTCCAAAAATCATAATTTGAGATTTCTCCTGGCTTAGGGTGAGGTTCCACTTGTCCAAATACTGCGCCAGATCATTTATCATTCCTTGTAGGGACCCAGGGCTATTCGCTATCAAGGCAATGTCATCCGCATACATTAACGTTTTTATTACTGCTTCTCCAATTTTCACCCCACCTCCTAGGCACTCCGGTAAGTCGTTGATGAACAGTGAGAAGGCCAGTGGACTTAACAAGCACCCTTGTTTCAGCCCTACTTCCGTTTCAAAATACTCTGCTATTCCCTCTTCGGTCCATACGCCCATCCTTGTCCCACGATATAAATTCTCCAGCATTTTGACCATCCTTGTGGAAACCCCATAGCCATACAGCTTGTAAAATAAGGCACTCCGTGAAATATGGTCATATGCAGCCTTTATATCAATAAAGAAAACGTACGTCTTTTTGTTTTGTTTTTCTCTTAATTTTACTATGTTGGTGATACTAAAAAGATTATCCATTGTCGAGTATCCCGCTCTGAACCCCGCTTGTGCCTCTGTGAGAATCCCTCTACTTTCCACCCATCCCGCAAGCCGCCCTAGGAGGAGTCCTGCGAATATCTTGGCACCTGTGTTCATGAAAGCTAGTCCACGGAAGTTTGCTGGGTCCATTGTATCCCCTCTTTTATGAATTGGGAATAATATAGCAACCCTGAAAGACTCCGGAGCTGTTCCCGCCTTATACATTGCATTATAGGTCTTCAACAGTCTTGTTTTAACAATTTTCGGTGCGTTCATGAAAAACTCGTTTGTCACCCTATCTGGCCCCGGCGCCTTATTCTTTTTCAAATTTTCGATGATGTTATCTAGTTCCTGCATGGTGAATTCCATATCTAGCTCTTCTTCCACTATGTAAGGGGCCGCAAAATACATTGTCATATCAATGCGAGGATTTAATAGTTTTTGAAAGTGTTCCACCAGTACTGTTATCGACATTTGTGGCATTAGAAATTTGGATTTACCCCTAATTCTGTTGACCAACTTCCAGAAAGTTTTTGAGTCACTTACTGTGCCCAATTCAACATCTACCTCCTTGTAGTACTCATTTTCCTTCGCCCTGCATATTTTTTTGTACTCCTCATTGGACCTCATATATTTTTCCTTATATTCTGCGTGATTATGTTTTCTGAATAATTTCAAATGTTCCATGCTTGTCTTTCTCGCTTTCCTGCAGGTAAAGTCATACCATGGTTTGTTGAATGCTGGTTTGTTTGGATTTGGCATTTTATCCCCCAGTTCCGCCGCATGTCTAATACTTAGAATGATTGTCTCATATTCGCATTGTACATCAACCCAATGTTCTCCCATTGCCTTTACCCGATTTGTGATTTTGGGAACGTACCATTTCGAATCTTTGTCTGTCCACACCAGCTTTGGTAGTAGTGCGCTAGTTTTCATGTTTCTGTTATCTGATCTTAGAGAAATCGTAAATGATACTGGTAGGTGGTCGGAGAACAGTTCCGGCACTATTTCAAATGTCCGAACCCTTTCCATCACCTCTCCCGACACCGCCACTACATCAATGACCGAGCACCCCTTCCTATCCACAAAAGTATATTCCCCCTCCCTATCACCCTCCATTCTACCATTCAGTATAATTAATTCATTCTCATCAAACAATTTCACCAGCTTCCTTCCTCTTGTATCGATAACTTTATCTTTAGATTTCCTATCTCCTTTGGTCGTGATGATGTGGCTGTACGGGTCCTTTGGTATATATTGTAAAAGTCCCATCCTAGCATTTGTGTCACCAACTATTATTAGTTTTTTTCACAGTTTTCCTCTATTACATATTTTAGGTTTTCAAACTTGTTCTCCCAGTTATTGCAATTCAGGTAGATTGGCAGTATTGTGATTTCATTTCCTTCTGCTATGATTTTTATAATTCCCATATTTCCTATTGTGTCAAAAGTCATCATGCTTCCGAATATTTGTTTTTTGATCCCGAAAAGTCTTCCCTCACTAGGTCTGCCCTGGATACTATATCTGACCGCTGGTTCCCAGCTTAACACGAATTTATCAAATGTATTCCTAATCTCTTCTATCTTTGTTTCCACCAAAAACGTTTCATATAGCATAAAAACATCATATTCTACCACAAAACTTATAAATTGGCTATCATTCATTTTTTTCCTTAGACCACACACATTTAAGGCTAGAATTTTGACGTTCTTTTCTTCGTACCTGGGGCTGCTGGTCAGGGTGTTCTTCCCCTCATGTCATGAAGTTAGGGCCTCCATTCTCCCTGCTCCTTCGAAGTTCTCTGCACTTCCTGCTTCCAGTTCTTTCAGTTTTTCCTCCACGTTCACTCCCAGCATTTCTCGGATTTTAGCGAATCCGCATCCTTGACGATGTAACAGTCTTTTTTCTTGATCCCAATTGAAAACCTCCTTGCCAACCCATAATTTGTCGAAAGAAACTCTGATATTTTGCCCTTGAGTAGATTTCATCAATATTTTCCGGATCGATTGCAGGTGTCGCCTTTTCTCGCGTATTTCATATGTATAATCGGAACTAATCCAAAAGCCGGTGTTGGATAATCCTAGATAATTTCATCAAATTCGGATGAAAAATGTAAATGTTAAGGCTGTTACAAGGATTATACGTATGCGCATGCGCAGAGGCTTCTGTAAATTTTAAGATCTTGATTTTCATTGGGACCATCTACAACCTAATCCGCATAATCTCTAAAAATGTGTAGAAAATGTGGAAGTTATGGCTGTTACAAGGAATTCACGTTTGCGCATGCACAGCGGCTACTATCAGTCCGAAGGTGGTGATTTTCATAGGGGACCATCTAAATACTAATCTGTAACATCCCTGAAAATTTCATTGAAATCGGATGGAAAATGTAGAAGTTATGGCCGTTACAAGGAATTCACGTTTGCGCATGCGCAGCGGCTACTATCAGTCCGAAGGTGATGATTTTCATAGGGGACCATCTAAATACTAATCTGTAACATCCCTGAAAATTTCATTGAAATCGGATGGAAAATGTGGAAGTTATGGCTGTTACAAGGAATTCACGTTTGCGCATGCGCAGTCGCTTCTATCAGTCCGAGGATGATGATTTTCATAGGGGACCGTCTACACACCAACCCGCACAATCCCTGAAAATTTCATCGAAATCGGACAATAACTTCGTATAGTTATGCGCAAGGAATTCATCATCGCGTTACAAGGATTTCATGACAGACACACAGACAGACAGACACGGAAACAAAATTGTTCAGAAAGGTCTAAAACGCAAAACGCGAGTGGAAATTTCAATATTGGAGAACTTTTTTTTCGTCCTTGAAAAGTGAAAACAAAGCTTCCGCTACCTTGGTAGACTCGGAAGCATAAAGAGAAGAATCAAGAAGGTAATAACAAACATTACAAGAAAAGTACAAGCATCACAAGATGAATATAACATAGAAGATAAGATGTTATTGTATTGTATAATGTTGAAGTGAGTATAGATTTGTTGGTTGTAATACATTTTAATTACCGTAACCCTAAAAGATAAAAGGTAAGGTCCCTAAGGCCCTACGTAACCCTGATTTATTAAAGAAAATCATCTATCAATCCATAACTAAGAGAGGAAATATCATAAAAATGTACCTACATGACTATGATACACCAAGGAAGGAACATTCAATTTGTACAACCTACATTTATTTGTACAACCTACAATTTATTTGTACATTTATTTGTACAATTTATTTGTACAACCTACAACCTTAATTTGTACCAAGTCTGGCTACACAATAATGTGCTAACTAAAGGACGATAATGGGGAGGAGTTGTAAGCTGTTTTAGCCACCTACTATCTATTTATTGCTAAGGTTCGAGAGTTTTTGGAATGTAGATTGTTAAATACCTACCGCATTACCTGTACCACATTGAAATCTGTGAGCTTTGAAATGAATCCTGATCTTCGTCCTTAAAATGAACCGTCAGAGATAACGAAGATCACTGATTTCCTCTTCCTCGTAGACATCGTCTGGACGGGAATAATATTAGTGTAGTGTAGACAGACAGGTGAACCAGGGGTGTGGAATTTCTACCTGGCCAAGACCGTAATCTTCGACAACCCAACTAAACTGTATGCTACGTGTGTACGGAGGGCCTCCTCAAAAACAAACACTATCAAATTAATACAAACACAAACAAACTAAAGTGGATTACCTAATTTGAATCATCGATAAATTATCACGTGGTTTACCGATGGAATCATTGATTACTTACTCCGTTCGACATTAACCTTCTAACGCGACGGTGCGGTTTTTTTGTTCGGCAGGCAGGTGAGAAAATCTTCAAGATCAATAGGTGGAGTTGGATCTCGTAAGATACCTGGAAGGATCCGCGTTTTCCGGTTATGTGGGATTCAAACACACTACAAAAACACCTCCTTTTCTCCCACGTTGGAGCTCAGCCCAGAACCGTTTAACACATTACTTCGGGCTGAGTCCTGGGGCGTTTAATCAGTTCTGGGTGAGGGGGCAGACCAGATGCTTCCTCCTCTCTCTTTCTCGTTCTAATATTATCTTCCTTGTCAGGATGCTTTCTGTGTACTCTGCCACAGCAGTCCAGCTCCTTACACCTTCCAGCATCCTCTGGTGTTGAACAGTGCGGGTTAAATTCAACCCAAGGCTGGTTAGAAGCATCCAAATCCCCCCACACTCTTTCTAGCTGCCGTGAGGGCCAGGTACACTACCTGTAAGTACTGTGAAGTGCGCGGAACCGGCCTCAACATTCTGATAAGTCACCTGTATTTACGAGGGAAGTTATTGCGCAGCAAGTCAGAGGCTGGGTTGGCCTCACCTCAACCCGACAGTACCAAGAAAGTTATACTTTTTCTCTTCCTTCGTCAATGGAAATACAGGGAATTATGAAACTGTTAATCGTATTATTGATATCAAAATGTGATTCCAAACGTTGATACATTTTTTTACAATCTCCACCCCTCCTTCTTTCCCTATCTTTTAGAATAATTCATGATTATGAATATTCAGTAAGTACCAAAATTGGTCCCTATGAGCTAGGTATCATACATTTATTCAAGTTTTTGGTAATTTCCTTCTTTGTACAACTAAAACTTCTTTTAACCAAATTTTTTCTCGACCAGTGATATTCGTCCATCTTATTGACATCCCAAGAAACATATGTTTTCCATGCAAACTGTAAAATTTTTGCAAACTGTAACCACCTATTTGTACCCACGATAATCACTTGAAGAAATTTTTCATTCAGATTGGTTCATTCAAAGGCTGCGTGCGTAGATATCGATTAAATAATGTGTTCAATTTGAGTGAGTCCATTAATCACAACGAGGTTATCTTTTTCCGATAGGAGAACTAAATTCAACTAAAAAACCGGATGTTGTAAACTAGTCATTAGACGATTTGTTCGGACTGTTCCTACTGTTTACCGACGAGTGAATCGTCCTCTCTTCATCCCGTCACTGATGGTTTTTTCTAAGCTTCTGCACGTTTACTTCTTCCTAATTTTTCAATTCAGATAGTTCTTCGCCATCCGATTTATTAGCATTCTTCGCAGAATGGTTATGAATAGTTCTCACACTCTAATCTTCTTGAAGCAACACTATGCTAGCAGTATTAGTAGTACCTAGTATTATTTCAAGATGCTGAGGTGGTGCGGATCGCAAAGCTGTCACAACACCACTGAACATCAATCTTGGTAAGCAATCCAGCTGCTGATGTTTTAAATATTTTTCGGAAACGATTTGAGATAGAGTTAGGACAGCGGGGTGTTGGCGTTTTATTGCCTGAAGGAAACTATGCTTTTGCTTTCGGTTCTGCCAAGTCCGTTTAAATGTAGAATAAGATAGTTTATTTGTATTATTTTCCCTCGCTATAATTTATTTATGGTTTGAGGGCGGAGTGGATCTTGAAGTTAGCCGATTTTCGGAGTCGTTGGACGAGTACTGTATCCTGGAGTTCCTTGGCTTCTCTCGTCATTTAGTCTCGAAGGAGTGGCAGGATTGCTCCGTCTTCTGTCCCAAGACTTCTTATTTTTTTCCTGGCGCCCCTTAGTCTCATGGATACAGCCCTTAACACCGCAATCTGAACTTTAACTTTCAGAAAGCCGCTGATCTGCAGTTTTGTAGTAGTTTATGATCATGATGTGTAGTTTAGTTATTGTCGAAATGCAATGTTCGCTGGGTAACTTGTTTTGTTTTTGTCAAAAAACCTAGGTAGACATCGGTGAATGGATATTCAGAAATTTCTCGTAAAACAGTGCTGGTGATTCCTTACAATAAATAATGCTCTTTGAATTTTATAATTATCTTGGCTCCTCTGTACAAGAATTCTGGGATACTCATATCGTAACAAGAAGAAAACAATTTGAGATCTATGCTGCACCACTGAATTGCACAAGTTGATAGGTAACTTAGAAGCCTCTAGGTCGTATCCACGTATTGTTTTTCAGGTGTTACTACATTGGTTTAGAATCAAATTACTCCTGTCTAACAGGACCTGTTAGATTTTTATGATTTTACCTACTATTATCCATCCATTGGTACATTCATCCATACAACCACGCATCATCTTTTATGAATGAATTTCCCATATTTTCACAATCAAAATTTTCCAAGTATCCAATTAATTTTCTTTTGTTTTAACACTTTAAAAAATGAATAATAACCTGAAGTTATCAAATACAAGCAATAAGACAAATGCATCTCTTCTCCGTGGGATGCACAGTCGCCATTTTTCTCCCCCATCCATATTCTCCTATCACTCTTGCGTGTTCCAGTTTCCGTTGAAGTAATTTCTCGCTCCTCTGACTGAGTAATTTGCGTTGCTCTCTGGCCATATCGTTTGTACCGAAATTTGCTTATCTCCTGGTCATAACGTTTCTCTGAGGTTTACTTACTTTGCTCTTTCCGGAATTTACACCCTCGAAAAGACTATTGACTTCGTTCCTCCGGAGCTTCACGTACTTACGCATTGAATCCAAGGTATTATAAAACTCCATAAAATCCATGTATTTCATTTTCATCCCGATTTTTTCAAGATTTGAACCAGTAAATTGTATTTTCATCTTTACTTTTCTAAAATTTACCTCCTCTGAGACGACCAATCCGCAGGCGACATACAGAAGAGATAGGAGGTCGAAGTGACAAATTAGATGTCTACCTTGTATTTTAGTCAGTATCTTCATCTGCGAAACATTTCATTATGTATCATCCATTTCGAGTAGGGCATATGGGTAAATGTCGAGCTTTTAGTTACAGAAATTTGTTCTTTTCATAAATCGCGTAGTGAAGAGTAGAAAATGATCACTTGAAAGTGATAAGTGACGAGTTCTTCTCTATGGGCCTGCCATGGCTTACTCTCGAGGTTAGTTGGTTTTAATATGAAGTCATTCTTCTTTCATATTCTCTAGGAATTCATTTCTCCCTTCTGACTCAATATCAACTGGCTGGTTTCGAATCTCGAGCGTTCTGCGACGAATTTCTCTCGTTCGAGCGGAGAGGACCGGAGTGACTCAGAAAATCCCAGGTGCGTTCTTTTCCTTCCGTTGAGTCCGTGAGGAGATCCAGGTTGTTTTTGCTGTCTCGACTCGGATCTGACGTACATTCGGCCTTGGAGTCCAATAATGGAAAGCCGGCAGGATGTGAGACAGTTGTTATTACGGGAGCTCTCCGTGGTTCTTAGTAAACACGCGGTGCTTCGTCCCACCTGTCTTTCTTTGGTAGCTGGTTTCCAGGTCTAGTGAAACCGTGAGATTTCCGAACTCTGATGATACTGAGGATGTATCCTTTACGAAATTAATTTTGAAACGGACACGACCTTCAATTTTCGACTTTTTTATGTCAGATACTATTAAAAATGATCGTAACGTTGTTGGGAACCTTTCAAATGTTATCATCAATTTTCCCTGGAGCTCTCTCTAAATCCCATCATAGGATCTATTCAACAATCAATTCATTGGATCATGACTATCAAGTAAGAAATACCTTGTACAAAGCGTTCACTCAAATTGAACAAGAAAATTGCGATTAAAATAGAAGTGTAGAGAATGAATAGGAAGGCATTGTGTAGGTATTGCACTGAAATCAAGCGCTTCCACTTGAGTGAAAAAAAGGGGAGAGTTGAATGGGAGATTGAGGAGTTCCCACACAGATCCAAACCGGTATCATATGTCCTGACTACTGAAGCTTGAATCTTCGCTACTCTATATACCTGAGGGGTCACCCTCAGGTGGCTTTTTGTATTTTTTTTGTGACGTTATATTTTTTCTACAGAACCTCAGGACAGGTGATATTAGATTTCAGAACAAGACGGGCGATCAGAGTCGGGAATAGGCGAGGGAGACACAGAAGTTGTGTTGGGACGAGATGACAACTCAATTCCTACCTCTCTCCCAAGATAACTCACCTCCCAGAACCAACTACCTACACATGTTAAAGAACTCCAACTGAAACTACAAAAATCATGGGTATACTTCAAGCCTCCAAGATAATAAGTGATTTAGTTCCTTGTAGTTATTCGTCGAATTCCCCTCTCCATAGTTAAAATCATTACCATAGTAATGGTAATCACCATAGTTAAAATTTCTGGGCAAATTGAAATGGATTACTCGAGGTTCATATTTACTCGTACGAATGAATATTATTATAGCTTCGCAGTCACGACCGATGAAAGGCCGATCCAGAAAAGGAGATTTCAATCTCGGATAAGAACACTGATGTGTACGACTACAAAACGCCGACACTAATGGGAATAGTAGCGCGGCAGGTATCCAAATATGGCAGCTGTCTAATAAGCGAACCAGAGGAATCCGTGTTTCTGAAGCTGCAAAACCGCGGGTTAGGTCGTTGCACAATGAATCGGAGCCTCTCAGGCATTCCGGTTATGGCGCAATCCTTAGGAAATTTATGAACCACGTAAGCTGAGATTATCGTCTTTTAGGAATTATCCGTACGCTATCTACAAAGTAAAAATATTAAAACTACTATAATATACTATATCGAAAGCAGGAGAGCTTTGTATTCGTGTAGCTCAAAAAAATTGGTCCTCATGAATCGAAATTTTCACTCGCATTTTGCGTTTCATATGAGTATAGTATGATGAATACTCATACTATACTCATTGCCTTCCCAACTTGGAAATTCCTCTGAATACCGTAATTTCACTCTATTGACAGATTTCCTCTTTGTCGATTTTGGTTTTTATAGAAAGGAGCAGCCAAATTTCCATCTTTACAATTGAAGAGTCCAGGGGAGAAACCCCTTCTTCGACATTTTGAGCTGAATCAGGTTCAAAGTGGTTTCTTGAAGATTTCGAGGAGTAGAATCCAACGAAGCACTGAGTTTTGGAGAAAAACCCCATCATTTTACTGATTCCTTTTCCTCTCAAACCAAAAACAATGCTTAAAATGAGTAAAAATCCCTTATTTTGGTAAATGTTGGGTAATATTCTCGTAAAATTTGACTAAAAATAGTGCAAGGGAAATTTTGTATTAAAACTCATTTTGTGAATATTGAAGTACATTTTTGATTCTTTTAATACCCATTTTCTTCTCCCTATTGTTGAGTTTAGGGGTTAAAGAGGGTCGAAATTCACTTATTAAGTACTAATTTTTCATAAAATATGATTGAACAGTTTGAAGAATGTTTTTTTGGGAAACATTTGGTAAATATACATAATTGATGGTTCAAATACAAATTTTTTTGTATTTTAAAATCGTTTAAAGTCGCCATTAGGTGGTAAACTTTAACCCTGAAATACTAACAAGGCGCCTCACGAGCATATGTTATATGTTGACATGAATCACACGGCATTGTCTTTCCCTCACCAACACCAAGTATTCCTAAAAAAAAAAGTTCTGCCTTCCGTCAGTAGCGCTTTGGCCTTGGCAATGTGGTCTAGTGATGAGTAATGTGCGTTTTTCTGAAAACTACGCCTGAGAGGCTACTTGTTAGTGTTGGATGGAAAATGTTTATTTGAGCGACTGAAAAATTCCAATAAATTTGAGTTTTTAAAAGCATCGCCAATGATGAAATTGACTATAATTCTTTCCTATTTGTCCTAGGCCTGTAAAACAAAAGATGCTGTGGTTGTGGGGTAAAATACAAATTTTGAACGGATTTTGGAAAATTGTGTTAGTATTTCGGGGTTAAAATTCATTTTTCTCGAAATCAGCTTTGAGCCAATGACGGGGTGTTCCCCTGGACTCTTCAACTGGTTTTGTGGCTTTGGATCAATTCTAATGAAGCGCCTCTATACCAGACGAAGCCATGACTACCTGACGCTCATCAAGGACGTCTATAAAAAAAACCAAACGTTGCACATCCCCAGGAAGGAAGCCTTCGCTTTCGGGAGAGTCGTGTTTCTTGTAACTTGACCGTTTTAAGCCGGTCGTAGTAAATCTCCTGCCGCTCAATTATTAAGTAACCTTTCCGCTTGTGACGTCACAGGCCTTCGGTAAATTGAGCGATTGTCCGAAATAACCCCTCTGCTTGAACCTTGTATCTTCTGGGGGGTCCTCAGATTGGTGTGAAGCACTGCAACGGTTCTTTCACCAGTTTGAACATATGATGTAAAACTTGATGTAGTTAAATTCACAATATTGAATGAATGTATATAAATGAGGACCGTCTCCGTATTATTATTTTATCAATTACTACTATTCAGTTACATATATTTGATATTAAATTGTGGTTGTTGCTTGAACCGCTGAATCACGAAGGTATCAAATTTTGTCAATAGACCAATAGGAGAGGTTTCATTTTTAACGATTACCCAACCAATCTGATTCGTCCTCAATGAAGTGCAGCTTCTTGGCTCTGTGCACATTCTCTTGGAGACTGAGGGAGCCAAAAATGTTACCATTACTGGTTTGGTCGGGGGATCCGGTGTGGCTACGATCGTTGGGGCGTCGTTGTTTGGCGTTGGACTTTGGACCGACTTCCGCGGGGGTCATGGGTTCAAGGGTCATTGCCGACAGCGTGCGTTTTTCGGCGACCGGGGCTCTCATCGCCCCCCTAGTCCCGACCCAGGACGGTGAGACAATGGGAAGCCATGAGCGAAATCATCAGAACAAATTCTGATCTTCCATTTGGAAGACAGCTGATGACGTCCGCGACGCCAGGAATGGCAGTCGGACGAAAATCCAACCTGAAATGATTGTTTACTTTTTACTTTACTGGTTTTGTCAAGTCAGGAGAGTTATTTACAGACTCCTACCTATGAATGATACTTCTCAAAAACTCATTAGTATTGTATCAGAACCCAGAATTGGAATAAAGGGAGGCAACTAGGGTAGTTCATTGTCACAAACGGTCCATCTTGATCAAGGAGAAGATCCAAACCAATTTTTCGGCTTTTTCTCTCACCAACGGCCAATAGTTCGCCAGCTTATAGGCACTACCTTCAGCAAACCATTTATTCAAAAAGAGGTAGTAGGCGCCCGTGTCAACTGCCTTCAGCAAGTTAAAATATTCCGAAGAAAAGTAAACTTAATTGCTCACACATCTGCCTTTCTCTCAATTACTTCCAGTCGTTCCTGGAGGCAGCATAACCAAATTTCAGTGCTTCAGGATGCACGCAGGAGGGGCATTGAACGTTATGTCCCAATCAGCTGATCTGAATTCTTCCCAAAAGATGTCAGTTGCCCTTTAAGAAATTTTTTGGACTTTCTCAAAGCATCATTTATACCTTTCATTTCTGACTGCAAATCGTGTAGATGACTCATTATAAAATTCTTTGAAACAATCAGTAGTATAAAGCAAGAGACATCATGTAAAGATGCATCTTCTTAATGGTACCTATTAACCATAATTCACGCACGTATAAGACGCAGCACACAAATAAAAAGAACGCCTACGTACTTTCAGTTTGCCAAGTTTCATCATTTTATCGTTCTTTATCAATTTGACGGGAGAATTGTGATTCAGCACAAAAAGTACTGTGGCAAAACTCAATCGGTTGATCTAATCACAAAAGCTGCGAAATCAAATCTTCCTAAAAACTGATCTAATCGTGGCCAGGAAATGCGAACTAGAATCATCTACGAGAAAACTCCCTCTCTCTCATTATTATTAGCGAGAATCGAGATTTCAGATCTGCAATCAAGCCTTGTGTATAATGGCGAAGGTATATTACTCTTGATAACTAACCCGAGGAAATCGTATACTGCCAAGAGCAGTATACCTGCCTGAGCGTCTATTGAAAACACAATAGCCACGGGCGTTTTAGTTAGGATCAAAGACAGTTCAGGAACAGTAGCTTATTCAACGGAAAGTAATCAGCGCGGAGTTATATTATACCTTTTCGTATTGTCTACAAACCAGACATCACAAAGCCAATTGTACCTACAGCTGATTCAATTGCCATATAGTTTGATCAAGGCAGCAGGATTTCAGCAGAAACTCGCTATTCCAATCAAGGAAATCGTTGAGAGGATTCTTTCACGTTTTTACATCCTGCTTGAATCATGGGAAGGTGTCGGGAAAACAATAAAACCACACGAATACCCGACGTATAAATTTATTAGGGTTTTCCTGGTAACTTTACAATAGTTCGCGACACTAATTTACTACTAAAAAACTTTAAAAGGGGTAGTAAAATTATCGAACTAATCACGGAGGTAAAACTTGAAACTCTGAAAACAGGTGTGCCAACACACGCACACAAAAACCCTTACGCTTCAACAAAAATAAAGTTAGGTGCTTTCAAAATGTCACATACTCCCACCAAGTCAAATTGAAACGAACTAAACAGTGAAATTTGACTTCAAACAATGAAATTTTGAAACAATTAAATCCACATGAGAGCAAATAAAAATCAAAATTTGATCAAAACAATCAATAAACTTTAAAATTAATTAAATCTCATCAAACCTTTAAGATCAAATCTTACAGAAATTCAACAGGGAACTATACCGCTCGTATTATAATTTGCACTCTAACTTACATGCTTGATAAAATATTTGCATAGAATCACCTAGTAAAACAATATTCATTCAGTTATTAAACATGCCATTGAATTTGACTTAATTCTAATTAACATAATCAGACTTTCAAAACTTGAACAAACATTATAAATTCAAAAATATATAAATTCTCATAAATCCAACTTTCGAGGTTTTTGAATCAGTCTTCCTCGACGAGTTTTCAAAAGTCTGTCAGGTATCACATCTTCTTCAGTCTCTGAAGTTACATCACAGTCTTGAGTAGGGGTGACATCAGACTCTTGATCATTTTCATCTGAGTCAGGGGGTTGTGGAACCAGATTTGCATCCTTTTTACTCAATATTTGACGAATATGAGGAGTAACTTGATCATTTTGATCCAGTTGGAGATGTAATTCCAGCGGGAATAGTCTTTGGATAGGGCGAGTCAGTCCTCCAGCAGCTGTCTTCAACTCAACTACTCTGGCATTACCATCTGAGCCCTTTATGACGTCAGTGACTCGTCCAAGGGGCCAATCTAAGCGCGCAATTTTGTCATCACCAATCAAAACTATTTCTCCAGGCAGAACTTCTCTGACAGTTTGTTTGGATGAGGTCAATTTAAGCTGCCCAAGATATTCATCTCGGAATCTTTCTCGGAGAGTTTTAGCAAGCTTCTGTCTATACTGATGACGTTTTCTTAGGTCCTTTGCTGAAATTAGATCCAGGTCAAGTACTCCTACCTCTTCTACATCTTGTAGAAACATACTCGGTGAAAGAGGAGTCAGGTCTTCTGGGTCTTCAGACAAGTAGGTAATTGGGCGTGAATTTATAACTGCTTCACAGTCACACAGGATGGTCTGCATCTCTTCATAATTCAGTGAAGCTCGACCCAATACTCTTCGCAACAATACTTTTAGGACACCAATTAGCCTCTCCCACCATCCTCCCCACCAGGGTGAAGAAGGTGGATTGAATCGCCAGTCTATTTTCCGAACTGAGCTATATCGAGATATTTCTTCCCAATCCAGCTGCATCATGGCGTTTTCCAGTCCCATAAAATTCGAACCACGGTCACTGTACATTGTAGAAGGACGTCCTCTTCGACTCATGAACCTTCTAAATCCTTGAATGAAACTATCCGTAGATTGGGATGATAGCAACTCCAAGTGAACGGCACGGTACACTGCGCAGGTAAAGAGACAAATGTAGCCTTTTTCTCGGGAACCATTCACTGTTTTCAGGTACAAAGGCCCTGCCAAATCCACACCACAGATCTCAAAAATGTTAGCGTTGCGCACTCGAGGCTCTGGGAGGGGTATAGGCTTGCTTTCCATTCGTTTTGCTGTATACCTCTTGCAACGAACACATGCATTTATTATACTTCTTATCGCTCTTCGTCCACCCAGTAACCAAAACTGTTGCCGCAGTATGGACATCAACATGTGGACTCCAGCATGACAGTTCTCGAAATGAATGTCCATGATCAAACGTTGAACCACAGGGTGATCAGGTGACAATACGATGGGGTGACGAAAATCATTACCATCCGATTTATACGAAATCTTCGTCATTATCCTGATCAAATTATGCTCATCTACAAACGGTAGAAGGCTTGCAAGTTTTGAATCAAAAACTCCTTTTAGAGACTCTTCCTGAACCATAGAAAGTACCTTATATTCCGCCATTGCATACTCCTCAGCAGTAAGGTCTTGGTAAACACGATGGTCCTTTTTTATTTTCGCGTTCTTCCTATAACGGTAGATCCAACCCACAGTGCGTACTATCATCTTGTAGTGCGAAAATCGCCTGTAGTACCACTTTTCTTCCACAGGAGAGCTAACCATGGAAGAAACAATTGATTTTTTCTTCTCAGTATTAATTTCATCCTCGTCAAAATCACCTTTACTTCGAGGCCATGAACTCTCTGGGGCATGTAACCACGAAGGGCCCTCCCACCAACGAGACAGCATGAATTTTTTGGGAGAACAACCCCGCGAAGGTAAATCAGCGGGATTCTGTGAGCCAGGCACATGTTGCCACTCACATCCATTCGTCAGTTCCCGGATTTCTTTAATCCTGTTCATCACAAAAATGTCCCACGGTTCACTTCGTTGAATCCAAGCCAGAACTGTTGTGGCATCTGTCCAGAAAATTGTTCTCACATCCGACAAATCGTAGTCCTTCACAACAGAGGAGTAGAGGCGAGATCCAATTGAGGCAGCCAGTAACTCTAGCCTTGGAATGGTCATTCCCTTACTGGACTTGGCTGTAGGAGCTACTCTAGCTTTAGCTGCTACCAGCTGGACACTTACTCTCCCTCATGTTCCACACGTAGAAAAATCACAGCTGAATAGGAGGTTTGGCATGCATCGGAAAACACGTGAAGTGTCCAATTCTTGTTAGAAGCATTGCTGATGGATATCCAACGAGGTACTTGGACTTGAGCAAGTTGTGGTACTTCTTGAAACCAATCCAGAAATTCCTTCTTGAGGTCCTCAGAAACCTCTTGTTCCCAGGTGAGTCCCAATTCCCATGTTTTCTGCACTAATAATTTTGGGATCAAGGCAACTCCACAAAATAAGCCAATGGGATCAAAAATCCGATGAGCTGCGCTCAACATAACCTTTTTTGTGACCTTTTCTGGATTGAGAGACTTCAAACTGTCAAAATTTATAGACAATATGTCTTCAGCTTTATGCCATAGGATGCCCAAGACGTTTGTATGGGTAGAAGAATCCACTTCTCCCGAAAGCTCCCATCCTCTGAGCTCGAACTGTCTTTCAGCCATTACTTTGGTAGCTACATCCACAAACTGAAGAGCCTGGTCCATATCATCAAGGCTGGCGAGGCAATTGTCAACATAATAACTGCTAGCAAGCAATTCCAGGAACGAAATCGGCCAATCCAACTTGCCCTCCCTACACAGAGCCATGGTGTTGTCCAGGTGATAACTTATGCATGATTCCAACAGAAATGGGCTGGGTGACACACCAAATACCACACGTCTGTGTCTATACTGCTTCAGGACACCATTCTGATCAAGCCATAAAAATCTCAAAAAATTCCTGTCTCGTTCACAAACACCAATTTGCAGGAAAGCACGCTTTATGTCTCCAACTACTCCCACCTTTTTGAAGCGAAACTTTGCTAATACTGTAGGAATCTTCTCTATCAAATTGGGGCCTTTCTCTAGGCACATATTCAGACTGGGGTTACGATTCTCTCTTGATGAAGCATCAAATACTGGACGAACAGGTGTGGTAGAGTAGGGCTTCACAACATGTCTGTGAGGTAGGTAATGACAAGGAAAATCAAGCTCGTCCGAAGGTACCTCCTCTATCACCTCGTCCTTCAACCACTCATCCAATAGACCTTGGTATGCTTCATAGTGACCCTCCGCTTTCAACTTTTTCACTGTGCCGTGGAGTCGTTTCAATGACAATTGGTAATTGTCAGGTAGTGCAGGATGGTTCTCAACCCATGGAAGGTGCACTTCAAAACGTCCCTTCTCAACTACTGAAACTGTACTTCGAAAATGTTGTTGGGTGGCAGCTTCAATTTCAGCTCTAGACGTCTTTTCCGATGGGTTAGTTATTCCTAGAGTGTCCAAAGACCACAAGTCTGTGATTGTAGCTTCCTTGCTCAACATGCTAGTCACCACTGTAGCAAGTGTCTCATGACTTGTATCTAGACTTGAGTGCAGAACATCTGGTACCTTTCCTGATAACGTCCATCCAAGTTTAGTTTCCATAGCTACTAATCCACAACTTAGAGGTATTCTCCTACCAGTCCACAATTTGGCCGCAATATCAGCACCTACCAAAATCTCAATATCTGTGGCTGAACCAGTGTCACTAAGCTTCACTTTGTGGGCTTCAAGTTCCCGAATCCACGGACCTTCAATCACAGGAGAAATTTGTCCACAGATCCTAGACTGCTCCAATACTTCAAAATTACAGTGGTAATCCTGATCCAACCTTGACAGATAGAGTCGATAAATGTTGTGATTCACAACTCCTGTTGTCGCTCCTCCAAAAAGAGAGTGCTGAATAGCTTCCTGTCGACATGGATCATATCCCATTTCCACTGCAGTGCTTGCAAGCAAATAAGATCGATGAGAGGCAGAATCAATCAACAATCGAGCTGTACGATTTTGTCCATTGGTACCCCTGACAGTCACAACCAAGGTCTGCATGAGAACACTACAACGATTAACAACTGCAGCAAGTGTCTCATCTTTAGAAACAGGTTGACCTTGGTTTGGTGAGGTGACTTCATCCTTAGGTAACCTATCGCACATCAACACGAAATGCCCCTTTTTGCAAATCACACATCTGGGTCTTCGTTTGCATCGATTTGCAGTGTGATTTCTTTGAAGACAAGAAAAACAGACTCGAAACCTTCTCACGTCTCTTCTCTAGAGACATGTCTAGAGCCATTTTGCAGACCTGAGGGCTATGACTACCATCACAAAAAACACACCCCAAAACACCAGGTTTGGATTCAGTTAATAGAATAGCTGCAGTAGGTACTTTGGGCTCTTTCACCACCTTACTTTGATTGCCTGACCCGCTATGTGCACTCTGACTAGACTGTGACAGACCAAAACCCGTCCTGGCTAACTCAACCTTCTGTTCCCCCTCCACTTCGATTTGGAGGAACAACAACAAGTTGTCCAGAAAATCCTTAGATGTAGCATTAGGGTTTGTTCGCTTCACATTGGGGGCACAGGTTCTCTCCCATATCTTGAGCATTTCTTCAGGTAAACAAGAGGAGACAAGAGGCATCAAAATAGGGGCGCATGTATCTGATGCAACACCCAAAGTCTCCAAATTGCCGAGGTGGCACTGAAGTCGATCGTACAGCACAGACAGAGAAAGCTTGTCACGAGAATTTGTGTTCAAAATGATCAACCTTAGGAGCTCTCTAATGTAGAATTCTGTCAGAAGATCACTACGTCCGAAACGATCCTTTAAAGCCTTTACAACAGAAGCATACATAGTCCCAGTAGCTGGATAGCTGTCTACAAGTTCTTTGGCGGGCGAATTTTCGATCATGCACTGAGTTAGGTACCCTAATTTGTCAACATCGTCAATCATCTCATCCTCATCAAACTTGGAGAACTGAGACCAAAAAGGTAGCCAATCTCTCAAATCACCACCAAATTTTTTCAACTGTAGAATAGGTAACTTGTACTTACACTTTTTAGGACGTCCCACAGTAAGACTTGGGCGTCCTTATGCGATCGATCTGGGGTGAAGTTGGACAACACTCAACAGAAAAAAAAAATAACCACACAGTAATCCGTTTTAGACCATTCTGAATCCAAATCCGCGAAAAAAACCATAGGTGTATGTCTGTGTGTGTGTGTGTGTGTGTGTATGTGTGTGTGTGTGTGTGACAAAATCTTGTGTACTCTGCCCAGGCCTTAGTTCTCAACCGATTTCCCTGGTTCTTTTTTTGTTCGACGCGGAAAACTATCTAGTTGTGCACTACGTCGCCGGAATTTCGAATTTTGCCTTTTAAGGAGGGGAAAGGGGGGGTTAATGCTCAAAAAACTTGCGTTTTTGGGCATAATCTTGTGTCGTCTACACAGGCCTTAGTTTTCAACCGATTTTCGTGGTTCTTTTTTTCTTCGAGGCGGAAAACTATCTAGTTGTGCACTACGGCGTCGGAATTTTGAATTTTGCTTTTTGAGGGGGGAAAGGGGGGGTTAATGCTTAAAAAACGTGCGTTTGCGGGGGTAATCTTGTAAAATCTGCCCAGGCCTCAATTTCCAACCGATTTGTGTGTTTCTTTTTTTGTTTGACTCAAATAACTTCCGACTTGTACATGATTTCACCAGAGTACCAAAATTCGCAAGGGGAGTGGGCGAGTGGGGGGATAATATTCACAAAATATCCGATTTTTCAATATTTTGGTTCCGTTACTGCTTTCTAATTTTACCCAACCTTTGAAATTGAGGAAAAATTCTCATTATACCTCCGGATTTTCATGAATTATTCTCTGTGCCACCATGGAACTAATAGTGTTGCCACCATGGCGCCAGGACATGGTGCCATGATGCCATAAACCGCATATTCTTTCCGAATAGTCTTTTTTTGTGTTTCACCTTGAATACGGATGTGAACCTCGACGGACTGCCTACTAAACCTAATAGATGAAAGTTCAATGTTACGACGTATTTTCGCTTTGGTGCCAGACTGGCACCATTGTTGGCGTTGGGGCGGTGGTGGAGGGGGGGGGGGGGTGAACTCGAATTTGCATGTTGGGTATCGTAGATCATGGATTTTAAAATGCTCTTCAGATTCGAGGCTCCCATGCCGCTAGAAATGTTAAGGTGGATAATGGTGGGGGGGGGGGTCACTATTTCTTGCCTAAAGTAATAGATAAATTACATCGAGTGAAACAGTTTTATTGCTTACCAACTGGTTAAACTGATCCAATACTTATCCAATGGGACGTCCCCTGGAATGCATGCATTACTAAACAATATGTTTAGAATCAGAAGAAGAGCTGCTAATCTGTGATCTGTCATCATCCAAGTAGGGAACATTTTTGACATTGAGTGTCTTGTCAACAACAGTCTTGTACTTCAAAAATTTAAGGTTATATTCATCTACCTTATCTTGTTCGGCGTTCAACTCTTTCTCTTTTGCCTCATCTAGTTCCAACATCTCCAGATAATCAGAATCTTTACCCACAAGTTCGTCATTCCTTACGGTGAGCAGCTGAAAAAGCGACGTAAGTTCGTTGAGATCACCGTCCGTTAATTCGCGCCCAACGGTCAAAACAGCGTCGATCTTTTTGCCAATGTTCGTGAATGATCGACGAATTCTCGCACGATCCGATCTCAATCTTTCAAACTCCGACATAGTTACAATTCAAACGAAAAATTCGGCCGAAAAACAGTCACAAAACGGGTGAAAACTTTCGAGAAAAACGGCACTTCAAAAACGGAAAAAACCAGGTTAACCCTACCACAAGTCCTGTCACGGTCGCCAAATGTCGGGAAAACAATAAAACCACACGAATACCCGACGTATAAATTTATTAGGGTTTTCCTGGTAACTTTACAATAGTTCGCGACACTAATTTACTACTAAAAAACTTTAAAAGGGGTAGTAAAATTATCGAACTAATCACGGAGGTAAAACTTGAAACTCTGAAAACAGGTGTGCCAACACACGCACACAAAAACCCTTACGCTTCAACAAAAATAAAGTTAGGTGCTTTCAAAATGTCACAGGAAGGGTTTCAGTCATGCAACATGAGTCAGAAGTATGCATTTAGAAAATTACTGTTTCGACCGACTCGTTTAGCGATTTTTTAACGATAATTATTGTTCAATATTGCCAATATTGCCAATATTGTTCAAGCCAATATTATTCAGAAAGCTTTGAAATGCAAAAGGCAGACGTTTTAGTTTCTCGAATCTTGCAATCTTTCTGTCAAATACTCTTCTTTATTTCTAACGCCGTTTTTAATTATTCAATAATTTCTTGGAACGAATACCAGCTGTAATGAAAACTTCACTCCGCTATTTACCTTGATTGACCGTGGATATATCGTAACACGAAATCAAGCAAAATAGTAGCTGAACAGATTTGGGGAACATCTATACTTATCACAGGTATTTTGGTTACCAATGTCTCACGGATAGTGTTTCAACCTCTCGCTTCCTAAACGTGAAAAACAAAAAAAGACCTACCTTCTCGTTTCAAGTAGGAATGCGAAGAAGAGGCCACTTCTCCCGTCTCCCATCAACTACACGCCTTCTTGATGGAGATCCTCAACCTCTTGGTAGGCAGGTAAACACACACACCTAAACCCACTCACTACACAGTACACACATACACTACACAACCATCAAGTTCACGCATCCTTCTCCACTCTTCTCATTAATTTGTCAGGGTTTTTTTCTCTCAATTTTTCTCATACAGCTAATGAACGTCGGACGCTACCTCATTAACCTTTCACTTCGCGCCCAATAGTTTCGCTTGAGAATGCTGAATGATTTCAACACCTCAAGATCAAATTAGTTTAACTTTTTCTCACGGTTAGTTCGAGTTTGGCGTCTAGAACTCACAAGAATTTTTGGCCCGATGTGAAACTCTAGAAACGAATGAGGCGAGATTATTCTTTCAAAACATTCCGTAAGTCTCCTGAGGTTGAAGTGTTTTCTTATTCTTCTTCTCCTTCCATCTTCATATTAGGCCTGATTAAAGCTTGCCTCTGTAATGTTCTCCACCCGGAAACTATTGGTAAAGTTGAACATCTTACAAACCGCTGCCTTGAACAAAAGTTTCAACATTTCGACTAATAATTTTGATTTAATATATTCAGGGATTGAAAATGAATAAATACGTTGATAATTTATTATGCAGAATGTTACACTATAAGAACGTCAACCCGAAGAATTTCGATTCTACAACCAATTTCCGATCGAAAATGCCTCTTAGCAATTTTCGTTTAACCCCTTGTTTTCCAAGTTTTTTACAATTTAAAGATTTTGACCTTGTCACTAAAACGTCTTCCCCGCCGCCGCTCCTCCCACTCACCATCCAACCCCAAATCCTCCCGTCAAACTGTCGATTTCGTTGGAAAAAAATCACTTTTTTTCGCATTCAAGCGCGGTTTTCTCCACTGTAACAATATAGGTTGAATTTCAATTCGTACAACAAATTTGAAATACACCTAATTGCCCATATATGAGACAGAGGAGGGTGTGACGACCCTATCCCTTCAAACCAGTGATTAGATTAATCAGCCGGCCTGAAGAGAATATCGATTAATATCTCTATGAATCGGATATCCCTAAAGGCGTAGCTCCAACAAATCGGGAACAAACCAATTGGATTGACCCTTATAAAAAAGTAGGATCGTCACACTCCTCTCCCTAAAACATACTTCTGGGTTTCAAACAGAAGTATGTTTGAAAACAAGTCAAAGGGACTGAAAAATAGTATGAAGCCCAGGAAAGGACGTCTGGAAGCTTCAAGGGGATTCCTCCATCGTAATGGTACTATTGCAAAAGAAGAAGAAGAAGAATGCCACGAATGGGTCATTTATGCCACGAATGGGCCATTTATACATAAAAGAATGAATCAATGGAACTGAGGAGAAAGCAAACTAAATAAAGAATACGAACGACGAACCATTCAAGTGTAATGATTGAAAAGGCAAATGCAGAAAAGGCTTATATAAAAGAAAAACGTAATTGAAATTAATAGAATGCCAGATTGGCAAAGCCTAACAACAGACCGAATTTAATTGCCGGATTGGCGAAGTTTAATTAATGAATTTAATTGCCGGATTGGCGAAGTGGAAGAAAGGAATGAATTTAATATAGAGATTCCTTCTGGATATCTCTTTGAGTAATTCCTTCTGGAATACCCAAGAAAAAGTGGAGGGGAAATGATGAAATAAATTCAGTGCATTTCCACCGAACCACGCTCTGCTACCATGTAACAATATAGGTTGAATTTCAATTTGTACAACAAATTTGAAATACACCTAATTGCCCATATATGAGACAGAGGAGGGTGTGACGACCCTACCCCTTCAAACTAGTGATTAGATTAATCAGCCTGCCTGAAGAGAATATCGATTCATATCTCTATGAATCGGATATCCCTAAAGGCGTAGCTCCAACAAATCGGGAACAAACCAATTGGATTGTCCCTTATAAAAAAGTAGGATCGTCACACCACTAATTAAAATTTTGGAAACGTTTCTGACCATACCATTGGAAAGCTGAGCTTTTCGGTCAACTTTCGAGGTTTCAGTGGGAAACAATCGAGTATGATTACTATTTCTTTCAAACGATTGAAAAAACCTCAAATTTAGAAGATTTGACAAATTTTACTCTTCAGGCCAATTTTTTCCTCTTATTATGTACTTGAAAATTTTCAATTCTGTAACAGAAAGATGGGAAATTTGTCGCTCTTTCCAACGGTATAATTAGTTTTAATTTCTTACTGTATCCAAACGGAGTTTCTGACGTTTTCGTGACATAAGATCGAAAAACGGGAAAAATCTTAAAATTGTAAAAACTTGGAAAAACAGGGGGTTAAACGAAAATTGCTAAGAGGCGTTTTCGATCGGAAATTAGTTGTAGAATCGAAATTCTTCGGGTTGACGTTCTTATAGTGTTACAGCCTGTTTAAATTATACAAGACTACATACAGTCTTGTATATCGATAATCAACGCATCCACTTCATCTATTTGAAGTCAGAGGAATAGATTAACTCTTTATTCCACATCCTATCTGTTAGTGCAGGTAGTAGAAGTAGCCAGGTTCTAATGAGTTGAGTCAGCCTTTATCCCGAGTACACCTATGCTGGTGAACGTATATCCTTCTTACTTGTGGTAGCTGTCTGCTCATTCGTTCCAAATAAATACTACTGTAGATATCAAAAAGTGATTCATTCAGGAACCAGGCTCTTCGAAACGCATTCAGGCAATACTTGACTGTTATGATTATTATTGAATCATGAGAATCGTGGAATCTGAAGTATTATCGAGATTCGTATTAGTTGGAATTCGCGTCAATTTTAATGGTGTTATCAGCCGTTCAAAAAATTATCAGTTCTTCTGTATTAAATTCTGATATTTGCGTTTCCTACACTCGAAATATTCCACATTGTTCTTATAGCGACTTGACGAAACCGCTGCATTTCAGAGGCTTGTGAGGGAACGGAAAAAGGCGCGTCTGACCGGAAGGAACCGAGTGGCCGTGGGTAATAATAATGAAGCAGACAGATAAGAACTGCCAGATAAATAAAATATACACCTGCATTGTCCGAGCTACAAGATGGAGAACAATCGCTCGACTTACAGTGAGAAATAGTCAATTGTGAACCGTCTCAAATTGGCTATGGGTACGCTGCACATTGATTATTTAAATTAAAATTTTTTAAAATTTATATATATTTAAATTCAAAATAGAGATGAGAGAGGGTTGGTCGTGTATGTTTTGGTATTGTTGTAGTAGATTGGAGGCATCGTGTACACTTATTACAGTTGTTGTGTTCTCCGACGGTATTTTGTTTCGCCTAATTATTAGAAACTGCCAGGATTTTAATTCAGATAATAATAATAATGAATAACCTATATGATACTGTTTGATTTCAAACGAAACTTTTGTAATATAACAAGAAACCATGTTTTAGTTAGTAAGCTAAGGTCTAGGTCATTAATTTTGAAAGAACGTAGGGTATCAGCTGGCGCTATTGTATAGGCACTAGTGGTTGCAAGGTACCACTACTTACGGATAAACTGCCCAAAACATCCTTAAAAATGTAAATTTGAAATAAAATATGCGTGTTCTGTTTTTCGTTTTACATTGCATCCCTTCGCAGTGTTTGATTCTTCTCAAGGCACCACAGCTCCTCTTGCTGGAATCCAACAAGTTTAGTTCTTAACAGCTGCGCCATCTCTTTCTTGTGCTTCGCAGACACATGCCCGCAGGATTGCAAAGGCACGCTGGCCCGCAGCCTCTTTGAGGTCTCCACACCTTTCGCATTCTATTGTACATATTTTCTACTTCAAGTTGAACTATTCCGATGAAAAATGTGAATTAAATGGAAAAGATAGGTACAATGCCACAAATATCCTACAGGCCTGACCCTTGTTCGACAGGAATCCAATTGAACCCTTTGACCGCGGTTTGGCTAGGTTCGAACTGTTCGCTTCTTCTATCGGTAGCTTGTTGAATTAGTCATTGTAAATCATTGGGATTCAGCCAGAGTTTATGTTTATTCACTGTTACACAATGCCTAGGTACTCAATTGTAACTCCTTGACTACGGTTCCTCTTGAACCTCATCGTATGTTCTGCTTTCTTGTTCTTGACTATTTTCATTATGGACTCAACTGTGAATGGACAAACAACCTTGGCTCACAACGTGTAAATATGCAGTTGAAAATTTCGTCCCCAACAACTGGGGTTGTCAAGATGCATCTGACTTGTTCGAGAAGGTTCAACAAATACCATAGTCTATGAAATGAATGAAGTCGTATGAAATCGTCTTGTCATTCTCCTTGATGGAGTGAAAGGCGAAGACATTTTATAAAGGATCGAGTACGCGTGAGTACCTTCATCGATGATACCTTTTGAAATTCATATCAAGTTGTTAGCAGATCCTATGTTGAGTTCATGAAGGCACTCGTCATATTCTCACGAAATCCTTCGGGTCGCGACCCCTCTCACATATCATTCGACCGCCCACAGAAACCTAGTGCCATATAGCAATTATCTTATCCTGTGCCATCATGACTAACCCAAACAACTCTCGGCTTGCGGGTCTGGGAAGAGCAGTAAAAAATATGCAACGAAGCGTCAGTCCCTGAGAATTAGTCGTCAATAGCATCAGTGACTCACTTGTGTTCGTGCCGACGCAACGGCAGAGGAATTGCGGCTCAGAAAAATGTTATCGGCTATCTGGTGGCGAAGTGGTAAACCGCAATCGGGCTTCCTCGGGCCGTTAGAAAGTTGCAGCCAAGTTGTTCATTCCGAATAGTATACCGCCAGGTTGTACCGATACCAGAATTAAACAGTTCATTGATGCGTAGAAAGTGGTTTGTCCCCGTTTCCCTCCCTTGGCTCGTAAAACTCGGCGATTTTCTTATTCATTGGAACGTTGACCCCAGAAGAAAATTCATCTAAATCATACACGTCACATTATCAATGTGTTTGACATTGTGGACCATCTTGCATAACATAGGAGTACCTTTCAGATGATTCCTAAACTACAGGCATCGCGTCTAACACCTGTGAAATTGCATCCACTAGACCTACAACGTTGATTTTTTTCCCAACTGAAGGTTCTGGTGAGCTCTTCAATGCCCTCTAGAATTATATTGGATATTTTGTTTTTTAACGTTCTAACTCGTGAGCTACAAATGCCTTTTCACATTGTCGCGATTCGTCTAAAAGTTAAATTCTCAACTTAGCAGTCGACTTTCAATCATCTAATAACTTTTTTTATTCATGTAATTTTTTTCTCCATTAAAGTTGAGGATCTAACATCTCAGAACTAGCCTTCTTTAATGTAAACTCTAGTTAACACTCATGATCAATACAAAGCAGTATACAACTTCTTTCAACATTGTCATGGCTAAAAAACAATCCTCTACTGAGGGATATTTCGGAAATTGAAGCTAGTCACTCAGTGACAAAAAAAAAAAAAAAAAAAACTCGTGGAAGAAGGAATTCAGGTGCGTAGGTTTATAGCTAACATTTTTGTGGTAGCCTCTAGTTCGGTAATTTTAATGACCAAGATTCAATGTAGTGCATGTTTTGTCAACATTGGCTCTAAATAATGAGCTTTAGAGGAGACTTGAAGCACAAGTAGGAACCAAGTAGTTTCGGATTAATATGACCTTGAAGTTGAAAATAACATTGTCGTGGCTTTGAGTCGCAATGGAATGCTGTTTTTTTTTCTTTCACTAACCCAAGAAGTAAATTTTTACAGAGTAACAAATTCAAATGTATCCATGTTATTAGGGGCACATTAACATTGTCGTGTGCCCAAATTCACATTGTCATGGACCTGAAATTCAAATTTAACTTTTGGACTGGGGGAAGTGATTCATGAGCTGCCATAGCAAACTTTGCCTCACAGGGTATGACCAAAATCCATTTAAAAAAATTCAAGTAATTTGGAAATTTTTGTTCTAATTTTTCTCGGAACAAAATTGCCTCTAGTTTGGGAACTACCCCTATAGTTGACGTTCAATGAACAACCTATCACGGAGGATTTTTGACATGGACAAGTGTCACGTGTTTTTTAATCCAACCCAACTATCAGATCAAAACGCTGCAAATCATTGCTCAAAGGTTTATTATTTTCTGTATAGATCACCCTTCTGTTTTGATCACTGGTTCTCCATCAATAGCACCTACCACCATCTGTATTCTCCCTTGACCTTCCCTCTCAAATTTCAGCTTCCTGCGTTCAATAGGATTGAAAATGGCTTCGGAGCTCACTAAGCTGATCAGTGATCTGAGGAGTGAAGAAGATCTCCTCGAATGCTGGAGACGCCTGGAAGAGCACTTCCATTCAATAGGATTGAAAATGGCTTCGGAGCTCACTCAGCTGATCAGTGATCTGAAGAGTGAAGAAGCCTTTGAGCAATGATTTGCAGCGTTTTTTACCCACCAACATTTTTTTTACCTACCAACTAGGTACTACCTACCACACCATACTGGCTTCACACCTTCACAATCAAGTTTATTAGAAAGAACTAAACGCTTCACACTCGATTGGAAAAATAGAAAGCTTCATATGAAAATTTGATTACTGGTTACGCAGAAGGCAAAACTGTATACAAATCGAAGAAATGAACAGCGATCGCATTTTAGTCCGATAAAATTTGAATGGAGATTAGACCTCTTTTGCGATTCACACTCATGATTCTGTTTTATCGAAGGAAAACCTTCAAGTACTCGTAGGGACCGAACGGTTTGTCCTACAGAGCTCCGGGTGGTCTCAAAAATTTTTAAAAATTCAATACTATTTAAAATTTGTGAAAAAACGATACCTTTATTTCGAGAGTTTTCGAGCTAGGGCACTCTTGAAAATTTCAACCCTTAATTTTCACCCCTTAGAAGTGAGCTACATCAACCAAAAGCTTCGCGGCACAACTAGACCCCAAATGGAGCCCATATACCAAATTTGAACCAAATCGGTCCAGTGTTGCTAAGAAAAGTGCCGCGTACGGCGTACGGCGTACGGCGGACGGACGGAAATTTTTTTATTCGATTTTCGTATTCTACGTACCTTGAAACGTAAAACATCAAATTTTGAGGGGGGGTTAAAAATTTTTTTTTCTTGCTCGATTCCAAAGGCTTATTATTGAAAATAATAAACCAAAATTGTAAGGCGAGATCGATAAACAAATTCCGTAAATAGGCTGTAAGAATCATTATGTAGGTACCGGTAAACAACTGTGGTTACTATTTTCAACACTCTTCGGTTGCTTTGACGTACCCATGTCTCGAGGTTTCTGCTTGCAGAGTAGATAGTTTTTGGTTTTTGGCCTACCTACCACGTACTTACAGCAATCGCATTTTAGTCAGCTAAAATTTGAATGGAGATTAGATCTCTTTTGCGATTCACGCTCGTGTTTCTGATTCATCGTAAGTCCAACCGTTAAGTTCTCGTAGGGAGCGAACGGTTTGTCCTACAGAGCTCCGCGTGGTCTCTAAAAAATCAATACTATATCTATACTATCAAATAGTAAATAGAAACAGTTTACATTTAGGTTTTAATTAGTTAGAAACAGTTTAAATTCCAAATTGATCGAAAAACAATACCTTCATATCGAATTTTTTTGAGCTAGGGCGTTTTCAAACAAGACTCCAAATGGAGCCCATATACCAAATTTCATCAAAATCGGTCCATGGGAACTAAGGAAAGTGCCTCGTACGGCGGACGGCCGAATTTTTATTCGATTTTTGGATTCCACGTATTTTGAAACGTCAACTAACTTGAGGAAGGGGGGTGGGGTTAATTGTTTTCTTGGTCGATTCCAAAGGTTCATTATTGAAAATAATAAACCAAAACCTCTAAAAAAACTCTGTCTCCCCGAACTCATTTTTCAAAAAAACATTTTGCTTTCTCATTTTGCGTTTCAGAACTTTTTGAACAATTTTGGTATTTTCCGTCTGAGGTCAATTTCTTGTCCCTAACTAATTAGGTAAATTATTCGCCATACAACCAATAGGAGCGTCTGCCCACTAAAGTGATTTTCCATTAACATGAATTCCTCATGATCTGAGAGCCCGCTGTTTTTCAAATTTGAAGAAGATTATAACCCCCTATAGATTCAGAAGGATTCAGAAGGAGCTACTGTTGATGGGGTGAAAAACAAAAATTACTCAACATCAACAAAAATACTCATAGTTAACCTCAGATTATTGTATTAATTTAATAATAATTGAAAAATGAAAAATTCTTTTTTTTACCAAGTAAAGGAAAAATGTTGACGATAGGAATTCCGTTTATCCGTGAATGTTTTTTCACCCTGCTGACTTTAGTTAACAGGCTTCTCTCGACCAGTGTCTTTTCAAAGTTCTTGGATTTCATCTCCAGTCGACGAAGCCCAAGAATAAATCCAATAACGAACGGAGAAAGTTGTTCCTTCGTTGGTTTCTTGTACATTTTCCTCTCGACGATTTCACAGTCCCGTTCGATAGCGTGTTCTTCCTTCGATTGTCAGCGTTGCTTTGAAATTCTTTCGATCTTGTCTCTGCAAAAGAAAGTGAATATTTGAATTTGTTCAACTAAATTATGATGGTTCGTAACATATTTCATTTTAAGGTTAATGGATATTATACTAGCACGCGTATTTGATGGGTGCTAGAGGTGAATATCAGGATGGGGTGAGAAATTACTACCTCTTTTGTTTTGAGTGTTTCATATTTCTGAAGACCGGTTTCAGTTTTTGACCATATTTAATTCTCTTAAGTAAGAATATTTGTGTTTGTGAATGTTGCAGTAAACATATTGCTTCAATTTTGCTCTTTCCCAATATAAAATATTTAACGCTATTTCCTATGCAGCTCCTCTGAACATGCCATTTGCAACGAGCTACCCTTTAAATTTTCACTGGTCTAATATCTACATTTTGTAAAATAATTTAAACCACCCTTCCTATGGTCGCTTTAGCCTGGTTATTTCCCTAGTTTTTAAAACTGATCCAATCTGGGTTCCTGCCATTTGAGCAGTTTCCCCTGAATTAGTTTACTCAATTTACCTGTTTGTTAGTTTTCATAGTTACCTATGTAATCGAGATTGGGACAGACTATAATGTGTTTACGTCTTCTCTAGTATCTCTGTCCGTCATTATATCGAAGATTTGGGGGCCTGATCTAACACTTACCGGTACGACTAGCGAGAATACTATTCAATGACCCCCATGCTAAGTTGTTTATTTTCGAAGACTGTTCTCGGTTCAATCACCTCGAAATGAGTGGAGTCCACGTGTTTCATTTTCTGTGATATTCCGGGCTAGTTTGACCAGGTAATGGGGCCCATCGAAATTCGGTCTGAAACGTTCATGCAGCTTGAGTCGAGGAGCAAATTTTATATTGAAATTATAGCTATTTTAATGTAAAAAATTCAATTTTTTGAAGTTTAAATTCTTTTATATAGATATGATATTGCTGTAGGGAATTTTGCGCTGATTTTGAATAAACCAACCAAATAAATAAACCGTTCATGTTGGCTGCTTTGGTTTTACAGTGGTGAGTAAGACAACAGAAAAAAAAATCAAAGAATTTTCACCAGAGAAGGTGTCCTACATACTTGGTTGACTTGAATATTTCCAGTTTTAAATCGATACATTCGCAAAATACTGGGGCCCACCTACCAGTTAATAATTAAACCTATCAATAACCTTCGATCTCATAATATCTCAAAAAACTATATTTATCGATATTTTTTATTCAGACACATATTTTTCATTTACTTCCTACTCGTACTTAGTTGGCACCAATATTTCCTTTGTTAAATTGATAAATTTGAAAAAAAGGCCCAGGTACCTGTTAATCATTAAACCTATCAATAATCTTTGATCTCTTAATACCTCCAAAAGCTAGATTTAGCGACATTTTTTTGGAAAATATATATGTTTTTTGAAATATTTGTAAAGTTGAGTTTTCATTATTTTCATTCGTCACACTCGTAGTGTTCCCCCGTAGTGTTCCAAAAAAATCAGAGCTCTCGTTGGTCTTGAAATGTAGCAAATTCAACCTAATATAAAAAGTTACTGGGCATAAATTATTTAAATTGACACAGTTTTGGAAGTTATAGTTAATCAAGTGAAAAAAGTCCAAAAATTCATGGTTTTCAGCTCTCTACAGTAGCATAGGGTTTTCAGAGTTGTGAATTTGGGGATAAAGTACCCTTAACATCATGTAAAAAATAATGTAGACAACCCCGCATTGCAATGTTTTATGTATACATTGACTGGGTCGTGTACACATCTTGCATCTTTATGCAATGATGAGGTCTGTGTTCAAAGAACTTGGCCTTCTACTTTGCTCCACATCACAAATATAATAATGAATGCATTATTAGGCTCTTGTTGAATTGAATCAGCTCGGTCCATGCCATTGTCTCTCACTTCCTTGTTGATGACTTTCAGTTCATGTTGAACGAAATATGAGTCCTGAAATGAATGGTCTCATTTGAATAATAATGACATTTTAATATTGTATATTTTTGCTTCCTCACTACCGAAGGTAGGGAAGCTTTGTATTCGTGAAAGAAGTGAAAAAAAAAATGTCCTCCAAAATCAAAATTTCCACTTGCTTTTTGCGTTTTAGAGCTTCCCGAACAATTTTGGTTCCGTGTCTGTCTGTCTGTCGGTCTGTCGGTCTGTCGGTCTGTCTGTGGTCAATCCTTGTCCCGGGCAAAACTATACCAACCTGTGGTCCGATTTTGATGAAATTTTCAGGGATTGTGCGGGTTAGGTCCTAGACGGTCCCCTATAAATTTCAGCACCTTCGGACCAATAGGAGCGAGTGCGCATGCGCAAACGTGAATTTCCTGGAACCTCGGTTTCTCGGTTTCTAATGAACCGATTTTGCTCAAATTTGGAGGTTAGTTAGGTACTAACTTCTAAGAGACACCCTATAAGTTTCAATCAAATTGGTCAAGCAATAGCCGCTGCGCATGCGCGAACTTTAAATTTATTGTTACAACCAAAACTCCGCAACTATTCAACCAATTTCGATGACATTTTCAGGGATTGTGTGGGTTAGGTCCTAGACGGTGGACCGCTAATATTTTGGTATTCAATAACTCTTTGAATCATAATTTTTTCGCCAACTGATTCTGTACGTCCATGTTACAATGAGTGAGGAAGCTATACTGCCCACCCAACTTGGCAGACGTTTTTTGTTTGGATTCAAATTCATGGAAAACTCAGTTTACATCGTAGGTTACCTACCAATACTACCTCTCCTTGCCTTCCTCGTCCAGCCACCTACGATGAAGGTAATTTATTGGATATATTAATAACAGTGATGAAGAATGGTAATCTATTCGAGAAAATAATGAATCGTTGTGTAATCATTAGTAGCGTTTTAATCAAGCTTTTGTTCTTGTACTCAAATCTCCGAGGACCGTCAGGGTAATTTCAGGCACAATGGTAACAAGCAAATGGTTGGTTAGGGTTCATTCAAGTAGAGCACCCGCATTCTGCAGCGCGATGCTGATGTTTGAAATTGGCCGTGCATTGTGCTTTTAACTACCATTGGAAACGTCGATTTTACGTTTACGACCCAACTGAGCCACAATGCAGTCTGGTTCTCGTCGAGGAGAGAGCCCTTTTTGATGAAACGGCAACTAGGGCCGTATTTTCTAAAGAACACAGCGAATGTAAAATATAAAATAGCCTCGGGGAATTGAGGCTCGCATTGTGAAAGGAGACTCAGTGCTGTGGGGGCAGCGGTTGAGTTGACAATTAAAACACGCCACCGGATGCGTATGACTCCTGCGAATAGCAATGGTTTTCTGCAGTTAAACCGAGGAGCTACCTGAGCGACAATTACCTTGAATTATGTCTGGGGACGGTTACGACAGACTAGAGCGGAGGTTTGATATGCAAATGTGGGATAGTCAGAAAAACGGCTACCCATTCCAAAGGAAGATCCTGGAGGGAACATAAGAACCATTAATAACCTGCAGTAAGAGAGTTGTTCCTTAATGTGAGACCTGTCACTGCAGAACACAGTTGTTTTTCGTTCATCTCAGTGTAAATATGAACGTATTTACGTTCATGTTCGTACGACCAGTTGGTAGTTATGAGGACCTCTGCATCGCATTTTGCATATTTTGAAATAACCGTTCATCGGTCTGTAATTGACAAAACCAACCACGACAAATTGTATTATTAGTGAACTAATTTTGTATTGTTGTTCAGCTGAATATGATTATTGCTACCGCAATAAATCATACTAGGTACTTGGGTGGCATTTATTTTTTCACTGTTGAAACCCCCACGGGCACCTTTTTTCAAATACCTGTAATTAAATGAAGAATTTTGTTTATAAAAACATTGTTGATAAAAAATACGAGTGTTCAGAAATTGCTTCCTACTTATAAGGTGTTTGAGATCATATCAATTAATTCTGATGATTATTTTTTAATCAGTCGTGGATTTTTCAAACCCAAACTCTATGAAGTGGCTCACATTGTTGAATAAACTCCGAATCAGCACTGGTTGGTTGAAACGGACCTTAATGAATGTGAATCCGGCTTCGCAAGACCATCCGAGAATAATATCTCAAGTGCGAAATACGTTAACTTAACCGCAAACTTGTATGTTGGGTTAGCAATTTGAACGAGATATTAGTGGGCCCTGCGGGTTATGTTTCAACGAGGGAGAAAGCCAGTTGCAGCAAGTTCAAACAGAAGGAACATAATGTACCTTGTAAGGAAAGATACCTTCTCCAGAATGAACACACCTTGGTCTCCGAAGACCTTGTAAGCTGAACATTTTGCGACCCCATCCGCACGATAAACCACGAGGGCCTGAGGGGAAACTGTTGTATGGAACGGTGGGAGCTGAGAACACCTAAATGACAGCCAACTGGTTTGCGCCAATGCACAGCTCCAAGTTGTGGTAACCAAGTTTTCCTACTCTGTTCGCCCAAAGGGAAACGCGGTCGCAACTCTCCAAGTTTGCTAAATCTATTTTGCCCTCCTAGCTTGAGGTCTTTACCTACGTTTCAGTTCCATCTCTGAAAGCGAGAACCACAAGTTGGGTGCAATTTATAAAGATCTCACATTCATTGAATTACTGAATTGTACTGACTTCAACACAAGATGAGTGAAAAAATAGCACAAAACGAAATTTCAATTTTATCGAAATGACAGATTATCATCTTTTCACTTCCATACACCGATCCATATTGTTCTTTCGTGATTTTCTACAGAGCTAAACCAGGTACTTGGAAATATAATCACATATTGTTGAGTAGGTGTAACATCTGAACTTAATAGGTACTTATTCCACCATTTCAAACAATTACTATCTTATTTAATGTTTTATTATATTTCATACTCACCCTAAAAATTATTCGTATGAACCATGGGTCTTTTCCCCATTCTTAATCTTCTTAGGTAAGTTCAAAAAACATTTCTGTTGGCAATCTCCACAATATTTTCACTTAAATATCACATAAGGTGGATGGGGGCAAAGGTTTGCAGTTTTGAGTTTTCGATTTTTGTCGGCCCCTTTGGTGACTTTTTCCCACAAAAAGATGGCTTTTGTTGTAGTTAGGCATCTTTTCCACCTTCCATAAAAATAATAAAATTTTTCTTGAATGATTTGAAGCCGAATTTCCCATTTTACCGCCCTATTTCTTTTCGAACCTTTGCCCTCATCAGTGGGGTACAGGTTCGCACCGGGTTTGCTCTGCGAATCTTATCCCCTGCCGTAGATTAATATATGGGGAGCAATACAATCTCAAAAACGAATGACCAAAATAGCTGTATTTGGTAGCAGAAGTAAAAGGGTAACAAAACCCAATGTTATTGGTAATAAAATGTTCATTTATTTTCGAAAATCACAACTTAGGAACATCTAAGTAGTTTGTTTCATTTGAATTCATTGAATGACAAATTAAGATAGGTATAAACCATCAACTTTAAACACCTGCTTCTTCATATGCCTGCTTCTTAACGAGGGTTTCCCTGAAGAAAAAAAAATGAAATAAAAAAACCCTTAGTAGGTTTGCAATGCGAACCTTCACCCAATGAAGCTTGTAAACTTTTTCCCCATCGCGGAGGGTTCAGTGTTTAACAAATCCTCGACATTGTACTTGTGAAAATCCCAGAACTAATTGTAGGATTTGAAGGTTTATTTACTTCTCACACATGTAAAAATATGCCCAAAAATGTTTGCACCTATGTGCGGTGTTGAAAAATCATGAAAAATGTCGAAAAATTACTTAAATCAAACAAGTCAAAAATACACTTACTTCATTTTTTCAATACTAGACGGCACTTAACTCCTAGAGGTTTCTCGAGGCTTAGAGTAAAAAAGTGCACTGCCTACTTGATTCTCCCCAAAACTATTACCAGTCATTTTCAAACTTCCATGAGAACTTTTGCCCCATGCAAACCTTTACCCCACCTACCATGCCCCTTCCAAACTAGAATTTGGGAAAATACTCGCAAAGATAACATTTTTTCACCAACACCAATAGTATCTATAATAACTGGGTTATTAACAGAAAAGGGACCAGTAACAGACAGTCCCAAGTTTGGTCACAAAATTGATGTATTGTTGCTGTGGTCTGTGAGTTTAGTGTAGCCTTGTAGTGGCATCACAGTAAATTTCACAAGTGTATTTACAAAGCCATTGCAGCACCACAAAATCAGGTGGTGTTCGATACTGCTGCTAACTGGTTAGGTTATGGAGTCTTCAACCATCATTTTCCATTGTAGAATTTCGAAATTAGGGCATGCCGGAGGTGTTTTCCGTTGTTTGCGTCGTTTTATAACACTTTTTTTTCATTAATTGGGAGATGAGATAGAATTAACTTGTTTGAAGGATCCAGACGCTGCTAAACGCTACTAGAGATATTGTTGCATGAGAGAAAAATAGTTGGAAAACTTTGAATACCTTACAAAGCCTTAGAAAATCAGTTCATGTTCACGAAGAATGAAAATAGCTATAGTTACTATAATGGTAATTGAACAAATTTCAAAATCACAAAAAACCCCGAAATTTACTATATTTTCGAGAAAAAGTTGGAGTTTTTAGAACACCTAAATAACAATTATATAACCCAGGAAAGTTGTTTTCTTGACCTAACTTGCGTTTGAAGATGTTTGTAAACATTTGTTATTAAATTATTGGAACTATTAATATTTTAAAATTATAGTGGAACAGTGAAACAAGAAAACAAAACCTTATGCGGTCATAACTAAGTTAAACTACTTACCTACCTCCTAGCGGTTTGAACATTATTATTTCGGAGTAAGGAGAAGGTATGTTGGTTGAAGGAACAGGACGACCATAATATTATATTACTCTAGAGATAAACATTGAATGAATTTCGCTCTACTTCTGAATGTGCGCTGATTACGAAGAAATGGGGTAACGTAATACAAACAGCAGTGGAAACTTTCGACGAAAAGTATTATAATACTAAATGACCGAAGGACCTTGGCTTATACCAGAATAAATTTATTATTCCCACGGGATACCTAGTTTCCACAAACTCGAACCTTATCGTGGCGAATTCCGCTTTTTCCTTCCCGGTAAAGGTTGTCTCTTAGACAAATAACCTGCTTTGCGGTAGTTCCTGGACTTAGCTAGGTAAGTATGTTCAAAATTTATTGGTCTCCGCGGTACGAAAATTGAACTTTCCCGTTGGATGCATGATTAAACGAGGCAATTGAAAATGGAAGAAGCGGTGAAACTATAATTGGTTGCTAGATCCGGGGGTCCCACCTTCTTCAAGACTGTTCGTAAAAAATATCTCCCATTTTCGTGACGTAAAAGTGGGTTTGATGTACGAGGTAATTTTTAAAAATTTACTGAAATGACACGATTGTCGAAACGGATAAAAAACCACTCACAAACGACTCAACTATTTTTATGGTACTTACCGTAGAGTTATGGAGTTGAATACACTTCGTAAGGCGTAATCTATGTTTCTATGAAAATTCCGAAAAACGGAGTTTGTTAATTTATATAGAATTTCGTAAGATCGAAATTAGACTTGTTTTCTACAAAAATGTCTGACATCTCAATCCCGTGTTTGGGTAGGCGGTTTCACTTTGGTATCCGACTTTGCTAAGGTAGCGGAAGCCTGTTCTCACTTTTGAAAGGTATTTTTGGTCCACTCTACAATAATATGTATGTTTGTTCATCACATATCCAATTGATCAACATGTGGATTTGAAGGCGAAAAATTCCCGTCATTCCGTTGAAAACTATGGTTTATACTTTATTTAAAATACAATTCAATTTTTCCACTGCGGGACTTATAATTTCAAGAGGTTATGGGCCCAGCACGCTTCCACTGCGCTACTCTGCTTTTTCTTCTTGGGACATTCGAAAAATTTGTGCCCAAATTCTTTGCAGATGGTACAATTAGGTTTGAATCTCTGGTTTCTCTGGAACCCTTGTCTTCTAGCCAAGAGAGCATTATCTTTGTTTTTCTCATCATAGTTTTGATTCCGTGCTTCATTTTCTTCCAAGATTTTTATTCGGAGAGCTTCAGTAGTTGGAAGTTCGTCTCTCGATTCGATAGCACATCTAAAGTTATCGTACGAATCTGGTAGACTGTATAACATCATAATAGTTAGTAGATCTTCATGGATTTTTATATTCCTGTCTTGAAGTTTGTCAACTATGTCCGCGAACTTCATCAGATGATCTCGAATATTTTGACCTTCCGTCATTCTGCATAGAATCAACGGTTTTAGTAAAGTTGCTTTAAGAGCTGGTCCAGTGCTTTGGTGCATTTCTTTCAGTTTGCGCCATGCTTCATTTGCTGTCTTGCAGTGTTTGACAATTTTCAACTGGGATTTAGATGATGTGAGGATTTAATCCGCCAAAGCGTCCTGATCTTCTTCTTCCCATTTCGGAATTTCTGTAGGTTCTGCAGGCTTCTCATTTTTTCCGCTCACATATTGCCAAGTTTAGTTCCTCCGAAGTAGAGCTGAACATTGGACGATCCAAGTATCGTAATTGTCATGATCGAGTGGTTCTAATTTGAATTGGAAAAGTCTACCTAATTATTCCACAGCTATCTGACGTTATTTATAGACTTATTATAGACATGGGTGATATGATCAAACACTCTTTACCTAACATACCTATCTTTGTCTTACCATGTAGCAATTGCAAAAATACTCGCACCACTGGCTGTATTACGATCGTAGATTTTCTTATTAAAATAATTGAATTTCCCTTCATAGACATCTATCAGGAACATGATACATCATAATGACATGGGAAGTAGGCTGTGACTGAACTGCGCTTAATGCATGACAATGTAACCTATCACCGTGTTATAATAATCTTTCACAACAACATCATTTATTATCTAAAAACTATGATTTGGCTGAACAATACCATTCGTCCTCGAGAGCTGAAACATGCGATTACGATGTTCTCATTACATCTTCGCGTGAAATTCGCGTCGTCTTGTAAAAAGGGTTTAATAGTATTGAAAATCGTTGCGTTTTAAAACCACAGTATGAAGCTTGTCAGGAAAGTATGGGACCTCATCGAGCCGAGTGAAAATAAACATCGTGTTCTGTAACCAATCGAGAGAGATAGAGCACGCTGACGCCCGAATAGCGTCCCCAACTATGTATTGGAGAGCACGCGCGTTGTGTTTGCGGGGGTGCAACCGTATGCAAGCATTCGATTAGATTGCGTACTTACAGCTTGGGGTCAGGTTGATTAAACAGTCTAATTTACGATCGCCATAATGCTATGCAAATGGGAGGGCTACCGATTAAGGCATTCAATCGGCCATTTCATGGACGCGGCATGTAAATGGAGGGACGTCAAGGCTCCCGTCACATTGCTGGCGGCGAAATTGCAATGTTCCCAGGGCCCGTCAGTTGATAACGTTGGATTTGCATCATGATACGGCAAGGGATGGTCAGGGGATACTCGATGATCCGATCAACTTCGGAATATAAAGAATCTATTTACCTTATAAGAGTGAATCGTCACCTCATTATTAGGGTGAATCGCTAAATGAGAAATTTCCCATTTCCAGCACCAATTTTACCCTGCTTCGCCTGTTGAAAGGTGGATTGTGTTGGGTGTTTACGAAAGGACGCTATTTTTAAAAATGCTATAAGAACATTTCAACTTAAAAAAAAACAAAAAAAAAAAAAAAAAAACAAGGAATTGTGACGACTCTACATTTTATACGGGACAAACCAATTGGTTTGTTCCCGATTTGTTGAAGCTACGCCTGTCGAGATATCCGATTCATAGAGATATGAATCGATATCCTCCTCGGGCCGGCTGATTAATCTAATCACTGGTCTGAAGGGGTAGGGTCGTCACACCCTCCTCTGACTAATTATGAACAATAAGGTGAATTTCATTCTGGAATTCATCCTGTATTGTTACAGAATATCATATCATAGATATCATTCGTGTGACCCTACTCCCCCACCCCCTTGGCCTGTTGACACTCTGTAACATGGTTAAGGTTGGCGATGGCTGCCCCTGTGGAAGCGATGTGAAGCATTCAAGGGGTTGATAAGAAAGCTAAGTGTTCTCATCTTCGCACTCCTAGGGCTGAGAGGGGCGGAGCATCTATATGAATAAAATCACTCGGGATGAGATTGTGGAAAACCGTTTTAATAAAAACGGAGTTGAGTAGAACGTTGTCTATTTCCACGAAAATCCAGAGTTACAAGGTAAATCGATTTCGAAGGTTAGGTCATCATCAGTAACAAACAGTAACTGAAGGTACATCACAGAGAGCATAGCTTATATAGTCACAAGTGAAAGGGAGCTTGAATCCCATTGGTCGAGAAAGTGGAAGTCATACCCAATCATAAGTGAAAGGAGAATCCTATTTGTTCAGAGAAGAAATAGGATCATTTAATGCCAATCTAGGCATACAAAGTGAAAGGGAGCTCAAACATTGGTGGGGAAAACATTGTGAAGGTAGGGGGGGGGGGGGAATTCCTATTGGGAATGGGGCTTTTGCAGGAATGAACCCATCAACGGTGAAACCTCATTCAGACATTTACCAGACCTATCACTCTTAAGAATCTCGAACTTTTCAAGCACATCCAACATCATACCTCCCTTCGGGCCAAAGTGAGGAAATTCTATGTACCGTCTGCTTGTTAGATCAAAACTAAAGTTATGATTGGATTCTCTTAGGTGATACGCAAAAGCAGAATCACCTTCGTTATTCCTGCAATCTTTCTCATGCTCTTTTATTCTTTCCCTAAATTTTCATGTACCTTCAGTTATTGTTTGTTACTGATCGAAATCGATTTAACTTGTAACTCATTATTTTCGTGGACATACGTTCTACTCAACTCCGGAGCATCTATGCCCAAACATCACACTTGAAAAAAATAGTTACGTAATTTCCTATCCAGTTCCCAGGATAAAGGTTGTGTTAATGGTTAGGACAATCAAAGTGCAAATCTGTTTCTAAGACACATTATTGGGATCACTTTACGCTTTAGAGATACCAAAAAAAGGTGTCAAAACCTTTTTAAAAATATACCAAAAAAGCCTAATATCACTGACGTTGAAACTCTCTAATTACAACCTTCCGTACTACAATATTGTAAGCCATGAACACCTACTACTTTCAATTGAAGGAATGGTAATATACTTTATACTCTAACGTCTTCTTGAATGCCTACTTTCTAAAATCATCAGATAGTATAACAGTGAATGTTTTGTGTGGTGGGTGTCTTCTTTCACGAATCAATGACCCAAGCTGCCATAAGATAATTTCTATAGGATTGCGTCATCTCTGTGCCAAGAAGAACCAAATCCATGAAGTACAGATTACGAAAGCCTCTGGGAAAGTAGACAATTTTTTGGTTGGTTTTGGGTTTTTGTCATACTTAGTTCAAAATTTGCATAAAAGGAGTTGAAATTTTTCTTTTAAAAGTCCTCATTAACAACAGAAAAAGACTAAAAAATGTTCGAATTGATAAAAAAATAAATAAATAAATTAAAAGAATTCAGCTGTTGTACCTAGGTACCTATATACAAAAACCTATTGCACCTATACATTATATTCTGCGAATAGAATCCTACATCCTATATAAAACCTTTTCTGCCATAATTTTCTGTATATTATCTTGGGCAATGGACGAAGGATACAAAAAAAGCTAGACTGTGTAGGTAACAATGAAGTTGTTTTCTATAGACAAATAAAGCCGAGTCAACATGCATCGAGGAGTCGGTACAATGGTTTATATTTGCCTTCTTATAAGGGCTGAGGCCAAACCTTATCTTGGAATCCCAACTCGCTAACATGAGGTAGAAAAGCTCAAAGCCAATATTTGCTGAATCTGCCCATAGCTTTTCGATACGGTCATTTTTATAGTGGAAGCGCAAATACTCAAATAATTCCTTTGACCGCTAGTAATGATAAAACTGAGCTCAAATTTGAAAGGTGGGATTGATTCAAGAATTTGTCTGGTTAGTGAAATCATAATTGTTCTTTGTATTTGTGCAGCTGGTCTACAAAATTTGAGTGAAAATGAGTTTTGAGAAAAATTTTGTGCAATTAGAGCAAAAATTAAATTTTTTGAGTAAAAATCGAAATTTCTGGTTATATTTTACGTTTTAGTGATTTCAGAACAATTTCAGATCTGTGTCTTCTATGGTTAGTTATCACTAACTTGAATGTTGTCAGATTATGATGACATTTTAGGCAGACAAAGCTCCAGTAATGAGGAAGCAAGTACAAAATCGTCAGATATCCAATAGTCTTCATATGACTGTTTAGATCGGTCAAAGTTAATCCTTACATAAGTGGTGACCTTGGTCATAGCTGTTTTTATACCAAAGTCATCTGTTCACACTTCTTGACACTTGACACTTCGCTTGACCTGGCTCATCTTTCATACTCACGAGCCGGTAAGTGGGAAGAAAAGCGTGGGCACAAGTCCTGATCATAGTATTGATCCCGCCTTCCCGCTTTATCCTTACTAGTTGAGGCCCTTCCCCTTTTCCTCAGGCTACCTCACCAGCTCTTCCTAGCTCACCCTCAGTCTTTCCTTTTCCTCTGCATACTGTAATTAACGTTTGTTCGCGGTACAATTTCCCTTTCCATTTTACCCGCGTGATTCTCCTTTTCCTTCCATTTATTTCAAAGAAGACCCCCCCCTATAGTTTCATCTCCCCACCACCATCCTACTTTTCGCCTCACCATAGCTTTAATGTTCCAGCGTTGCAAGACGTTATTAGCTACATGCCCTCAGGATAACGTGAGAGCACCCCGAGTTTTCTTTCTTTTTTTCACCCTTTTGTTCTGCTTGCCGCGTATTGTTCGCTCCCGACGTTGAAGCTAACGAGGTTTTCCCCTTGGAATTTTTCCACTTTGCTGTCTCAAGATAAAGGAAAAAAACTCTCAAGGAGATGTCCCTTTCGCCCCAATTTTTAATATTTGATTATTACATAACATTCCGCCGACAACGACAACGTGGAGCTTGAAATGACGAGTTGTGAATCTAGCACATATTAGGGGTTTATGTTCTTTCCGATTTTCCATGTTTACTACTTTTAAGCGATCTAAACATTTCAATTGTTATGGGTGGGACAGAGCGTTCCAATCGACTGTCTCCCATTGTGAAGTCCCACAGGAAATGAGATTGGCCAGGTAGGAGAGCGACCACCTGAGTTCTTGAGAGTAGTAGCTTGTGCGGAGTTTCCTAAATCAGAAACCCAACACAAATCCAGCTACAATCCTTTTGGAAGACCGTTGGTAAATTAACGTTTTTAGTTGTTAGAAAGTATCGTGTTCTAATATAGTATTCAGAGAGCACGGATGAAGTAATTCTGTTGTTCAGGAATAGTAGTTAATAATTAACTACTATTATTGATGATATCAATTATTGATATTTCTCCAAAAATTGATCATGCGTTGTTTCAGGATGTTTAGTTGAATCACCCTCTAAATCATAGCACGGTTTGAACTTTTTTCTGGGAAAATGGAGTTGTGGTTCGAAAAGTATCTTTTGCGTTGTGCCGGTCCTTACATATGGGTTTCGAACTTCACTAGATTACTTTAATTCATACTTACTTTTTCATAACATTCTTTAAAACATATTGTTAAGTAATGCATGCATTCCAGGGGACGTTACATTGGATAAGCATTAGGTCAATTTAAACGAGTTGGTAAGCGCTAAAGCTGTTTCACTTGATGTCATTCATTTTAGTATTTTAGGCAAGAAATAGTGGTCTCTTCCTCCCCCCTTATCCACCATAACATTTCTAGCGGCACGGGAGCCTCGAATTTGAAAAGCATTTTAAAATCCATGATCTACGAAGCCCAACATGAAAATTCGAGTTCACCCCCCCCCCCCCCCCCATATGACCAATGGTCTGGCACTTGAACTTTCATCCGTTAGTTTTCGTAGGCAGTCCTTAGTAGTTAACATCCATATTCAAGGTGAAACACAAAAACCGATCATCGATCGAACGAAATATACGATTATGGTGTCCTGGCACCACTATTAGTTCCATGGTAGTACAGAGAATAGTTCATGAAAATCCGAAGGTTTGATGAGAATTTTTCCTCAATTTCAAAGCTTGGGTACAATTTGTAAGCTATAAAAGAACCGAAATATTGAAAAATCGGATATCTTGTGGATATTATCCCCACACTCGCCCCTCCCCTTGCGAGTTTTGATACTCAGGTGAAATAGTGTAGTTTGGATGATTTCTGAGTCGAAAAAGGAAACACGCAAATTCAAGATTATGCACGCAAACGCACTTTTTTAAGCATTAACAACACCCCCCCCCCCCCCCCCCTTAAAAGTCAAAATTCGAGATTTCAGCGACGTAGTGCACAACTAGATAATTTTCCGCGTCGAACAAAAAAACGCTTGCATACGAGTCTGCAACACATTGAAACATTTTCATGCCCCCCCCCTCCCCTCCCGAGACATCTGAGAGCTCGATTTTCGACTCAGCTGATCTGGGAGCTCGATTTTCGACTCAGCTGATCTGGGAGCTCGAATTTCGACTCAGCTGATCTGGGAGCTCGATTTTTCGACTCAGCTGATCTGGGAGCTCGATTTTCGACTCAGCTGATCTGGGAGCTCGATTTTCGACTCAGCTGATCTGGGAGCTCGAGTTTCGACTCAGCTGATCTGGGAGCTCAATTTTCGACTCAGCTGATCTGGGAGCTCGATTTTCGACTCAGCTGATCTGGGAGCTCGATTTTTGGCTCAGCTGATCTGGGAGCTCAATTTTCGACTCAGCTGATCTGGGAGCTCGATTTTTGGCTCAGCTGATCTGGGAGCTCAATTTTCGACTCAGCTGATCTGGTAATATCAAACTGTAAAGTACCTACCTAACTGTAAAGTACCTAACAACTTCACTTCTGATGGTCATAATCATCATTGTGGCGACTTGGGACAAATTTCGTCGCATCAAATTTCGTTGCAACAAATTTCGTTGCATCAAATTTCGTGACGATTTTTTTTTTATGTGCCATATGAAAGACATGAAAATGTCAAAAAAAAGAACCACCAAAGTGGGTTGAAAACTAAGGCCTGGGTTCTTTTTTTTTTTTTTGAGAAGTGGATTCAGAATGGTCTAAAACGGATTAGTGTGTGGGTATTTTTCCTTTCTGTTGAGTTTTGTCCTCCTTCATCCCAGATCAATCACATAAGGACGTCCAAAAAAGTTCACGAAGTTTAACACTTTTCATGTGTACGATAGTGTCATTCCAAACTTGAATTGGATGTTAATTGTTTTCTTTTAGTTGAGAGTATACGATTAGTTCTATATTCCGATACGAAATTATTGTCTTAGAAATCTCGGAAAAAAAATCTCTCTATTTGTTTACTAGGTTCATCATTCCGTCCTATACCTGAGTGATGAGAGTGACACACGTGATTATTTAGGCGATTCTCTCATAAATGAATTTCATGTTGACGAGAATGTGGATATCCGTTCCCATTTATACGGACTAACTTCGTTGTGAGGCAGTTTCTAACTTTTTCTACAACGTTTTGAACCTCCGACTCAAGTCATTAATCTCTGTAAAGATTTATTCGCTACCGAGTTCCCCAAACTTTCATTTCCCTTTTGCCCCAACAGGCACAGCACCTGGGATTTCTGAAACTCATTTTTAGCGTGATGTATGGTGATGGGCGGAATCTGATTCAAATCAGAGCTACATTGAAGCGTCACAAATATTCCCCTCTTTAGGTCACAGCCTTTGATCACGGAATGAATTGTTCAAGATTGACAGTAATAGCAGTAAAAAGTTCTTCTGTTATTTATCTGTAGCACCTCAAAGTCGCCTATAGTTACAAAATATATATATACTTTTTTAACCCACAAAGAAGATTGATATTATTTTCATTATTTGAGAGAAGACTCAGATTACTATAACTTGTCTTGTCCCTGGACTGATTTGTCGTACATAGCTGAAATTCTTATATCTCTCGCCTTTCCCTCTGACTCTTAATAATGCTAAACGTCTAATTAATAATAAACGTCGTATAACTTTTAAAACATTGAGTGTCTTTTTAATGAAACCAATATCATACCTAACATTTTCTCTCTTTTAAATGCTATACGTTGAAAAATGTGGCCTATTTGTCCAACAACCTTTATTTTTATCGATTCGATAGCGTGGGTTGGTAGGTAATCCAAATTTGAATTTATTACTACAATGTAGGCAACTTTTGAGAAGAGACCATTCATTACTGAGTGGCCAACGTATTTATCGGTTAACAAAGAGCTCCAATCGTGCTCAGAATTCAAGATGAAGAGTTCCAGGTGAGACTCGCCAATCTTAACGTTTAACGACTTCCTAACTCAAATAAGATTATTCGGCGGTGAGGGAAGACTTTTCCCATTTAGCTGACGTTCGGGGCCGCGGCCGTGCCCCGCATTTGTGTTGGAAATGTAAGGTTTGAAGCGACTACATTGCCGATTAAAGGCTCTTCAGTTCAAACATCCGACTTCTTGAGAGAAGAATTCACTTCGGCGGAGCGGAACAAACTTCCATCCTTGGAATCGTTGAGTATCTCAGAGTCTTTAGTCCCCTCAGGCTGTGTCGAAATAGGCATTGAGTTATCAGAAACTCGTTTATTCTTTTATGGTGATGAACTTTCGATTCTTCCAATCGTTGAGTGGATCGTCAAATTCAAATAGGATTGAACGGAATTTTTGAGTGTGATCCTTTGGAGTTTTGAATTGAATCGTTCATTGTTGATGTAGGAGACTGCACTTGAATCCTGGATGTTTACATTAACTCTTCACTGCAAGATTATAACTCAAATTTAATAGGATTTGAACGAGTATATCGCATCTGATCCTTTGGATCCTCGAATCGGTCAAATGTTTGCGTTCACACTTTAATTCATGAATTGAACTGGTAAACTCACAAGTGTTGTAAGGAATACCCTGGTAGACGATTGGCGCCTGCCCTAATGACCAGAGGGACGGAGATAAAGCGGACTGGAGTGAGAGAAAGAAGATTCTGTCTCTATGGTGCCGTTCAACTCTCTCCCTTGTCAAGGTCAGCAGCCTTATCTTGACCACCTCATGACCGCTCGCTATAATTACTGTTGTTCCATCTTGCCTTCTCTCCGAAAGGGCTCCCATCAGAATCCACGCAATCAACGCACAAGAAATTTTCCATTCCCACCTGTATATTCATAACCAACTCCTCTCTTACGAGCATCCGTTGTTCGTCTGGAATCACTTTTCGAGTAAACATAATTAAATATCGACAGTGAATCTGCAAAACTATGTCTGTTCCATTTTCGCAAAATCTACAGAAATATGAACCTTTTGTTACCTTACAACTTTAACTTCCATTTTCCTTGGATTTCTATTAGGATTTATTAGATTTAGGGGAACAGTCCGCTTATTAGGGGGGGGGGGGGGGATCATCATTGATTTAGCTTTCGACAGTCTCTTTTCCATCTTAAAGAGATTTGGTCATTTTGAACATACACGGTTTTGGAGGTTTACTAAGTGGAAGTTAACTAAAGCTGGATTCTTCTACTTCACCTTGACCTTGGATTCAACACTGTCGTGACGTTAGCGATCTAATTCTGATGAATGGTCCATTTTCAATTGGTTCAAACAAGTCCTAATTCAAATTAATACATAGAGAGGTTGTTGACAAGGATTTTTTTGAGTCTTTTTTTCCTAAAATTGGTAGCTGAAATGATGAGCGAAAGTCATAAATATTTTCTTTATTACTCCGTAAGACCATAAAATGCCAAATAAAAATCGATTTGATGAAAGATATTTCCAACCTATAAAAACGTAGGTACTCATCATCATTTTTCATCAAGATTTCTAAAGAAGATAAAATTTACTGTTTGTTTATAATACGAGATTTTTTATGGTACATTATTATACTACTCGTAAATTTATTACAGTACATAGCTACTAGATTTTCATGCTGTTAAATTAATAAATTTAACGGTGTCATTTTATTTCCAGGTAAGTGTCTCTTCTCGTGGAACTGCAATGACTATACTCCTTTTGTTTCGTAAGTTGACACATTATTAACCAAAGTATATTTGTTGATAGTTTATTAACCAAAGTATATTTGTTGATAGTTTATTTGGTTCAGCGCCCCTTGGCTGATATTGATGATAAAAACGCTGCAAATCATTGCTCAAAGGTTTATTATTTTCTGTATAGATCACCCTTCTGTATAGATCACTGGTTCTCCATCAATAGCACCTACCACCATCTGTATTCTCCCTTGACCTTCCCTCTCAAATTTCATCTTCCTGCGTTCAATAGGATTGAAAATGGCTTCGGAGCTCACTCAGCTGATCAGTGATCTGAAGAGTGAAGAAGATCTCCTCGAGTGCTGGAGACGCCTGGAAGAGCACTTCCATTCAATAGTAGTAAAAATGGTTTTGGAGCTCACTCAGCTGATCATTGATCTGAAGAGTGAAGAAGATCTCCTCGAGTGCTGGAGACGCCTGGAAGAGCACTTCCATTCAATAGGAGTAAAAATGGTTTTGGAGCTCACTCAGCTGATCAGTGATCTGAAGAGTGAAGAAGATCTTCTCGAATGCTGGAGACGCCTGGAAGAACACTACCAATCAATAGGAGTAAAAATGGCTTTGGAGCTCACTCAGCTGATCAGTGATCTGAAGAGTGAAGAAGATCTCCTCGAGTGCTGGAGACGCCTGTATAGCACTTCCATTCAATAGGATTGAAAATGGCTTCGGAGCTCACTCAGCTGATCAGTGATCTGAAGAGTGAAGAAGCCTTTGAGCAATGATTTGCAGCGGGTAAAAACCACCAACATTTTTTTTTACCTACCTACCAACTTTTTTTACCTACCAGCTAGGTACTACCTACCACACCATACTGGCTTCACACCTTCACAATCAAGTTTATTAGAAAGAACTAAACGCTTCACACTCTATTGGAAAAACGCTGCAAATCATTGCTCAAAGGTTTATTATTTTTTTTATAGATCACCCTTCTGTATAGATCACTGGTTCTCCATCAATAGCACCTACCACCATCTGTATTCTCCATTGACCCGCCCTCTAAAATTTCAGCTTCCTGCGTTCAACAGGAGAGGAAATGGCCTTGGAGCTCACTCAGCTGATCAGTGACCACTCAGGCGCCTTCAGCATTCTCAATTGACCCGCCCTCTCAAATTTCAGGTTCCTGCGTTCAACAGGAGAGGAAATGGCCTTGGAGCTCACTCAGCTGATCAGTTACTAAAGTGTTTGAATAGGCAGTGGAAGTTTGTTTTTTTCTCAAAGGATATAATTCGCTATAAAAATTAGCAATAGAGTGAATTGGGGAAATGTATCCTGCATCTTGGATGCACAAATACACACATGTTATGGCGAGTGTAAATCGAGTTTTCACACTCCCCCTCACGAGTCATTTAACATGAGTCCCAGTTGCTGGCGAAAGACGACGAACTTCGGTCCGACGAGAGCCTTGGTAAATATGTCGGCAGTCATTTCTTCAGTTGGGCAATATTCGAGTTCAATATCCCCATTTTCGATGACTTCGCGAATGTAGTGTTCTTTGATCGCTATGTGTTTTGATTTTGAATTTATAATGGGGTTTGTCGCCCAACTCTGTGCTGCCTGATTGTCTGTGGAAATGCAAATTTTGTGGTGTGGTATGTTACTGTCGTTTGCCAGGTTCTTCAAATGCATTGCCTCCTTCGCTGCGTTAGTCAGAGCCATGTATTCGCTTTCTGCAGTCGATTGTGCAACGGTACGCTGCTTTCTGGACTCCCAGCTTATGGCAGATCCTGCAAATGTGAAGCAATGGCCGGTATACGACCTGCCATCGATGCAATTTCCCCAGTTAGCGTCTGATAGTCCAGTGATAGGATGTCCAGTCTTCCGATAGATTAGGCAAAGGTCTTTGGTACCTTTTAGATACCTTAGTACCCTTTTTGCTGCCAACCAATGTTCATTTCGATAACACGAATTAAATTGTGATAGGTAGCTCACTGCATATGATGTGTCTGGTCGGGTTGCGGTCGCTAAATACATGAGTGAGCCGATTAGATTTTGATACGGTACATCGGCCAGTTTTCCATCTGTTGGTTTATCCAATTTCAAATTCGGTTCCATTGGAGTTTTTGTTGGTTTACATTGTTCCATTTTGAATCTTTCCAATAGTTTTTCGATGTATTTACTTTGATTCATTATGATATCGTTGTTTTTGTTCCTCGAAAATTCTATGCCTAAGCAATATTTCAAAGGTCCGATGTCACGCATCTCAAATGTTTTCGTCAGATCTAGTTTCAATTCGTCAACCTTTTTCTTATTAGCTGATGCGATTATCAAATCGTCTACGTAGACAGCCAATAGGATTCTGTCTCCCCCTTTTCCAGAGATGTAAAGACAGGGGTCAGCGAATGACGATTTAAAATTCAACTCTTTTAGCCGAGCATCAAGCTTTTTATACCATTGTCTACCAGCCTGTTTGAGACCGTAGAGTGATCTTTTGAGTTTGCAAGCTTTGTTTCTTGACCCACCTTTGTTGACGTCCTCTATCATTTTCTTCGTTTTGTTGTAAATGGTCTTGTCGCTATTTTGGCTTTCCTCGATCAAAATTTCATGGAGATACTTCTCCAGTCCCGCCGGTTTCTCCATGAAAATTTCCTCATCGAGACTACCATTGAGATAAGCTGTCGTCACGTCCAATCGGCTCAGTTCAAGATTTTCTTCTGCTGCGATTCCCATCAACAGTCGAAGTGACTTCAGTTTGACAACTGGTGAATATGTCTCATGGAAATCAACTCCTGGACGTTGTGAAAAACCACGAGCCACTAGTCTGGCCTTTCGACGTTCAAGACTTCCATCGAGATTCAGCTTTTCTTTTAAAATCATTCTGTAACCAATCACATTTTTGTTTGTAGGTCTATTTGTTATTTCCCATGTTCCATTTTTTACGTGGGCTTTTATTTCAGCTTTTATAGCCTCATTCCAGAGCTCAGGACTTTCAGTTTCAAAATCTTCCTGTTCATCACAGAAACATGCCATATCGTAGTCTTGTTGCCACAATGGAGGTCTTAGCTGTCGTCCAAACCTGCTTGCTCTGGAGAACTCTGTATTTGCGGTTGGTTGTTCAGTGTTATTTGAACTGATCATCTGTTCGTCATTTGATTCTTCATTTCCATCTTCATCTCTTTGTTCATTTCCCTCTTCAGCTTCTTCAAAATTATCTTCTTGGTAAGGTGTAGAATTGTAGTTTTTTTCCAGATGTACATTATTTTGCTCTGTATTTGTTCTACTAGTTTCATGGGTATCTACCTTTTCGAAATTTCTTTGAATCATGTTACGTTTTTTAATGAAAACATCAACGGTTTGATCATTTTTTGTGGGGAATGGTGAACACGACTTACTATGTTCATCGTACATTTTTGTAAAAGTGTCCAATACTTTCACATCTCGTGAAATCACAATTTTATTTGCTTTGGGAACCCAGATTCGAAATGCTTTTGATATTTCGGAATATCCCATAAATATTCCCTCTTCGGCGCGGGGATCCAGTTTTCCTCTTTTTCCTGATTTGTTAAGGAAAAAAGCTTTAGCGCCAAATAGGTGTAGGTGTCTCACTGATGGAGCACGACCTACCCACACCTCAAATGGTGTTTTGTGAATTAATAGATGATGAAGGACAACGATTCAAAAGATAGTTTGCTGTATTTATGGCTTCGGCCCAAAACTGTGGTGGTAATTTTGCTTCTAACATCAAACATCTAGCTTTGTCTTGGAGTGACCTGTTTTTTCTCTCTGCTAGACCATTCTGTTGGGGTGTGTATGGAGCTGAAAGACGTTTTTGAATTCCGCAATCTTGTAAAAATTTATCAATTTCTTTGTTACAATATTCGCCTTTTCCATTGTCACTTTGCAAAAATTTGATTTTTCGTTCGATATGGTTTTCAACTTCATTTTTGTATGATTTAAAAACTTCTAGGACTTCATTCTTTTGTTTGATAAAATATACTCTGCTGTACCTAGAAGTGCTCATCAATAAATGTGACAAAGTATCGTGCCCCTCCAGGTGATGGTGTGGGGAATGGTCCACAAACATCTGAGTGGATTATCTCAAGTGGTGATACTTCTTTTGGCGAACTCCTAGTTTTGAATGGAGAACGTGTGAGTTTTCCTTTGATGCAAATCTCACAATCACCTAATTTGTCATTTAGGTTGAAATCTAGACCTAATATAGTTTCTTGCCTACGAGCCTGTCGGAGGTCGTTTTCATTGATATGGCCCAATCTGCGGTGCCACAAGTTCATCTTTGAAGACAAAAAACAGGCGTTTTCTGCTTGTTTATGTTGAGTTTTAACGTAATACAAACCATTTGACGATTTTTGGGCTTCGAAAATTAGATCTCCTTTGGCGTTCGAAATTTTAGCCAAGTTTTTCTTGAAGAGCACATTGAATCCGTGATCTGTAATTTTGCTAACAGACATTAAATTAGTAGTTAAATCAGGTACATATTGAGTGTTAACCAAATTTACTGTATTATTATGGCTTAACGAGATTTTAACTACTCCTTCTCCTTCAATTGAGGCTGTGTGACCTTTTGAGGCTAATTTCAATCTTTCTTTACAGTTTTCATTCAAAGTTGTGAATTTAGACTTAGAGGAGCATAAGTGTGAGGTGCATCCACTGTCCAAAACCCACGTACTGTTATCCCTCGAAGAATCGGTAGATAGGCATGTTGACTCGGCCATAAAAGTGGATTCATGTTTATTTTGACTCTGACGGCGACAATTACGAGCAATGTGGCCAAATTTATTACAAATCGTGCATTTTGGTTTGTCTATTTGCTTGTTATAGTTATTGTAGTTATTGTTATAGTTATTTGGTTTGTCTATTTGCTTGTTATAGTTATTTTTCCAATTAGGATTTTTCTTTTTACCTATGAAAGCTTCTTCGTTTGTTTTGGTTGTTCCCTGATTACGTGCTTGACTTTCCTCCAAAATTTTTACTTTTAAATCCCCCGGTGAAGGTAATTTATCTCGCGTCTCTATCGCAATTCGAAAATTTTCGAAACTTGATGGTAGTGAGTACAGCATGATTATGCTGAGTAAATCTCCATTTATTTCAATGTCCATCTCGGCTAATTTATCTGCTGTATCGCTAAATGTTCTCAAGTGATCGCGAATGTTGTCCCCATCTTGCATTTTGGTTAATACTAGGGTTTTTAGGAGTGTAGCCTTCCTGGCTGGTCCTTTACTTTCATAAATGGTCGAAAGGGTGTCCCACACATCTTTGGAGTACTCACAGTTTTTTATTTGTCTTAATTCGGAGGGAGCTATGATTAGTATAAGTTCAGATTTAGCATCTAAGTCTTCACATATCCATTCTTCTAGATCATTACCTGCTTCAGTAGGTCGCAGCTTTTTGCCACTTACGTAATCCCAATATCCAGCGCGTCTGAGAACGGCTTGGGCCTGGATTTTCCAGGTATCGTAGTTGTTACTACGAAGAGGTTCAATCCGGAAGTTGGTATTGGAATGGCTCATCTCGTCCTTTCCACGAAAACAGATATTGTACCTATTTATCTGTTTAGTTTCCTTTGGAAGCTATTCAATTGCTGGTGCACATGACCTAAAGTGTTTGAATAGGCAGTGGAAGTTTGTTTTTTTCTCAAAGGATATAATTCGCTATAAAAATTAGCAATAGAGTGAATTGGGGAAATGTATCCTGCATCTTGGATGCACAAATACACACATGTTATGGCGAGTGTAAATCGAGTTTTCACAGTTACCACTCAGGCGCCTTCAGCATTCTCCTTTGACCCTGCCTCTAAAATTTCAGCTTCCTGCGTTCAACAGGAGAGGAAATGGCCTTGGAGCTCACTCAACTGATCAGTGACCACTCAGGCGCCTTCAGCATTCTCCATTGACCCGCCCTCTCAAATTTCAGGTTCCTGCGTCCAACAGGAGAGGAAATGGCCTTGGAGCTCACTCAGCTGATCAGTGACCACTCAGGCGCCTTCAGTATTCTCCATTGACTTTTGATTATGGAAATTTGATTACTGGTTACGCAGAAGGCAAAACTGTATACAAATCGAAGAAATGAACAGCAATCGCATTTTAGTCAGAAAAAATTTCAACGGAGATTAGACCTCTTTTGCGATTCACACTCATGATTCTGTTTTATCGAAGGAAAACCTTCAAGTACTCGTAGGGACTGAACGGTTTGCCCTACAGAGCTCCGGGTGGTCTCAAAAATTTTTTTAAATTCAGTACTATTTAAAATTAGTGAAAAAACGATACCTTTATTTCGAGAGTTTTCGAGCTAGGGCACTCTTGAAAATTTCAACCCTTAATTTTCACCCCTTAGAAGTGACCTACATCAACCAAAAGCTTCGCGGCACAACTAGACCCCAAATGGAGCCCATATACCAAATTTCATCGAAATCGGTCCATGGTAACTAAGAAAAGTGCCGCGTACGGCGTACTGCGGACGGACGGAAATTTTTTTATTCGATTTTCGGATTCTACGTACCTTGAAACGTAAAACATCAAATTTTGAGGGGGGGTTAAAATTTTTTTTTTCTTGCTCGATTCCAAAGGCTTATTATTGAAAATAATAAACCAAAATAGAAAGCTTCATATGGAAATTTGATTACTGGTTACGCAGAAGGCAAAACTGTATACAAATCGAAGAAATGAACAGCGACCGCATTTTAGTCCGATAAAATTTGAATGGAGATTAGACCTCTTTTGCGATTCACACTCATGATTCTGTTTTCTCGAAGGAAAACCTTCAAGTACTCGTAGGGACCGAACGGTTTGTCCTACAGAGCTCCGGGTGGTCTCAAAAATTTTTAAAAATTCAATACTATTTAAAATTGGTGAAAAAACGATACCTTTATTTCGAGAGTTTTCGAGCTAGGGCACTCTTGAAAATTTCAACCCTTAATTTTCACCCCTTAGAAGTGACCTACATCAACCAAAAGCTTCGCGGCACAACTAGACCCCAAATGGAGCCCATATACCAAATTTGAACCAAATCGGTCCAGTGTTGCTAAGAAAAGTGCCGCGTACGGCGTACGGCGTACGGCGGACGGACGGAAATTTTTTTATTCGATTTTCGTATTCTACGTACCTTGAAACGTAAAACATCAAATTTTGAGGGGGGGGGGGGGGGGGTTAAATTTTTTTTTTTCTTGCTCGATTCCAAAGGCTTATTATTGAAAATTATAAACCAAAATCAGGGAGACACTAGACCTTCCCACGTAGTAGAATGTAACATAATAATTACCTCATATCAACCTGTAAGTATGACCCTCATGGTAGTGCATGGTATCATCTCATAGTCCTAGGAACTTGGTCATTTTTTTAAAAATTTGATAAAAATTGATGAAATTGCCGTCCGTTCTACTCCAACGACAATACTCTTAGTACTTAATTGCAACCACTGACTTTATTAACCACTCACGGATATTTATGATGGTTAATGGATTTATATGAAGGACAAGGCTTCAAGCCGTTTCGAATTTTGGGAAGTTGTAATAACATTTGTTACACTCAACAACACTCCGGCTACATCCTCTTTCTCCAGAAAAAATATTTTTGTTTCATTCTGGTGGTCATCTCAAAACCGATAAGTAGATACCTATTGATAAATTGAGAATCCATCACCTCAAATAGTACAACTTATTTATTCTTTAATTATGGTAAGTCCTGGAGCAACGGTCTTCTCTCTTTTCAAATGGTCTTCTTCGCCTTCAAATCAGGATTTCCAAGCAACCATCGCTCCTGGATTTGTCGGAGTGCATGATTATGATCAGTAGTCTGTTTAGCTGATTTTTTTTAAACTGACCCACGCTTACTTACTTGCCTGAGGCAAAAATATATCCGCCCCAAACTTCTTTCTTCCTGGTAGGTAACTAATTTCTTATTTGGAGCATCGAGGTGACTGATGTGTTTAGAACTTCGTCGTTTCACAACTCGAAAGTTCCTCCTTTGAGTTACTGTATGTAGAAATATTATGGAATATCGATGTTTTGAAAATTCCTAAACTGGATGGAACGGCAAAAAGAACAAAGAAAGGGGTTGAAATAAGAGAGGAATAACCCCATTGAAGGTAGAATCGAAGAAGACGGAAAAGGAAGGGGCCTCCCACTGCAGAACATATTATTTCTCCCTGCTAGGAGGCTGAGGCTGTCAACTGCGTGGGACGAAATTGAGTTTGCAGATTGAATTGAGCGCGGACGTTGAATCGGCAGGAACCGGTAAACCAGTTTGTATTAACAGCTTCTCGCTACGAAAGGTCGGATCCCACGAAAAATCCTCTCCGAAACTTCTGAGGAAACTTCGAGAGCGAGAAGAGGATGAGTGCACGATACAGAAAGAAGTCGGAAGTAGAGAGATAAGTCATCACAAGTAATTCAAAAGAAGTGGATTTGGTTGAATGACGTCACAATCAATCTAACAGGAACGTATAGCGTTTGTTGATGTAAAAATTACCTATATATTATTGTAGAGGATTGATTGATTATCGCAATGAATACCGAGTTCTGCGATCACTTTGATACTTTTCAAAATTGACAAAACAGCAACTAGATGAGTCCGACTTTATGATGATGGTTCAATTGACTCGGGCCTCGTTCCAACTGATTGGAACTGATGGAATCAAGTAATAATCTTGGAGCCAGCCACAAACCACCCTCCACTGTTAAGCAAAGTCGGACAATTAGACCGCGAGATACTGATGTTTGAGGAAAATCACGTTTGTACGTAGTCCGAAGAAGATGACATCTATTGAGGACGAGACCATAATCGGACTAACCGGCCCAAACCCTGTTATTTCATACAGTTACCTATACCTTAGACTAGGAATTGACCATAGACCGACTGAAATAGAGACATACAGGGAACCAAGATAGTTCAGGGAGGAATAAAAAGCCAAATACGTGTGGAAATTTTGGTTTTAGAGGACCCAATTTTTTAACTGCACGAAAAAAATACTCCTGTTTATTCGATGGTGAGGAAGAAAAAATAATTCAAATGGGATGACGGTGAAATTGGTAAATATTCATGATCACGTTAGGGCCATATGCCTGGATCTATTCGTATTAGTCTCCTTAGATGTTGTGAATTTCAGCATTTCAAATTACGAAGTGGTTTCAAAAATGTTCCTAGTCTGTCTTGAATACATGAAACCAATACTCATGTGTTTGTTGATGCTACCAAATTGTCCTTTCTGGGCATAATCTTCAAATTGCTCGAACACAGAAAACAGACCGTAAAAAGTCGAAAACCTTGGAGAATAACTAAGGTATTGGGAGGCAAAAGCCAAGCAAAAGTCAGTCTTAATGATGGACAATTCAAAAAGCTATTATCATGATGGTTTGGATCGTCAAAATTTCACGTGCGTAGATGAACTCGATGATTGTATGTGAGGAACTATACTACCCGCCATTCTTAGCAGACCATGTTCTGTAAATTCACGCGTATTGTAAACATACAGACGGAAGTACTAGCATGAGTACAGGGATCGTATTATTAGAAATTGTGACACATTCAAGTGCACTAATCTACGATTATGACTCAACGTCTCGTTTCAATTGCCCTTGTCCACCAAACCGAGCACGGAGCTGACGTAAATCTGAGTGCTCTGAGGGCCTGGGAAAAGGGAGACTGTTACAAACGGAGTGGAAGGAGGAACGGCATTCGGAGGGCATTCAGAAATACAAATGCACTTCCTGAGTCATTACATGCTCGAGCACGCTCGCACTTGTAAATCACAAGTGCCCAAATCCTTTCCGTACCATTTAACACCATGCTCTCGACTCGCCCTGACTTAAACTCTTGTCGACATTCAAGCTCAGAAACTCTGGGACGCTGTAGGTTGAAGGCCCGAATTGAAGAAGTTGGTTCACGAATAATCACTTTGGCAGGGGCGTCGATGACTCCACTCTAAAAGTCCAGAAAAGTTCAGAACAGGCGAAATGTAGAATGGAAGAATTAGGGTTCTGAGGCCGTTTTCTTGGCAAAGTGATCCGCGAATACGGTTCATTCGTTTATATCGAAAATTTAAAGGTCCCAGAGCCTCATTACTCAATATGTGGTGTTGTACGATGGTAGTTGATGTAATATTTGTGTCAATAAACATGAATCAGAACGACCTGAGTGAATAAATCTTCAACATGATCGAATAGAAAAGCGTTGGTATAGATATTGTACAGGAAAACCCAAAGTTTAACGAGAATAGGAAGTGTATGTTCAACAAACTATCCGTAACAAAACCTGAAAACAACCAACGACAACAATGTCAACAGGTGATTGTTTCCATCATAACATTTTGGTTGATATATTCCATTTTGACCTCTTATCAGCTTAAATTTGTTCTTTGTTTAGAGGTGAGGTTTCGTACAGGTCCGTAGGTGCGATCATTTAGACAAATTCATCACACATTATTTTCGGGACGTTCATTTTGAAGAAATAAACGCTTCACACTTAATTCGATGAAACAGGTTGAGGTTGTCGAGGTTGTCCTAATTATTAGGAGATGTGATTACTGGTTGTTAGGGACGGAAAACCTGAGTACAACTCAAAGAATCGAACAGCGATCGCATTTTGATCAGCTAAAATTTCAACGGAGATTAGGCCTCTTTTGCGATTCACATTCTTGTTTCTGATTTACCGTAAGTCCAACCCTTGAGTTCTCATGGGGAGCGAACGGTTGGTCCTACATAGCTCTAGGAGGTATCATTCGATTCTAATAATTCAATACTATTTTAAATTAGTGAAAAAGCAATACCTTTCATATCAAAATTTTTTGAGTTAGGGCTTTTTCAAAATGTCAATCCTTAGAAGTAACCTACATCAACCAAAAGCTTCGGGGCCCAACTAAATCCCGAATGGAGTCTACATACCAAATTTTTTCAAAATCGGTCTGAAACTGAGGAAAGTGCCGCGGTCGGACGGCCGAATTTTTTTTCGATTTTTGGATTCTACGTACTTTGAAGGGGGGTTTAAAAATTTTCTTTTTTCTTGGTTGATTCCAAAGGTTCATTATTGAAAACGAATGAAAACTGCGAATTCCTGATGTATTTTTGCTGAATACCCAGGACACTTGTCAACAAGTATTCGGCTGTGAAATGTAGGTAATAAAATGTTTACGAGATGTTAGATAGCATTTCTCATGAATCGTTAGAAAACAACTAGACAATTCATCGTATTTCAAGTGCCACAGCGTTTGCAATATTTCAACTTTCTCCCTTACCAATGGTAACGACCCGTTAGAAGGCGCATAATATGCGAAATGTAATGTTTCAAAACTAATAATTATTAATATTACTAATAATTATTAATATTATTAATAATTATTAGTTTTGAAACATTACATTTCTCTCTGTGACACAATTCCTAATTTTTCTTCCACGTCTACCCAGGTAGCGGAAGCAATGTTTTCACTTTTCAAGGTTGACAAAAAAGTTCTCCGAAATAAAAATTTCCAATTTTGGTTCATTATTTTCAATAATGAACCTATGGAATCGACCAAGAAAAATTATTATTAAACCCCCCTCAATTTTGTTTCTTTTTCGGCAGATTCCGAAGGTACAAAATCAGAAAGTTACCTATAATATAATTTCATATTCTCATTACTCACATTCATCTCAATCTGGTGCACTTTCCACACGTTTTTAAAAAAGATTTCAACAATATGTGATGCACCTCTCTTAATGATGGAGCGATTTAACGAGCGTTGAGATGACAACTTGATAGGCCTTAAATTAGATAAATTAGCTTTTTGAAGTGGGAACTCAGCCGCTTAGTCTTCTACAATGACCGCTTTCCGAGTTGGGTTTGAAGGCGTTAAAACTGTCGGTCAACGGTCTCCATTGCTTCATAACATTCCAAGAAGAAATGAAGGGAAAATAAACTTATTCAGCTTGTAAATGGGTTGTCTCTCCACTTTTTGGCTGTTCCAGCATGATTTATTTATTTTCCTGAGTCATTCGTACGAGGTGAACAAAAACCGATACGGTTCTCGTCTTAGTTGCGTACGATTCGTATCATTTTGGACGAAGAGGTATCCAAAATTCTTCACGATTGAATATTAAAATACTCGTACCTATGTAGAAATTCTAAATGCCAACACTAGAGTTCAGATCAGATCAATTATAGAATGACCTCAGTGATTGTGAGTTAGCACGCAATCTGACGTGCAGAAAAAGAATGAGGAGATATGAAACCTGAAATCTATTTACGTATGAAATACTCTTGCCTCTGAATCTATTTTTAATCATGCGTCAAATCATTTCTTCATTACAGTGAAATCCCCTCTTTCGAATCGTACCTCGATGCACGCTCCTAGAATTATTCTGTGTCCGACTTGTCGAGAGAGAGAGAGAGAGAGAGAGAGAGAGTGTGAGAGGGAGGGAGGAAAAACTGCGTATTGCGCTACTAATGGAAAAACGATACCTAACTACCTCCACCTGATGCGATTCTCCGTGTATTATGTTGCTTCCTCCATAGCTTAGTAATGTATTCAGGAACGCTCAAGGTAACGCGGTTACGGCCAGATGTCCGATCCATGGGAGGCGACGGGATTGCGAAACTCAAACCTTGGCCGTCATATTTAATAACGGACCCACAAATTTCCAGAGCTGTCACCTTCCTTTTATGGAATGCCCGTTTATTCAAATCAGTTTTGACTCATGCCGAACCACCTGATCTGGAAGTTGATAATGTTTGGGCACAAACTTGTTGGTTGTAATTCCCTTGTTCGAGGGTTGACGCTCCTTGTTTCTTTACAGATGTGTGAATCACATCATCAATCTACATTAACCATTCCCACAAAGTGATGGGCTGTTTCGAATCTTGAGACTATGGAGCTGCTCCAATAAAATCGGTTTCTCACTATACGAACCTAATACGACGCTAATCAGACAAACAGCCGGAATTATCCATTCTGTAGGTAAGGTAGGTTTGCAAAATTCTGTCCCCCTACGATTTTTCAACTCTTCAACTTTCTTAATAACTCTGGTCGAATAAATGCTTAAATCGGTCGAACGAAGAAAAAAACAGGTTGGAAATATGTTCAATATCAATGGAAAATCCTCAGTACTTCAATTCCACTCTGTTCTTTACTTACCTATTTCTTTGTATTCTCGTTAGGGTTATCAATGCAGAACAAGGACGAGGTTTACATGTAAGTTTTAGAGCTTTCCGAACAATTTTGGTTTAAGGCAGAATCATACATACGATTTTGATGAAATTTTCAGGGAATGTCTGGCTTAGTCCCACGACAAGCCCCATTGTGCTTCATTGCTGTTGGACTAGTGTAGCGTCTGCTCATGCTTAGATGTGAATTCCTTGAAATTGCGATTTCTTACGTTCTAAAATAGCTCAAATATCTTAATTTTGTTGTGTTGAAGCAATAGTTTTATGAAAGTCTTGACATGGAGAGGTATCTACCTAGATGAGTACCTACTCATTAGACGTTTTACTGTAAAGAAATTGTATATTGAGATATATTTGTTGGACATGAGTAGTTTCTCATAGTCATTTTGGTTGCCTGATCCTCAAGAACCACTCAGTATTTATATTCCCCCGGAGTCGATCTAGATCATTATTAATGTACCTACGAGTAATCAAGGACCTGAGAAAGTCAGTGGGTCAGAGCCTGCGAGAACCGCTAAATACATATACGGTCAGGTCAAGGCTCGAGTCACCACGATTACCACCTAATTGAGTTCATTTCTAGTTCTCCCGCGACATTGAGATGTCAATGGATAGATTCATTGCCTGTAGTCATCATATAGGGTCCTCTCTCAACGAAGCATTATAGCGATTTCCACTTGTGTTTCTTGTTCAAAACCAGAGACAGATTGTGGAATTCGCATGTACCAATCCTGTTGCTTCGTATTTGCCGTTACATCACCCAATCATAATTCTCTAAAGAAGTTTTATGAGAGACGGTGAAGTAACTAAAGGAATATGAATGACGTCATTGAAAAATACTGAACCAAAATGAAGGGGGAAACTCTTGGTTTTAACGTCTTCACCATCCGGTTTCTGAAGGAGAAAATTACTTTCATGACAAGCGATTATGTCATGGAGTAATGTGGTTTGTGGTATCTATGATAATTAAAATCACATTTTAATCTGTGAATTGCCTACAGTTCGTATTTCTTCCCGTTCGTCTAGTCTCCTTCAATTTCGTTGGATAATAACTAGGTGAATGATACTACCAATGAGACTTTTTTCAATAATTGTTTTCATAGAATATTCTTGAATTCCTAGTCGTTCACAAGTTTTGTTATCTCTTCTTCAAGAGATGGTGAGACACATCTTGTTCTGAAGGTATAATTTATCAAGAATTTCAGAACTGACAAGATCTCATTTGTATACATTATTGCTTCTGGTGCATTAATAAACTGCTTACTAGTTATCTATGTCGATTCTCAGCGATGCTCGCGTGGGAGAACTTAGTTACACGCCAGTTTTGGTCCACACTTTTACCCATGTTTTTCGGTTGAATCAATAACGTCGCATGTGTCACCCACACCTTCATGCTGTTCACAATAATTAATCGTTTTTATTGTAATGATTCGATTAATAATTTCTTTGTTAGTTTCAGAAGTAAGCATCTACAGTTTGACAATTCATTATTCGATTGTTACGTGGGTGTCTCTCGAATGCAAGTTAGTAGAATCTTCGGCAGTTTCAAATAGGAATTTCAGGGTAGTCTAATGGTTCTTGGGTTCTCATCTCATATCCATTGATAGATGGTTGGTCGGTGGATGGTAGGATGTTCTACGAATCCTGATGGTCTATGGATCATGGGGTTGTATGGATTCCCTATGTATTGTGGTTATTAGGGTCTGATTTTTTGATATTGTATGGATCCTGGTGGTTACCAGATTGTAGTGGCCTGACGGCCGGTGAATTTGATGGTCAGTGGATCCAGGTGGCCATGATGGTTTGAATTTGTTGGATCCTGATAATATCATATTATGTGGATTTCGGGGGTTTGCGGATCCCCTTTGTATTGTTTGTTGTCATGAGTATCATGTTCTATGGATTATGTCGGTTATTAAATTGTAGTAGTCTGACGTCCGGTGGATTTTGGTGGTCTGTCGATCCTTGAAGCCATAATAGTTTGATGTTCTTTGGATCCTGATGTACTGCAGATCTTGGAGGGCTGCATTCTTTTGGAAATGATCCACTTTTCCAACGATTTCACAAAACTACCTACACATATACTGCATTGAGGCGTGATGTATGATGCTAATGCGACCAACTATTCGAGATAATGCGGGTTGTGGATTGACCTTTGAAGTGCATGAAGAGAGATTTCGGAGTAATTGGCCGCCGACATGCAAGGTTGTCCTCCACAACCTGTAATTATCGCGGGTAAGAAGGGTTGTATGACGCGAGCAAGTGGTCTCAGACAGCCTTCGGGGTTTCGTGCCCTGTCGGGAAAGGTAAGAAATCTGGCGCAGAGGCTCGTCAAAGTGAGAAATGAACTCTAGATTTTTCGAAGACTCCCACGCTTTCCGACGAAATAACCTTGGAATAATCGAAACTTTGAGCTTCTACGAACTAGTTCCTCTTCTAAACGATCCACCAAACTCTACAATTCCACGATAGTTACCCATCTAATTGCTTCCGATTCTTACAAAATAGCGGAAGCATTGTCACTTTTGGGAAGTGAAAATAAAAATTTCTCCAAAATCAAAATTTCCTGTACTCCTGCTATAGTAATATTGTGGTTGTTGTGGAGAAGGAAGCAGATAGGCGTAATTATCCTTTAACATTCACGTTTGATTCGGCTAGCGCTTTCGGGGCGAGCTGTGGCCCCTTTCTCAAGCCTATAATAAACAACAATTTATTCGAAGACTAAAAATAATAATAACCAATCAAGTCAAAAAATTAATGTTAAAAATATTTTTACTCAATAATTATTTTTTGTTATTAAAAACAATTAAAAATGAGCAACCAAGACTATACCTATTCTTGAATAGAAAACAATTAATTAAAAAATAATCAACCAAGAACTGAACAATACACACAACTAACACACAGACAAACATTCAAGAATAGAAAAACAAACAACCTACCTAAATCTTCAGTCATACCCACTCTATCCTCCATCCCTCAAGAGTCACCAACAGCTCTGCTAATCTTGAAAGACCACTGGAAAGGCCATTAGGTAATACATATTACTCAAAATTTTGAAGAAAAAAAAATTTTCAAACTAAAACATACAGAAAACAAAAAAATCTCAATAACCTACCTTCGTTCATTTCCATTAAAATTATTCTTTCCTATTACAAAACTGGCAGTATCTATAAAAAAGTTGTTTTTGATTATTTTCATTTCTTGGTCGTTTATCACATCATGTGGCTTGTAATTGAGAATCACCCAGAGACATTGTAGCTCGTTTGGCCTCCTCATTTGAACGGGATATGCCGCACGTTGTGAATTAACGAAAAAGATTTGACCAATCAAATGACCATTAGTAACTATTGGAACTCCTCGCGAGGAGTTTCTCCACGAACCCATGGTTTACCATCATAAACTTTCCTTCCTCTCCACTTGAAATCGGTCGGGAACAACTTGTTCGGGTTCCAAGTTGCCGCCGTGTGAGATAGCGTTTTTTTCTTGTATTATTTTTGGTCTCGTAGCCCTCACTAACTCAGACCCTCTTAATGGCACCATTATTTACTTTTTCAATTTTTGTACCGAAGTTGAAGGTTGGGGTCGAGAGAGCAAAGGCTATTTATATGGTGAGCGTGCGTCGCGTTCTAATTACCCCTTGGAAAAAAGGCAGGAGGTCACACCGTACGTTCATTTGGTTCTTTCTACGAGGCTTGTAATGATGACGTTTTGTGTACCCCGTACGGCCGACTCGTAAGTGAAAGTAATTACATTTTCTGGCCGAAGAGTTAGAGTTACGTCCCAACTGTCTCTGTTCATCATGAGAAATAAAATATATACGGAACGAAACGAGCTGGCCGGGCTTAGCACGTAGCCTCGGAACCCAAGACGTTGCTCATACCGCATAGTTTTCAGTTACATAAGAAGCCCCGGTGAGCTTCCAACACGTAGAGAAGAGTAATGACCTCCAGCGAATAATAGGCTCATTAGTGAAGCTCAGTTTAAATACGTAAATCATACCACACGCCCTCTTCGTTCAAGCCTCGAGACCTTGACAGTTTCTTGAACGGCAGAATAACTAATTCAAACCTAACTCATTGTGGATTATGTCTCAAACATCAAACGTCTTGATGAAAAGACTTGCAGCAGCATTTCACGGAACATATAAGGAATATAACAACCCAACAAGTATGCCAAGTTGGGTGTGCTGTGTAGCTTTCCCTCATATAATAATAACATGAACGTGATAATTTTATAGTTAGGAAATAATGTAGAGCAACCTATCTTCAAGGTCATGATGGTCGACCGATTAAGAAGTTTTGCTTCCGAGTCTACCAAGGTAACGGAAGCTTCGTTTTCACTTTTCAAGGATGAAAAAAAAAGTTCTCCAAAATCAAAATTTCCACTCGCGTTTTACGTTTCAGACCTCCCTGAACAATTTTGGTTCCGTGTCTGTCTGTATGTGTGTCTGTCTGTCTGTGTGTCTGTCATGAATTCCTTGTAACGCGCATAACTATACGAAGTTATTGTCCGATTTCTATGAAATTTTCAGGTATGTTACAGATTAGTATTTAGATGGTCCCCTATGAAAATCACCACCTTCGGACTGATAGTAGCCACTGCGCAAGCGCAAACGTGAATTTCCTTGTAACGGCCATAACTTCTACATTTTCCATCCGATTTCAATGATGTTTTCAGGGATGTTACAGATTAACTTGTTTTGATGTTTTGAGATTAACTACTATGCATTGGATCATCTATACAATCGGGTTATGGATACGAGGTAGCTATGTGCCACACCCACTTGGCAGACGTTTTTTGTTTGTTTTTTTCACAAAATCGGACAACGATTTCATATGGTCATCCCTGGAAAAAACAATTGATCTCAGACAGACCAACAAACAGAGACAAACTGACATTTCGGATGTAATTTCACAAACAGTACTTTTGGAGCGACGGGTATTGTGGTTGACCGGATACCTTGAAACAAAGGCTTGTTGATGAATACATCCCAATCCAGGACGACTGGAGAGGAGCATTCAGCTTTTTCATGCCTTTACACAACCTTTTGGAGACGGTAAAAAGTGGTTAGGGGAGGATCTCCGGAGTGTCAGATCAGCCGTGTGAGCGATAAAACAGGTTCCGCTCGAAACGAAAGTAATCTTTCAAAAAAACGTTGAGACGATAAAACTCAAAGACGTGATGATTCCCTCACGCTCTGAACCCATCTACCAGAATCGCATTCCACAACTTTTGGAAGGCATTTTCCTCTGAGGTTGACATCAAATAAATCCATTCTCTTTGAAGGCTAAATTCATTTCTATTGGGGCATAAAGATGGCTGTTTACCTTTGAGCTTGGTTTTCATGTTGAGTTGTAAGGAGAGAAACGTAGAATAACGAAGGGAACTAAGAAGGTAGAACTAAGCGATGTAAAAGTGTGAAAGGCTGGGTATAAAACTTAAACAAGACACTTCCTTCTAAAAAATTAAGGAATTGACTTTTTGATACGACAAACAGCCAAATTAACTGTAAAATTTATATTATGCATAAAGTGTTGAGTATAAACAATGACCTTATAGTTAACCCTTAAAGCAAGTTTTGTTGATTATTGAAAACTTTTTAAAATTATTCATGAGAGCTCAGTGTACAACTGAACATGTGGATGGAAGGTATTATAATTAAGGTTTGAATATTATGAAGATTCAGTATGCCTAACTGATGCTGTAAAAATATTCGCGACCAACGAGAATTTTTCCGTGTAATGTGATACCATGCCTGTACGTAATCACCTACTATAAGTAATCCAATAAGCAGGTTATCATAAGTAATCAAGTGTTCGTAATCTAAATATGACAACAAGCATTTAATAACAACAGTAGAATTTACACCCTTGAGATTGAGTATCAGCTTCCTTCATCGACGTGAATTCAAAATTGTGTACTCGATGTTAACACATTTTCCTTGCTTTGTATACTGATCGAAAAAACGTGGGTCCTCCGTGAAAAAATGTTCCCTCTTATTTTGAGTTTAGGAGCTTTATGCACAATTTTCGTGCTGTGTCCGTCTGAGGTCAATTTCTTGTCCAGGGCATCTCTATTCGAAACAATAATTCTAAACTCTAAACTATACCTACCTAAGTACTTGTTTCTTTGTAGTGGCGTCTCCACATTCTCTTTATTTATGGACGTTTGGTGGTGTCACTAAATAAACAACCTTCGAGTAAGTGAAATTTGTTATTATATTTATTATTAGGTTTTTATTTGTTGTCGATTCGTAATTTTGTTGTTTTTATACTCAAAGGATTGTTAGAGTTTGCTATTAAGGGTGAATATTGTTTTGTTTTATAGGCCCTGAAGAAGGTAATATATTTACCAAAAGCTCGGCGAAGGTGTTGTTTTCAGTTGACCCTAATCCCGATCAATTGACATAGTCTATTCGAAATCTTGGTCCGATTTTGGTTTATTCTTTTCATTGAACTTTTGGAGTCGACCAAGAAAAACATTTTTTAACCTCCCCTCAAAATTTGTTGGTTTACGACTCAAGGTACTTAGAATCCAAAAATCGAATAAAAATTTGGCCGTTTGGATTTTGATGAAATTTGGTATATGGGCTCCATTTGGGGTCTAGTTGTGCCCCAAAGCTTTTGGTTGATGTAGGTCACTTCTAAGGTCTGAAAAATAATGGTTGGAATTTTGAAAACCCCCTAACTCGAAAATTTTGATAAGAAGGTATTGTTTTTTAATCATTTAAAAATAGTATTGAATTTTTAGAATTTTTAGAGACCACGCGGAGCCTCGTTTGACAAACCGTTCGCTCCCAACGAGAACTTATGGTTTGGACTTACGATAAACCAGAAACACGAGTGTAAATCGCAAACGAGGCCTAATTCCAGTTCAAATTTTAGCTGACCGAATGCGATCGATGTTTTTCTTCATGTTGGTTGGTGGTGACAATGGCAAAGCCATGTTCTTTGCAGACGAGTGATCTATGTAGAAAATCAATAAACCTTTGTGTAATAATTTGCAGCGTTTTAAGAAATCTTCTTGCCCGGAGAGTCGAACATCTCATGTTCGTCATGACATATTTGAGCGTAATTAGCTACCAATTATTTTCTGCTTGACCAATTTAGTGTCATTTGCCAATTATCTCAGCATTGGAAATAATGAATGTTTATCTAAATGGAATAATGAATCATTAAATACCATGCGCGATACGACTAATTATTTTTTGTGTGGTAAGCTCTGAACAAATTTTCTTTGAATTTAAAATACTCTTTGGTTTTCTACCGAAATATTTTTTAAAGGCAGGAAAGAAAATTTCTTACGAATGTTATGAAACTGCTACATCTTCCTTTCCCTATTAAGGAATCCTTTTTTTGTGAGACACCATTTTAGTAAGAATTCTAATGATTCGTAATTATCCTGGTGTAATTGTATAGAATCGTCCATTCTCAAATAGTTTTGTTAGTCATAGGTTCATTTCTCAGCATTGTTGTGATTGTTTTTCATTAAATCCTTCTTCAGTAACCACTTAAAACTCCACTTCAACCTTGTTTTTCATGGGGTTTCTAATTTTCTTCGCCTAACAATCGATATAAAACGACCACAACACAATTTTTTTTGATGAGGTTGGGTGTATCAGTAATTGTTGAAACGATCAAAGTGTGTAAATAGTCTAGCCTATATCCTTGCGGGGAATTTTCACTTCTTCAATGATCTTACTGATCGCGCGAATGTATTTTTCTTCCACAGAGAAGGTTGGTGGTCCTACGCTGTCCTTCCCAGTAGCTTCCTAATTGACGAAGGGGGATGGTTTAGTGTTGTGTCATTCTCCGTGACGTCTGCAGTGGCGCTCTGTGGCGCATTTGCTCTGAGAGGAGCTCATACAAAATTTGTATGTGATTGCTATTCAAGTCTGATTCAATTATAGAATGTCATTGTAATAATCTTGTGTTTCTTGTAAGATCTTCACGTTGAATTGAACACAGAAATATACAGTAGGATAAAAAGTGAACTTCTCAACAGGCAACTTAATGAATGTCCTTAATGAAAAAGACCTTCGTTTCTTTAATTAAAAGAAACGTTATCATGATTTTCAACTCAGATAGTCTGAAAAGATAGGAGAAATAACAAAATTGCCTTGTTTTTGTTAGAAGATAAAAAAGGTGCAATGAAAACAAAAGAAATAGGGGAAACTTGAGGAGAGAGATGTTAACTCCATGTCAAATGGACCAAGGTTTGATTACACAGCTTCTTATTTAATTAAGGGTGGTAACTTCATTGAGAGAAAGTGAGCTCTTTTCCTCTCTCCCCTCGTGTAGTAATTGGGGAAGGACATTGTTTTAATGATCCGATCAACTGCCCTTTCATTAGGGCCATTGGTCGTTCTGAAATACTCTAGGGATCTGTTGGAAGGTCGTTTGATTGATTTATTCGTGGGCCCGGTTAAATGGAAACAGAATTCTACATATTTCGTGCACAATCATTGCTATCGTGGAACATTTTTTTCTTTCTGCCTCGAAAAATGTTCAATTCTGTACATCATGCATTTGGATGTCATGTTTTTCAAAATTCTGAGATTACTTTATGTTTTAACTGGCCTCATTGGGAAGAATTCTTCTCCTCCTCTGACTTGAAAATCCTTGTCGAAATTCGGTCGTACTGCACAGCTTCCTCACAATCACGAACTGTAGCGTAATTTTCATCTCGGTCCAGATTTTGGGAATGCACTTCTGCCAGAAGACGAAGTAGACAAAATTAGGAGTTTCTACTCGTACTTACTAGCGCAGTTGAGTTTTTGTAGTTCTTATTTATATTAATATATTGATATTTCTTCTTTTAATCAACAAACAATTTTTATTTCGTTGTTTGAGGAGGGATCTAGCTAGAAAAATTGAGTTTCAAGTTTTATTTAACTTTTTTTTTTAACGTGATTTATTATTGCAACTGGATATTTTGAAATAGAATCCATCTAGCAATATTACATTTTATTGTACACTCCTTGGAGGCCAGTTTACATTAAAAACCACCCCCTGCTCATAACAGTATTTTTAACACAGAGCTATAATTGCACTTAAACAGCACTAAGGCTAGTGGCTCATTTCGCTTGAGTCGCCGGTGTTCATCTTCGTTGTCTAAAACGTAGAGCATTTCCGGGCATTTCTCGAATTGGTCTTGAGTGAGGATGTCGTGAAAAATTGCCATATTTATAAGTAAAAATAATGATGTGTTTCCTCCTCTGCGTGACTTGAAGATTATGTAAAGATTTCTATCTCCAAGATTAATTCAAAAGTATAGTAGAGTGACCAGAGCATCAGTACCTACCGATGCAGTTGCACCTACGGTACTGAACAGCAAAATGTACCAAGTTAGTAGATCGAATACGAGTTTTAACGGGATAACAAGAGCAACTACCTCGTCTCCTTTATTCTTTGTCGACGGACAAAAAGGAACGGCGCCAATAATGGGACACATTCTCTCCAGAGCGTTACCCTCCTCAAGTGACGTTGTCCAGATATCGCTACACACTCGTTACTACGAGGGATCTCGATAGAAGCGTTTTCGAGTTTTTAGTTACCCGGTGAAGATAAGATTCCCCTAACCCTCCTCAAAGTTTTCAGTGCGTTGTATGGGAAACTAAATGGACTTTAATATAGTTCGGTAGCTCCTCACTGAGAAAAATAAACTTGAAGTCAGTTGTTCTCGATAAAATCCATGGTCTTTGAGAAACAAATTTGCGATTTTTCCGGATTTCTGGATATTTCTAGTGTACAACTAAGCATAATAGCCTCCCTCCGCTTCATCGGAGTTCATGTTAATTGATGGTTTCAGAGGTCTGATATTATTTTTTCAATCCCTTACACAACTTTACTTACTTTACCTTTTACTCTACTTTACCTTTTTCTTTTACACACTTCTCTCTATACCACTACATTCCTCTCACACCTCTTGCCTTAACACTACTTTTCTTTCACATTGGTTTCCTTTCAATTTTTTTTTGTGTGTTCTTTATTGGTTTCAGGCATACCCTATACAGCCGACATATTACACTTCAAAAATAAATTAAAAAAACTAAACTGCAATCTTTACGCGCAAAAATGAAATATACATCACTTTTATAGTTTAAAATCACATTCACTGTGGAAATATATCAATGCATCATAAACGGCTATCTTTTCTGATGACAAAAGAACTTCCAAAGGGAAGAACACGTGAAGGGACTCGTCACGTGTTCTGTTATAAATTATCCTCCTCTCCAGGCACTGCTGACAGAGATCCGTTGTCTCTCTTCCTATCCGCATCAAGTAGATCTTGATGACGCAGTGATCTTCAATCTCACTTACTTATTGCACCCATTAACATTGTCCTTACTACTTTCCCCTACCAAATTTATCTCACATTAAATGTGTTAAAATATGTAAATTTTACATATTTATTCCTACCTTGGCCACTTTGTTCTCATTACTTTGGCCTCTCCCATTACTTTCCTTACTTGCGCTCCTCACACTCACGCTCCTTAATACTAGAATGTTCGCGAATGGTAGTCTCGCGGAATTGTGTTCTCGATCTCGCACGATTATTGTCTCGGAAGATTGTTGTTCTCTTGTTCAGCATAAAGTTACACTATTTTTTAAATTTCGGATGAGCTGTTTGGCAACTCAAGGGTAAATTTGGTCCTGACATCGGGATTCTCCATTTAACAGCGTAATAAGCCCACAATTCCCATCAAAACTAGTTTTGACCTAGATCCGAATCATCCATATTAGACAATATTTATGTATTAGTAAATTATTGCTAAGCACCTACTACATTTCTTACCTTTTCTCTTGTAATACTCCTTTCTCACTTCGTCCCTTACAATTTCGACGTACTTTGGTTTCCGGAAAAATGTTTTGGAAGTGACCACCGGCCATATAACATTATTGAATTGTGTCCGGTAAGTACTGTGTGAGTACCGAGCTGAAACGAACAGTCTTGTAGGCGACTCTAAGGAAAAGTGAGATGAGAGATGAGGTAATTTTTAGATCTTGCGCACATAGTAAACCAGGAACAGTAGTTCATTGCCCTGCATTACCCTACACAGTTAGGCAACCGTGCTGTTGATTTTACTCAACAATTCTAGACGTGAGCAACAAAATGTTGGTTGTTTGATAGAAAGAGGGATCTCCTGGGTTGGTATGAAGGTTGAGAAAGAATAACGGCCGATTAATAATACAATAGAGCGGTAACCCCTCAAGAGGGCACCAAGGAATAAAACTAATTTTTCCTCTCTCAATAAATAACCCGCATTATCATTCCACCCCGCTCATGGGGAAAAAATGGAGTTCGAAATCCCTACCGCTCCTTATTAGGCCCTTGGGTGTAATGCAGGTGTATTATAGAAGCGATGCATATATATATATCCTCGGAGCCCCTTTTCTGCTCCCTTGTGCAATTGAATCCTTTTTAAGTAAAAATGACAGTTCTGGATTCGCGGTCGAAGGTTAATTTGAAGCCCTTAATACTGACAAGTGGGTCTGGCGCATAGGTTCCTCGTATCCATATCAAGACTGCAATGAATTTGGCAGAGGACCATGTTCCCAGCCGGAACAACTTCTGAAGAAATACATTGGAATCGGGTGAAAATTTAAATATGTGCGGCAAGGTTTGTCTTTTTCTCTTTCTTCGATGGCTACCTATCAAGATTATACGCATAGGAACGACATCTGAATTTGAGCAAAATAGTTTGTGAGGAAATAAATAGTTGGGGGAGGGACATGTGGCAGTGAAAAATGAAAAAGGAAACAATAATGTATTTTTACCTTGCGTAATTATCCTCAATACTAGTGAAAAAGGATTCCGGATCGTGAAAATGTAGGTGTAATATAATATAATACTACTCTTATATATTTCCTTGAATATTTAACCTGATTTTCACGATTTATGACTTGACACGAACACTAAAATCTGTTTTCGAATATGGTAATTACTTTTTTCGCATGTTCCGTAGCCCCCATGATGTGGCCAGTTCCTAACTACCATCCAAAATTGAGCAAATTCGGGTACCATTCACTAATTTATGGATGGTCACAAAACCTTAAAATTTCTTCAAAATCTGAGGATGGTTTCGAATAGTTTTTTTGGAGCAAGGAATTGACTACAGACAAACACAGAAAGTGCCCAAAAAGCTCTCGAACGCTAAATGTGAGTGAAACTTTTGACTTTGGAGGACCCATTTTTTCCATCTTTTTGAATGAAAACGATAATTTACTACCTTCAGTTGTGAGATATAAGATGGTTTGTTTTCATCAACTCAGAAATAGTCATAAAATATCGTTCTGTCCATCTGAGGCTCCCGTTTTCTATCGGTGGAATGCTCGGGTATTATTAGAGCTACGTATCTCGGGAGGCCTGGCCAATAACAGAAGCCCTTCTGACTCCTGCCGTGTTTATGGAGATTGGGTTCTCCGGGAAAGCGTCGTATAATCCCGGCAATGAACAGGACGAAACAATTACTGCATCTGCAGCGACAATTAACGTGCACCGAGCCCGCTTAGCTCTAATGGCCCTTACGGCGACCTCGACCGCATATCAACCATTCCTGCTGAGGAACCGCTAGGGGTGAGGGCTGCACTGCGGGACATTTAAGTAGAATGATCTTACACTAAAACAACTCCGGATCATAGGTCTTGCTAAGCCCAGAACTTCGTATGAACAGGGAACGTATGAGCTATCTACATACGACCAAAGGAAAGCTAAATCTTACGGAAATGGATTTTAAAATTAGTCGTCTGACTTGAGCTGAATCATATGAAAGCACAATAGTTGAAAAATGAGTCTTTTCTTTTTTCAAATTGTGTTCTGAATCAACATTTTCTTCTGGATCACGTTTGAAAATTATAAATTACTGATATCGCTGTATCAACCAATAATTAAGTAGTGATCCATTATACACGCTGATCATTATTTTTTGATGCTTCCATTTGAATTGCGTAAACTACAACGTGTTTGTAATCATAATTTACATAATTCGTCTTGTTATCTTCTACGAGTCGATTACGTTGATGTTTACATCAACAACCGCAGTTTTGAGCTCTACTTTCAGGAAATCTCGCCATTCAGAGCGTACCCGTGGGATGTGTGTAGGTTTAAAATGCGTGGGTCATCTCATCTGTCGTTTTGTTTGGGCCTCAATTCAACCTACTTAACACTCTTGGTATTCCCGACTTTTAATCTAAATTCAAGTGTTTGAATTAACATGGAATTTAGTTAACTACAATGAAACAACGGGTGACAAACTTTAAGGTGATAATTTATCGAAATTTTCGCCTTTGGACACTATTTTTGGGGGAAAAAAATCTAAATAAAAAATTCAGTAATGGTGATAAATGAAAAATTTTTGGTTTAAAAATTAAAACGCTTCAAATTATTACGGAGTGGTTCATTATTTTGCTGTATAGATCACCTGTCTGCATAGAACGTGGCTTTTCCACGAATAATACCTACAAGCAATGACATCGCTATCCGAGAGCTGTGGGTGCCTTGATAATGAAACATGATTTTTATTTCTTAAGGAAGCACAACTGAGTAGGTACAACACAAAACTCATTTTAATGAGGCGAACAATGATCGCATTTCATCAGCAGAAATTTGAACGGAGATCTCGCCTATTTCCTTCAGCGAACAGTTTTTTGCCATTCACACTCGTGTTTTTGATTTATTTAAGACCAACCTTCAAGTTCTTATAGGGAACGATCAGTTTGCCCAAAAGAGTTCTGTCTCATTCGATTTAAAAAATTCAATTCTATTTTGAAAAATGTAAATATAAATATAAATATAAATATAATATACCTAATATAATATAAAACGTCTGCCAAGTGGGTGTGGCACATAGCTTCCTCGTATCCATAACCCGATTATAGGGTGTCCCATTACATATAGATGATCCGATGCATAGTAGTTAATCTCAAAACACCAATCTCTAAGTACCTTCCACTACCCTCATAGGAGACCATCTACACGCTAATCTGGAAAATCCTAGAAAATTTCATCAAATTCGGATGAAAAATTTGTAGAAGATGTATGTGATTGGATCAAAAAAATACTTAACCTCGGCTGGGATTCGAACCCGCGACCCCTAGGGGACAGTTGAAGTTATGGCTGTTACAAGGAATTCACGTTTGCGCATGCACAGTCGCTTCTATCAGTCAGGGGATGATGATTTTCATAGGGGACCGTCTACAACCTAATCCACATAATCCCTGAAAATTTCATCGAAATCGGGTGAAAAATGTGGAAGTTATGGCCGTTACAAGGAAATTCACGTTTGCGCATGCGCAGTCGCTACTATCATCCCGAAGGTGATGATTTTCATAAGAGACCATCTAAATACTAATCTGTAACATCCCTGAACGTTTCATTGAAATCGGATGGAAAATGTACAAGTTATGGCCGTTACAAGGAATTCACGTTTGCGCATGCGCAGTCGCTTCTATCAGTCCGAGGATGATGATTTTCATAGGGGACCGTCTACACACCAATCCGCACAATCCCTGAAAATTTTATCGACATCGGACAATAACTTCGTATAGTTATGCGCGTTACAAGGAATTCATGACAGACAGACAGACACACAGACACACAGACAGACAGACACGGAACCAAAATTGTTCAGAAAGGTCTAAAACGCAAAACGCGAGTGAAAATTTTGATTTTGGAGAACTTTTTTTTTTCGTTCTTGAAAAGTGAAAACAAAGTTTCCGCTACCTTGGTAGACTCGGAAGCAATATAAATCGGTGAAAAATACAATTTTTGTGCTAAGGGGTTTTGAAAATATCCACCCTTATTTTTCACCGCTAAGAAGTGATTGACTCTAACCATAAGCTTTGGGGGACAACTAGAACCCGAGTGGAGCCCATACACCAAATTTCATCAAAATGGTACGAAAAGTGGCGCGTCCGGTGGACTGCCGGACGGATTTTTAAAATTCGAGTATTGGATTCTACGTACCTACCTTGAAACCTAAACCATCAAATTTTGAGGGAGGTTAAACATGTTGACATATTTATGTCTTTTGGCAGGGAGTCAAGGAATTTTTTGGACACATTTTTCGGAACGCTGCAACCAGTAAACAAAATTATAGCTGCATATCGGTTGCTATAGCAGCTCTAGAATACTGCGATACATTACGTGCGATCGGAGATTTTTTAAAATTCTATTTATTCATTGAAAAAGTAATAGGGAGGTACACATCTTGTGTGTATTTTATTTCATCATTTCAATTTTCTAATTAAACTTACAACAATGTACATATCCATGATCTATTGTTTTTCCCTCTAAGGGAGAACTTTCTTCGTGTACTTTCGACTTTAACCAAAGACCACGGATTGAACCAGAAATTTGTATCCATAAAGCATTGAAGAAGAACGCGATACCAGAATTGGGAAATTGTAGAAAAAAAATTTTTGTTACTCGATTCCAAATGTTCATTATTGAAAAAAATAAGTAAAAAAAGAGTAAAATCGCAGTAATTACGTTTTGGGTTTTAGTAACGGTTCATTTTGTAACTCTATGTTTAATTTGGAATCTGGAAATTTCCTCTACAAAGGTCATTACTAGCAATAAACACTTGTAATACCATAATGAGAAATATGACGATAAGCCATGAGGCATAACTCAGCAGCCAGCTGGTGTTGGTACAAGAATGTTGAGAATTAATGGTAATATGAAGCTTGAGACTTACTTTTCTACTCTTGTTACATAATTTACATTTCCCATATAATTATTATCTATCCCTGTGTAATGTAGATGACATTCCTGACGCTGAAGCTTGATGATTTCTTCCCATTCACGCTTTGCCAGACACGCTTGTGCCCATGGGAAGGTCGGCCAACGCAAAATTCCTTATCTGGCGCCACTCCTTTCAGCTAGTCCCGCTTTCTATTCAAACATCATTCAAGCCTAATCATTTTTTTGCAGGATCTCCTTCGTAATGCAAACAGGAAAACATGTAAGTTCACCGAAATTATTATTCCACCATCCAACACGCTCGTATTGTTTCATTTTTTACTACTTCTTGTGATAAACTTCCAGTTCTTCAATTTCGAATTTATGAGAAGATTTCTAAAGATTTACTTCCACGCTCATACAGTCCACATTTCTTCATGAATGAGATTGTTCATTACGGTAAAAAAAGTGCTCTAGCACGATAGTAAATTAGCTTTTACTCTACGTCTTTGTAACAAAGAGACAACAGTGAAAGGTGAAGAACAAAATAACAATAACATAATAATAATATTATTCCGCCTGCAACCGACCAAACTTTGTACTTATAGGTTTTTCTCCGTCCGTGACTATTAGCTTTGTTGAAGTTTATACAGAAAACAGCTGAATGGACTTGAATGTATGGGACGTAAAGTATCGGTTGAGATCCGGAAGTGTTTTTGAATGGCCAAAATCCGATCAAATTGAAGCAACTATGTCAACAACAGATACTCTATCTATAATAAGAGGTATTTTACCTTTTTGTACCTAAGAAATTCTTACCCATTTGTATATGGCGGATGGCTCCCGTCCACTTTCTCTTGTTTCAGTATTCACGCTGGTATATCCTTATTTACTACATACCTACCTGTTTCGTCTTATTTCTCCAACTTCCTCCACTTATTTTAATTTATTTTTCATTCAAGAAATCGTCAATTTGCTCTCTGCTACGGAGACTTAGCAGGTATATTGAGAATAGAGAGAGTGAGAGAGAAAGCAGAAGGTGGAAAAGGATAGAGTGATTAAGAGGGGGTGGACTGGGGTTCTGCCAGCAATATTAGCTTCGAGCCTCCACGTGTCAGCCCGGCTTGACTTACTACCCACGCCCGTGTTACCTCCCCCTTAATTAAAAGTTAAAACTAATTACACTACCTTTCCAGGGGGATTCCCGACCTTCGCAATCAACTAAAATGTTGTTCTATCCGAATGATAACGAACCTCTTTCTTGTTGAATAATACCCCTTCGTTTGAATAATACGACACTCACGTACCTTAGGATTATATCTTGTAAAAATTAAATTATATTGTTATTTGCCTTAACAATTAATGAATGATAATTTAGTTGTTTTCATCGTGAAATAAATGGGTTGGTAGGTATGTATCATAAAAATTGGAATTCTAGTACACAAGATTAGTACCTATTCCAAAAAACCACTCAAGTACAACACGATCAACAACTATGTTATTCAGAATTTTTATTAGCAGGTTACTTAGTCTTGTTTGATTCTTCAGTTCCTCGTTAGCTCATCTACAATGCACCTTACAATGGAATCTTCCTCCTGTCAACGTACATTTTTGCCACATAGCTCTCTCATACCTACTCATGTCTTTCAAATAGACGTAAGTCATTCTGTGACTATTCTCGTTGCACTTAATCAGTCCTGCATTTTGGGAATGATGTATGAACAGACTGGCATGGCAACAACGAATCATCTTATTTTGGCACCGTATAGATTATAGATATTATCTAGACAGTATTATCTATGCACATAGATAATTTATTCTTCATGATAATGGGTTTATAAATTTGAGTCGGTCAGTAACATTAAGTGGAAGGTTTAACGAAAAAACATTTGGTATCCTAGTAGTATAGTGAGAATTAATTAACTTTTAATCTCAGATGTAGTCCTTTATTTGTCTTTAGTGAGAGACAACAACTTAGGAACTTAATTTGCATGGTACACACCAGGGTCGCAAGACGCAGCCTTTTGGCTGGTTGTTGAATAATAATTTGACGGATGGTTTATAGTGTCTTACAGCGTCCGTCCAAAGCCCACTGCTGGCCATTACAATGAGCCTAACCCGCTTCCCGAATTACTCATTCAGTTCCGCGACTCATTTATTAATGTCGGGTATTTAGCCTCGAGGGGGAATTGCCCGCAGCAGAGTAGGCCTTCGTTTGTTACAACAATGTAATAGATGCAAATTCACGTACAGTTCTGCACTTTGTCATTTACGGACATCACTGAAATGTCCGAAATTCTTGGGTTCTCTTGCGATTTATTCTCCTGATTCTGCTCGTAATCGGGTTCAATTTCAGCAGGTGTTTACTGGCGTATTGAGTTCATTTGACTGTGGTCAATAAAAGCCAAAGCATTAGTGGAAAATCAAACATTAAGTAACATTCGACATATATGAGGTAATGGCCGAATTATCAAAGAAATCTTTTTTCAATTGATGTTGAGCTATCTTTAAACATTGAAAATTGCAAGTACTGTTGAATTTATTCTTATACAAAATTTTGCTCTGATTTGGAATATGTAGTGTAGGCACTGTATTTTGAACGAGTTTTCTTTTTGTCTAGTTTTGTTTTATAATAAGTTACTGTCTAGATTGATATATTGCGCAAAGCTTGTACTTTCCAGTTTTTAGGACGTCCCACAGTAAGAATTGGGCGTCCTTATGAGGTTAATCTGGGGTGGAGGAGGACAACACTCAACGGAGAAAAAAAAACCCACAAACAAACCTGTCTGGTTGTGCACTATCTCGCCAGAATTTCGAATTTTGTGGAGGAAGGGGGATTATTAGGGGGGAAATCAAGGGTAATTATGATGATACATTAAGCGCGCAACCAAGTCCTAAATTCTCAACCGATTTGTTTGTTCTCAGTGTGAGGAGTGGGCGAGAGGATATTGAGGAAGAATTTGTGATATTCACGAAATACACGTTTCTTAATTGAGGATTATTAATGGCACTAAAGCATTAGAATTCAGGGAACATATTTAATATATCTCTCGTTTTTTTAACACACTTTGTGCCACTGTGGATTAAATCATTAGTGTCATCATGGTGCCAGGACACCAAAAACCGCGTATGTCATTAGTTTTTGGGTGTATTTCCTTGAATACTGACGTGATCTTTTATGGACTACCTAGGTACTGAAACCAACTGATAAAAGTTCAACGTTACGACGTAACACCATTGCGATGCCAGACTGGCACCGTTGGTAAGGAGGAGAGAGGTGTGGAATCGAATTCGTATGTTGGGTATCGTAGATCCTGGATTTTTACATGCTGTTTAAATTCGAGACTAGCATGTCGCAGAAGTCTTATGATGGCTAAGGGTGAGGTGGGAGAGTTCACTTTTCTCATTTCAAAATTTCAAGTTTTGGGCTCTCAATATGCTCAAAATTTGGTAAATTCTTTGTCCGGTAGAACGGTTCATAAAAATGTATGTTTTCTTAGTTACTGGGGAACTAATGCTTATCTAATGGGACGTCACCGAATGCATCCATTTCTAAGCAATATGTTCAGTAATATATGATCATGATAGATACATGACCATCTAGGACCAGACTTCCTCAAAATTCTATGGTAGGTCGTGTCTCTTAACCAGGTCTCAACTTGGGTCTGCTAGGTTGGGGATCTCAATTTTGTCCATGATACTTTGAAAAAGAGATGCTGAGCTCCCTGAATCTATTAGTACTAATGTCAATATACAGTTAATTATTTCTACGCTTGTCTTTTATTATAGGTTCCGGATATTCTACGTTTATTTATTTATATGACCATTGGATCCTTGATGAATCTATTGCATCTAGCTATAGACTGATTGGACGTCCTGCGCAAAGCAAAATATTGTTGTTGAGCTTAGTACTACATTTATTATTTTTCGGAACGGGGAATGCAGACGTTCAGAATGAGGGTAATAGCACTCGTTTAAGAAACCTTCCCGAAATAACAAAGTTACCAAGAACCTGCGGAGATAAAGGAATTTCCACTGCAGCAGATCTTCCCGAACGAAACCACTATCATTTTGCCTTCGAACAATGTCTGGAAAACCTCGTATTGCATGACCCTGTGAAGACGTGAGCGGGAGCACCGCAACTTTAAGCTGATGCGGTCAAAATAAATCAAGAGCTCTGTCGAAAAAAGGAAGAGAACGGGGAACGAATAAATGAATAAATTGTAAGAATTAAGAATCTAAACGAGCTTCGTTTTATATCTCGGAAAATGCTGTCCCTCTCACCCATGTTGGATTATAATATTAAATTATTGCTTATAGAGGTTTCTGGAAGCATTTATTTAGGAATTTCATACCTCGTGCAGAAGTCGGGGTTTGCTTGTGTTGTTATCCATTCGGTTTATGTTGCCATTTAGCAACAATGCATATAATTAATACCTACCTACTAAATGTCGCAGGTTTGGTTTCTGAAATCAAATCTCTTCTAAGTTGCCCATCAAAATGAGAAAAGTGAAATATCCGTATATTCAAGGCGCGAATCACAAAAATTCAGAAGGAAGTCTCTTCTGTACAACTCTTCTGAAGAGATCTGTGATCGGACCAAAAACAAAAAAATCAATGTTATCAATGTAATACGTATAATATACGTGCATTGTTAACATTGATAACATTGATTTTTTTTTTGTTTTTGGTCCGATCACAGATCTCATCAGGAGTTGTAGAGAAGAGACTTCCTTCTGAATTTTTATGAAACGCGTCTTGAATATACGGATATTTCACTTTTCTCATTTTTTTCACTTTTCACATTTTTTAATTTTTAACAATTAATTTGCAATTTTTTTCAATCATCTATATTGTTGAAAATTGAAAAATTGTTGAAAATTGAAAAATTGAACAATGTAAAAAAGTAGGTATATGATAGGTATATACCTCCATTTTTAACATTTTTCAATTTTTAAATAATATTTAAAAATTGAAAAATGTTAAAAATGGAGGTATATACCTATCATATACCTACTTTTTTACATTGTTCAATTTTTCAATTTTCAACAATTTTTCAATTTTCAACAATATAGATGATTGAAAAAAATTGCAAATTAATTGTATATTATATAATACCTATTATTATATACTTACATTTTTAACATTTTTCGATTTTTCGCAATTTTTCAATTTTCAACAATGTTGATAATTGAAAAACATTGAACAAAACATACAACATTGAAAAACAATTGTTAAAAATTGAAAAATGTTAATAATTTACATCTTGTAAACATTTTTCAAATGATTTTTTGTTGGTTTTTTTTTTTTACAAAAAAAAAAAGATCACTCGATCAAAATTGAACAAAACAAAACCAATAATGTTATAGATAATTCTCAGCCTTTAATTTGTTTCGGAAAACCTTTAATTTGACGACGAAAAGCTATATATTGTTTGTTCCATTGGCAGTAGTATCCTAATTCATTTCTCTATCTTTTCTTACTTATATTCTTTACTAATGTAAGCCTTTTATGGCCCCACGCTTGATGGCAGCTGAATTTAAATGAAGCCAACAAGCGGTGATGGGCGTTTGGGGGTCGTGTTGGTTGATAAAAACCAACGAACACGAGCACCAAACGTTTGCACACGAGTTCGGGGGGGTTGATCTGAAGTTAATTTAGCTGAAATAAAATATCGAAAACACTTAGAATTTAGAAATGGTAGCAAATGATATTTACCTGTGGCGACAAGGCGTGGCGACGTCGGCGACTGCGTGGCGATCGTCGTACAGCAAAACTCGAAAGCCTGAAGGGCGAAATAAAGAGAAAACAGGTACACAAGTGTGTCCTTTTGCCAGAGGGGCTGACGTTCGTCCTGAAGGGACCTAATACCAATTGAGGGGTGTCGTTGCACTCTCCTCTAACCTTTCACTGAACCAGGTATACTCAGAAGAAGAACTACAAAGTACAACTAGCAGGTGGATTTATTAGAAATTAGGAACGGCAAATGACTTCCCCACAAGTGTGGCGATTAGGAGCTGAAGGCTTTCAATTAACGTTTTACAAAACACAGTATGGTTCTCAGTTTCAACAAGTACATTCAAAATTCCAATCTCATTTATCAGTTTCCAATGCATAGGTCATCAATTTCAAAATCCAGGTAAGTATTTGTTTAAGTTTGTTCAATGTTTCAATTCTACTAAAGTTCTTAAATTTACTCAATGTTCTCAATTTACTCAATGTTGTTTTACTAATGTCTTTTACTCTTACTCTAGCACAGTTGCATAAATAATTGGCCAATGTATGTATGCTAAAGGTTTCAACACTCACTGTCGGGCCCGGAGGTATCCTCAAGCTGGGTGTGGCGATGGCGAAGATTTCGTGACGATCGTAGCGCGAAGTCGTGGCGATCGTGGCGAATAAGGGGGGGGGGTTACGGGAGGAAGATTTGTCAGGATGGGGCGGACTCTCTGTCACTGACTTTGAACGCTGCTGGACTGGGTATGAGGCGATCGTCGTTGGCGGGGAGCTCAGGTGGAGTCCTCCCCCCTCCGCCCCGCCTGAAGATGGTAGTGGGGACGGCTGGTTGAGTGGGGGAGAGACCGTTGGGTCCCTCCCAGCTGAGGGGGGAGGGACGCGCGGGGTGGTGTTCGGCGTCGAGTGTCTTGCATCCACCTGAGCTGATGACGTCACCTACGAGGCTGGCCGAAGGGGGCTAATGGTGCCCAGCTCCCGCTTCACTGGAAATGGGGCCCAGAGAGCGAGAGCTCACACCCCCCGCCTCCCTGGGAGCCAGCGTCGTCGGAGATGATGCTGGGGATTTCCAGGGGTGCGAGAGGGCGCGCCTTCTTAATGGCCAGCTCGTAGGCGCGCCGGCGGCATCCCTTGCAGCTGTCTGGCCGTCTCCTGCTGGTGTGGTCCTGGCTGCAGGTTGGGAGCGGCTTGCCCTGCCGGTGGTAGCTCTTCATGCGCTGCCAAAATTCCTTACAGGCAGGGCATCGGAAGCTGAAGAGCTTCGCCACCGGCTTGGTGCAGACGGGGCAGGATGGCTTCGGTTTCCTGTTGATCTTCAGCACAATGCGTGGGTGGGACGAGGTGGTGGTCTTCCGTCTGCCGCTCATTGGTGCTGCCCGAGGTGTTGTGGGCTGGGGTTCTGGTGGTGGTGAACCCGCAGCTGACGAGTCTGAAGGGGCGAAGATGCCGGTCCGGCTGCTGGATCTCGACGGTAGGGCTGGGGATGTTGGCAGAGAAGCGAATGGTGATGCTCTCGGTGAGGCATGTCTCTCAGGTGGTGGGAGAGACAGCGGGCTGAATATCGGTGATGGTGATGGGGGTTGGTCTGTGGAGGGGGCCAAATCCCCCACAGGCTCCGCAGACCTCGCCGCAGGTGCCTCTGCGGGCGCCTGCGGGGTCGCCTCAGGCGCTGCTGTCCTTGCCGCAGGTGGCTCAGCAACCACCTGTGCTTGGACCCGCTCCACTTTCTCCCAGGCGGTGTTGCGATCGATGGTCAATAGCTGCTTCTCCTCTAGCCATATCTGCTGCCGCTTCAGTAGGATGTCGCGTTCGTGGGCTATGCGTTTGTAGGCGGGCATCCACTTAGCTACTTCTAGCACGGACAGGAGTGCCGCCTTTCCGGTGATGCTTCGGACTGTGGGGGTGTCGCCGCACATGGTGAATCGGACAAAGTTTGTGAGCGTTTCGAGGGAAGGGAAGGGATCCGTGACTGGTTCTTTTGTTTCTACGAATCCTTCGGGGAGCTTCTTAAATCCTTCGTTCGCTGTCTCCACTCGCTTCCTCATGAGGAGCACTGCCGGGTCGGGCGATTTTGGGCCTCCCTCTAACACCCAATCCTCCACCTGCTGTTGTGCCATACTCTAGAACAATCGGAAACAAAAACCCTATTGTGACATCCTGATCTAGGAAAAGTGACTTCAAGATTCTACGTACTTCATCTACTTCAATTTTCCTAGCTGGCCATAATTCAGGACAACTGGCAGAGGTAAGGTTTTGTTGATCTGAAGGATCCAAGTGTAATGTTGTGATCTGAAGGATCCAAGGGAAATGTGGTGATCTGAAGGATCCAAGTGTAATGTTGTGATCTGAAGGATCCAAGTGTCGTGTTATGTCCTCATTTGTGTGTGTATGTTCGTACATGTCTCCCTATTAGTCAGTTAGTTAGTCTTTTTCCCTAAGTGGAGTTGTCGATAATCGATCGAAGCATCTCGTTTTCGGAACGGGTAGCGAGAGGTCGATTCATTGGCGTCTCCACGGGATTTCTTTGATGGTGGATTTTCTTCAGCTTCTTCAAATTCGTCTGCGGACGATTCAGATACGGTGGGTGGTTCAGGTAAGTCGACTACTGGGATTTCCACTGGACTTCTTGGGCTTTGTTCATCGTGGCGACTTTCGTTGCGATCGCTGTGGCGGTTGCTGTGGCGATCGTCGTGGCGATCGTCGTGGCGATCGATCTCGTCCCGCAACGTCTCGTTCCCGAGGTGAGTACTTCCTTCTTGTGTTTCTTGTTCGGCGTAGCGATCAAATTGGTGATCCGCATCCGCCGTCCTTTGTGTGTCCGAAGGGGAACTTAGTCGGGTCGATGCCTCGTTTTGGGGTGTCCTCGATGAATTCCCTTTTTGGCAGGTGATAGGTGGAATCATGGTGGTGGTTTTTGCAGTTGTCGACCATCCATACTCTTCAATAAACTCTCTTTCTGTTTCAGGTGTCATCTCTTCCTGGTGTGTCGACGTCGTGGCGCCATGCATGTCGGGTCTGATCCGTTCGGGGTCAACGAAGACTTCGTCCGGAACACCTAACTCGAATGCAGGCTTCAAACGGTTGATGTGGACAGTCTGGCGGCGGATATCCGGTAAGTCCCTTATTTCGTATGTTACATCCGAATACTTTTTCACGACTATCCAGGGTCCGCTCCAGGGACTCCAAAATTTCTTAACAACCCCTGGGGGCGCCTGCATGTCCTTGAGGTACACGGCGTCACCGCCTTCGAATGAGCGTAGCGTTCGACGGCTGTTGATGGCGTCGCTTCGTTTTCGCCACGCTTCATGAAGGCTCTGTTGAGTGGCTTCTCGGGCTATTCTCAGATTTTTCAGTGTGGTGGGTTCGTCGGGACGTGGCTTCAGGCTTTGTAGCGATTCGTTCGGCAACCGGAGTTCTCGGCCGAAGGTCAAGAAGTTCGGGCTGAACCCTGTGCTCTTGTGTGGGGTCGCGCGGTAAGCCGCGAGTGCAACGGGTAACATGCTCTCCCAATCCTTCGTTCTTTTCGAGATTTTAGCGATGATATTGGCGAGGGTACGGTGAAATCTCTCGCAGACTCCGTTGCTCTCGGGGTGATACGCCGTTGTGAAAATCTGTCTGATACCCCATTGATCACACAGCGCCCTGGTTGATCCGGCCGTAAAAGCGGTTCCGCGGTCCGAGACCAATCGTTCCGGAACGCCATGAGTGGGTATGTACTTTCTTGCGAGGTTTCGTGCTACTGTCGTGGCGGTGCAGTCCGTGGTGACATACGCTTCCGCATATTTTGTAAAATGGTCTATGACCGTCATCAGATATTTTGTGGTTTTTCCTCCCGCAATCGGTCCGACAAAATCAATTCCAACGATTTGTCCGGGGCGCTCGGGGAGTAAAGGTTTCTGGATTGGATTACGGAGACCGGGCGGGGTGTTGCGTCGTGAACACGTTTCGCATCGCTGTATGTTTTCGCGAACGTCTTTAGCTAACCCAGGCCAAGTTCCGAGTTTCCGTACTATCTTTTCTGTCACCTCCGCTCCGGGATGTCCGGCCCATTCATTTTTGTGACATCTATCGATGAGCCATTCCCGAAGTGAGGAGGGAATGAGCGGCACCCATTCATGTTGTCCGTCGTATCGAACGCGTGTCTCCCATACGCCGTTGGTTTTGCGTAGGTCCTCTCTGTGGCGGTCTAAAGTGATCGATTGGATCCAATTGTCGAGGTCTTGAGCGGCGATCATAAGCTCTCGCGGAAACTCGAGAGTGATTACAGCTATGTCTCCGCGGCTCAATCCGTCGGCATGACCCATTTGTGTTCCTGGTCGGTAGCGGGGTGTGAAGTCGTACTCTGCCAATCTGAGTACCCATCGTCCGATGCGCGAAGTCGGGTCACGGAGGTGCATAGCGGCGGTAAGGGCCATATGGTCGGTTTGGAGTTCGAAGGTCTGTCCGAGGAGGTATTCCTGGAAGTGTCGAACCGCCCAAACGACCGCTAGGAGCTCACGTTCGGTGACCGAGTACCTGGTTTCGGCCGGGTTTAATTTGCGACTCGCATACGCCACGGGCCTCTCTTCCCCATTAAAGCTTTGTGAGAGGACGGCTCCCAAGGCGAAGCCGGATGCATCGGTTGCGAGGATAAACGGTTTAGTCAGGTCAGGGTAGGCGAGTATGGGTTCGCTGGTCAACTTTTCTTTGAGGTCATCGAACGCTCTTTGTTGTCGGGTTGTCCACTCAAAAGGCTGGGTTTTTTTCAACAACTCGGTCAAGGGCACCACTATTTCCGAAAAGTTCGGAATGAACCGTCGGTAGAAACTGGCGAGACCCAAAAAGGACTGAAGTTTTACTACGGAGGTCGGTACGGGGAATTCCTTGATCGCTTTTGTCTTCTCCGGCTCAGTGAGGATCCCTTCTGTTGTTATTCGATGTCCCAAAAAGCGAACTTCATTTTTGAGGAATTCGCACTTCGCGAGGTTGACTTGAAGTCGAGCCTCGAACAATCGATCGAAAACTTGTGCGAGTTTCTCAAGATGCTCTTCTCGTGTGGCTGAGAACACAATTACATCATCCAAATATACAAGACAATTGTTTCCCAGAATTCCGTCTAATGCGTCGTTCATTACGCGCTGAAATGTGGCGGGAGCGTTTTTGAGCCCGAAGGGCATCTTCTCGTAATGGAAATGTCTTCCGAGGACCGAAAAAGCAGTTTTTTCCTTGGAATCAGCGTGGACCGGGATCTGATGGTAACCCGCGATGAGATCGATTGTTGAAAACCATTTACATTGTCCGAGCATTGCGAGCGTCTCCTGCAAACGTGGGAGGGGGTAAGCGTCTCCTTTGGTTATCTTGTTTAATTGACGGAAGTCAGTACAGAATCTCCAAAGCTGCTTTTCCCCCGGCGGCGTCTTCTTTTTTACTAATAAGACGGGCGCGCACCACGGGCTGGTAGATGGGCTAATCACTCCGGATTCCAACATATCCTTGATCTGCGTTTCGACTACCTCCCGGAGCGCGTGAGGAACGGGGTAGGGTTTTTGTTGAGTTACGGTGGGTTGGGTGAGAATAATCTTGTGGGACACGTTGAGGTTGCATCCCGCCCCCGTCGGTGGCTTAAACAAGTCCCGGTAAGTATTCAACAATTCCTTCGTTGGCTCAGCGTCCGGTGTAGTTAAATGTTGCAGTTTTTGTTCAAGGACGGTCTCAAATTGTGGTAAAGGCGGATCCCATTGATCGGTCGGAACTTCTCCCCATTCTTCCTCATCCGACGTTTCTTGAAGAGAATTAATCACGCCCTCTTTTTCATCGTTTTGAACAATGGGTGGATCGTTTCTTGGGCGTTTTCGCTCGGGTGGGTTCATCTCGCGTAATATCATATCAAGATGTTGATCAATAGCGGGTTCAATCTGGGTGGTTGCTGAAATTTCCGAAATTTCAATTTCATTTTTATTTTCAGGTGTGGCGAGGACCGTGTCGAATGTGGCGATGGTATGCTCATTTGGTGTGGCGACGACCATATCGGGTGTGGCGACGACCATGGCGACATTGGTATTCGTGTGTCGATCGGGTGTGGCGACGACCGTAGTTTGGTGTGGCGATGACCACATCTGGTGTGGCGACAACCATGTTGGGTGTGCGACAACCACCTCCGGTGTGGCGATGGTATGCCGAGTCGGTGTGCCGATGATCTCATTCATCATGGTGTCGGTGTGCCTGATTTGGTGTGCCGATATCTGTGTCATTTGTGGCGTTGGTGTGCCGATATGGTGTGTCGACGACCCTATTTACAAATAAATCGGGTGTCGTGGCGGTCAGATGGTTTACTGTGGCGGTGGACTCGTCGATGGTGCGTACCGCTCGATCAACGGCCGCGTCGATGTACCGATCAAGAGATGAATCGTCAAACGTATCGGAACTCGTACCGGAACGTGGGTGGATAGTCGGTAGCGGCGTGGCGACGCGTTCTGCATCGCGTACTACTCCCGGTATCTCGAAACGGACTCTTCTAGCTTCTTCCGTATCGCGTTCCTCCTCGTTCGGTGCGGGAACCGAATCCAATTTTCCGTGGCGAGTCGCATGATCGTACAAATCGGCGGGTGTGTCGATCGGCGTGGCGACTCCTCGGAAGTGTCTACTCCAAAATTTCATTCCACCGGATCCGCTGCTGTTGTTAGCGGAGGTCGTGGGTGTGCTCGTCGCGCCGGTACGTGTGTCGAGAACAGAGGTATCGCGTTCTACGACGTTGAGTGTGGCTGTTGCCGCCGAAAGGGTACTAGGGAGAGGTGTGCTTGTGTCGCGATTGTGAATACGATCATCAAGCAACCCGGTTTCCCGCCCCTCCGGCCGCAACACCACACCCACACTGCACGGCTCATCTAGCATCTCGACGGGCGTAAAAGGTCTTATTTTCCCTTCCGGTGTGTGGTATTTCATATTCGGTCCCGTGGTGAAAGTAATCGGTACTCTTCTTAGCACATCTAATCCCAACAAATCAAGTGTGGCGCACTTACGTGCGAACACCAAAAAGGTATGCTCGAACGTGCACCCACCGATACGTGTTACGAGATGTTGTTCTCCCGAGAAATGCAAGGGCATCCCGTCCGCGCCCCACGCGACCGCTCGTGTCGGGTACAATTTTATTCCCTTGACGGGAGTTGATAAAACCGAAAGTGCGGCGCCCGTGTCGACAATCATGTCTCTTTCCTCGGGGCCCAAGCCTACGGTAATTTTCAGGGTGCGTGACATCGGGGCTTCAACGGCGGGGATGTGGTCCTCTTCTGCGGGTTTCTTGTACCGAGCTATCTCCATCGTGTGTGCGGGAGCCGCTATTGGTTGCGAAACAGGGAGCAAACGCTTCTTTCTGAAACAATCGGCCTCTAGGTGTTCTCTCATACCACAAAAGTCGCAAAAAATGGTCTTCTGCGGACTAAATGGGCAATTCACGGGGAAATGCGCGCGGTCGGCACAAAACATACAAGGATAGCGCGGGCTTGGCTTCTCCTCGTTTCGTGGCTCGCTTGGCTTCTCCCGGCGATAGTCCTCTTCTTTGTGGCGATTGTGTCGTGGTGTATGGTCATCTTTCCGAGGGCATCGTGCTGCGAAATGGTCGTGGCTTCCGCAGCTATAACATCGACGGTCGTTCGTGACGGCCGCGAGGTCCCATCTTTCCTCTATATCGGTGGTATCATCAAGGGTTTCTTCAAGCTCTTCTGCTTTACTCAACGCATCTTGAATATTTCGTGGTCGGTTGGTTATCAATAGGGCACTCATGTTCTTACCGACGCCGCGAATGAAGGCGTCCTTTGTCTTCTTTTCGACCCATTCGTTGCGTTCGTGGCGGCGTAGGCGCGTCCCCTCTTCCATGACGGCACATCTTGCTATCCCGCGCACGCGATCGGCGAATTGACGGAGCGTTTCGGTTGTGTTGCGTTTAACCGTCCACAATAATGCTGCGGCATGCTGCGGATTTTCTTTCTGGAACCATCGCAACATGTCTTCACGGACGATTTCATAAACGTTATCCACGTCAACGGCGTCATCGCGATCGATTAGGAATTGTTTGGCTATCCCGCGTGCTTTGGTACGAAGTAGCCGATACCGTTGTTGTGAGGTTAGGCCCGCGGTCACTAGATCAAAATTTGCAAAAAATGAAACTACACTGAGTGCACCTGGTGTATCGGGGTCCCATGGTTCGAGTTCAAGGAATACCGAGCGCGGTATGTCCCCTCTCTCACCCTCGTGTGTCGCAGTATTGTAACGCTGAAGGAGCACGTTCATCTCCCTCATCGTTTGTGTCATGATTTCAACAGCCTCTGTGCCGGCGGAGGAGTGTGTACCTTCTCCCCTATCACTAGCTCCCGACAAATTTAAAGACATCGTGTCGGTTGAAGAGGTATTGAGGATGAGTGTGTCGACTTATGTGGACTACCACTTAGGCAAAAGGAAATCTGTACGCGTGTGTTCAGTTGTGTGTCGGTAGTAGTTAGGTCTATTGAGAAAATCAGCTTCTCGCGGCGATTATGGCGATCAAAAAATATAGGAGGCTGCGTTGCGTCACTTTTCCTAGGAATACAATAAACGGATGCACATCCTACCTAATTGTATACCTGGTCAGTTTTTGTGTTTTCGATAGACTCTACTTTAAAATTTTTTAGAACTCGTGGCGAAACAAGACCTACTATTTTTTTGTGTGGATTCGTGTGAGGCGAACTCACAACAATCCCGCGTGTCGCCACAACTTTATACACCTTTTACGGTGAACCAAGTTGGGGAGACAAGAGGGTATTGCAATCCAAACCGCTGCCACCAATTTTGTAAGCCTTTTATGGCCCCACGCTTGATGGCAGCTGAATTTAAATGAAGCCAACAAGCGGTGATGGGCGTTTGGGGGTCGTGTTGGTTGATAAAAACCAACGAACACGAGCACCAAACGTTTGCACACGAGTTCGGGGGGGTTGATCTGAAGTTAATTTAGCTGAAATAAAATATCGAAAACACTTAGAATTTAGAAATGGTAGCAAATGATATTTACCTGTGGCGACAAGGCGTGGCGACGTCGGCGACTGCGTGGCGATCGTCGTACAGCAAAACTCGAAAGCCTGAAGGGCGAAATAAAGAGAAAACAGGTACACAAGTGTGTCCTTTTGCCAGAGGGGCTGACGTTCGTCCTGAAGGGACCTAATACCAATTGAGGGGTGTCGTTGCACTCTCCTCTAACCTTTCACTGAACCAGGTATACTCAGAAGAAGAACTACAAAGTACAACTAGCAGGTGGATTTATTAGAAATTAGGAACGGCAAATGACTTCCCCACAAGTGTGGCGATTAGGAGCTGAAGGCTTTCAATTAACGTTTTACAAAACACAGTATGGTTCTCAGTTTCAACAAGTACATTCAAAATTCCAATCTCATTTATCAGTTTCCAATGCATAGGTCATCAATTTCAAAATCCAGGTAAGTATTTGTTTAAGTTTGTTCAATGTTTCAATTCTACTAAAGTTCTTAAATTTACTCAATGTTCTCAATTTACTCAATGTTGTTTTACTAATGTCTTTTACTCTTACTCTAGCACAGTTGCATAAATAATTGGCCAATGTATGTATGCTAAAGGTTTCAACACTCACTGTCGGGCCCGGAGGTATCCTCAAGCTGGGTGTGGCGATGGCGAAGATTTCGTGACGATCGTAGCGCGAAGTCGTGGCGATCGTGGCGAATAAGGGGGGGGGTTACGGGAGGAAGATTTGTCAGGATGGGGCGGACTCTCTGTCACTGACTTTGAACGCTGCTGGACTGGGTATGAGGCGATCGTCGTTGGCGGGGAGCTCAGGTGGAGTCCTCCCCCCTCCGCCCCGCCTGAAGATGGTAGTGGGGACGGCTGGTTGAGTGGGGGAGAGACCGTTGGGTCCCTCCCAGCTGAGGGGGGAGGGACGCGCGGGGTGGTGTTCGGCGTCGAGTGTCTTGCATCCACCTGAGCTGATGACGTCACCTACGAGGCTGGCCGAAGGGGGCTAATGGTGCCCAGCTCCCGCTTCACTGGAAATGGGGCCCAGAGAGCGAGAGCTCACACCAACATGTTAACCACTCCCCCGACAGAAATTACTGGGTAGTTTGGGGAGGACTGATGCCCAACACAAGTAGGTATTTAGTTAGAATTTTAAATTGAAGTTCATAAGAGAGGTTACGTATAACCTGCCTATAAATATTGCAGGTATCTCAAAACTATTTGCAACTGTTATTCTATTGGTCTAATCATTAGTTAGTTTAGAGCTTAACCTATAACCAAGAACGCTATGGTTTATGATTGTTGTCTAAATCACACCTACAGCATTAGTTCATATTTCCTCCGCTAGGGATAGTAAAGCATTTTTCCCTTGAATCAGCTGCATCGCATTATCTCAAGCTTCACCAAAATAGGTAACTGAGCTTATCTCATCTGATTCAAAGGAAAAACGCTTTATTATCCCTAGCGGGGGATTCATGAACTAATGCTGTAGGTGTGATTTACACGCTCGTTGCATAATGCGAATTTTCTAAATTCACTTTTCGAACTCAGTCAAATTTTGAGTCTCGACAGTTGTTATGACTCAAAAATTGGAAACATTGTGCTAAAATAGATTTTGGAAAATTCGGTCATTCACTCATTCTGCTCGAATGGGGCTTCTAAAAAATATCGTTGGATCCTCTTCATCCCAGCTCTGGATGTCTAAACCAAAGGGATGGTTTTGGGAATCATTCGAACAACAAGTGGCGAGACGGATCTCCCACGCTCGTGTCCCATCCGAAACCCGGATGATTTAGACGCTGTCAGCCTCAGACCCGTTCCCTAATTGATCAACTGTTCAACACCTGTTAATGAAAATCCCGTCGCCCCGGTTGACATCAACCCATTGTTTTGACGCCCCATCGTAAGTCTCGATTACCCGCGAAACGGTTCCATTGAAACGCCGGACGCTTCTCGCTTTTCCATTGTTCCTTCAAGAACCGAATTATGGAAAACTGTTCCGAGTTCATTGGCATGCCGAATGCCGAGTCCTGATGGTCCTCTCATCTTCTGCTTTTGACGGCTCGGTGACGTTCTCGAAATTAGTTCAGTTGAATTTTGATTGGCTGTGCTTCCCTTACATCTTTGCAATTCCCGGAGCTCCATATTACTCAAAGCTCATTTAGAAGCTGTTGACGTATATTAAGGTGAATGACGTCAACTATTGACATTAGCTGACACATTCCATTTTGAACGGTTATGATTTCATTCCGAAATGATTAAGTTTTCATCCTTAGGGAGATAAATGTACAGTTTAACAACCAATATGGTTTATTGCCTCATTATCCGATAAGAGGTCATTTTAAATTGCTTTCCGATGAACTATTAGAATTATGAGCTCCATCGGCAATCAAGTTCCTTCATTCGTTTACGAGTATATCCTCGAATAATAATTTTGAGGCATACCTACCAAAGTTATATTTTTACGGATTTTTGGTTCCTGTTTTTGGCTTAATAGACTTGACCTCTAAGCAAGTTCTAAAAATTCAGAGCAACTAACTTGGCCTTCCCTTTGATTCATGTGAAATTTCGTCCCCATTTTGAATTTTGTAGATCGTTACATTACAACCTATGCAAAACTCAAAAGAACCTACTTCTGGCCTAATAAAAAGATATCGATCCAAAACTTCATCAATAGATGTGAAACATGCCTCAGCACTAATTATGACAGAGCTCCCATTAAACCTAAATTCAACATAACACCAACGCCAATCAAACCATTTGAGATCGTACATTTGGATAAATTCACATTGGACGGCAGTAAATTCCTCACCATAGTCGACGCCTTTTCGAAATACGCCCAAGCCTATTACTTGACCTCCAATTCAAGCTTAGAAGTAGTCAAAAACCTCTTAACCTTCATCACCCATCACGGAATTCCGAAAATGATTGTCTCCGACAATGGAGCTGGGTTCGATTCATCTCTGGTAAAAGAACTCTTGAACCTTCATAAAATATAAACTCAGTTCATTTGCAGCCGAAACCCAAACAGTAACATTTTATTGAACGATTCCACTCCACCCTAATAGAGCATATCAGACTTATCAACAACAGACCCAAAAAAACCAACTATAGCCGTGTGGGTAGGTACTCTAAGAGTTCGTGGAGACGAGTAGAACGTGAATATGGTCTCCTAACATCTTCAAAGCATACCCAGTGCATACAGTATGTTGTTATGGTATACTAAGGCCCACTTCCACCAAAAGTTGTTCTAAACTTGCTTAGCTAAACGCGTTAATAGTTAATCTGAAGGAATAAACCCGGCAAGATGGCGAGCGTCTTTCACCAACCCAAATCATCGTTAAACGTTGTTTAAGACAATCGAGTTTGTCTAAACTTGAAATGTTGAGCGAAACGAATGAAAGTTGGACATTATGACGTATTTGGGCAATAGAAACGTTGAACAACAACCACTCCCGCGCTTGATATCAGCAGATCGCCGCCTTGTGAATCTTTATCAGTGTCAGTTTTTCGAATTCCTTTCTTTTATTATTTGCTGATTCCTGCGGTTTGTTTCGAGTTTTCCGGTTCCCTTCGTTTTATTTTGCTGAATATTTTCATCACCTACCTATTGAGTTATTACACATCATCACTTTGAGCCACAACGAGCGCAATAACTCCAGTATTTCTCCAGACTCAAGTACCTTTCTTGATGAATCCTAGTGAAACACAGCGACCACCGCCTTGTTCTGAACGGTAGGAATTTACTTCGATAATTTGAATGATTACCGATGGATGTAAACTCGAAGATGAGGGCCCCCGATTTCACCTCAATAAAAATTTATTTTGATCGAACTGGTCTTTCATAATGGTCAATTTGTATAATTGGTCCGACTAGAAACAACCAAGGAATGTAGGTTGCACTATTGTTATTGAAAAAACCATTATTCATTTTAAATTAACGTGTTGAACTTATTTGTCCGACGGGAACTCGAGGCGAGTGTCAATCTAGTCGAGCACTTGCAGGAATAGTTACTTTTTCTTATGTGTGTTTTGGCTTTCGTCAAAATTTAGGTATTTGATTTAATCTTTTTTTCCTGAAAACAACCGTTTAAAGTTATAAATGTTGTACCTATGTCTACTATAGTGCTCTTGGTGTGGCATGTACAAGACGTGACCTACTGGGGGTCTTTCGAAGGATGAACATCATGGAGAACCTGTCGAAAGACGAACCTACTTCTTGACCGACTTCAAAGGGCCGAAGGCCCGCGACGGAGGAGGTTCTCTATTCGGTTTGTTGTGGGACGACTATAATATATTATTATTATTTTTTTTTTTTTTGTATGTCTGAATCCCCTGGAGTAGCATGTTCATCAAAATGAGCGTCGATTAAACCCGATGGTTACAACTTGTTGACGCACAATAACTAATTTGCTAACGACTATATTATGCTAAGCCGATGCTCGAAGAGTGGACTGACCTTTCCGTTGGTTCTCACCGTTTCCATGCCTCATCTAGAATTCTCGCAACAAGCAAAGTAGAAAATAACGAACTTAATTGTCCGTAGCGATAATGAAAGGTTCTCGTTGAAAAGAGTTTATTGGCGTTGATAGTCCACGAAGCAGGATGTAGAGAAATAGGGGCTTACCCACTTGTTGACAGTGCAGGTTCTCCGCTGAATTCAACGAAGAGCTAAACTATTTTATAAGTATATACAGATGTAATTATACTAACATCATAGGATGTGATAGATACATTTTGAAAAACATCAATAATTATAGTAATAAAATAACGATTAAGTCTGTTATGGCAAAACTTCTTCCAGTTTCCATCCTGAGTAAGAAATCAGAGTAATGGCAGTAACATTTGAATATCTGCGAGGAAAATCCCAACTTATGAAAATAAAGTTTCAAACCATTTGTATTTGGTTAAGATGAAAAATTTAGATACTTATCTTTAAGATTCGTTTTGCTGTTCACAAGTCGTTATTTCAACTTTTTTCAAATTTCAAAAAATCTTACTTACCTGAATTTTGTTTTGAGGATGTAGCAGTACCTCTGATTGATTTCCTATAAGAATCAAGATTTCCACTCGTGTTGATAGTTTTAAGAATTTACAATACAATTTTTAAGAATTGAGAAATTGTTCCCAATCAAGTTGAAGATTCTTCAGATTATCACATGAAAATAGGCTCCCAATGGTCGGGTCGTGATAAAATTGATCTGCAGTCATTGGCTCAGTTGACTCCCTACTAAATACTTATAGGTAATTACTGCTTTCTGTTCCACAATCTCGTTGTTTTCATGACATTTTCAGTGGAGTAATTATTATTTTTCGGATCCAGAACGAATATACACCATGAAGGTATATAATTTAATTTTGCAGAAAAAGAATTTTACACTTTCGGATTAAAAAATTTGCGATTTCAGTACATAAATGCCAATATCTGGACGGAATCGTGTTATACTATTCGAATGAAAGGTTAGAAATGTGGTTTACCCTTTGAAACGCATATTCCGGAGCTTGCGTCATCTTTTACTGAAATATAGTCAATAACCACTTCTTCCGGTTCTAATTTTGATGTTCATCCCCCTAACCTCTAAAGCTGCTAAAGCCGAGGGTAGTTTAACGTCGTTAGGGACGTGATCCCACCATCTCGAACTCATAATCGAATTCTAAAGACCGTTTCGAGCGAGGATAACACTGAAAAACTCCCTTATGTTCGAGATTATTCGACGAGGGGATGCACTAGAGTTGGTCCCTGCAGCATCGTCTTTATCTTCAATTCTCGCTGATGTTGCAGGAATGATGGTCTCTCCCCTATCGAGCGATTTGCAATCCACCATCAATGCGGGCGAGTCGTGCTAGTGACAAGTGTTTTTCAACATGGAGCTACTGAAGGAGAGTTTTTGAGAAATATGTTTTTAAAGCAACCTTTTGGTTTATTATTTTAAATAATGAACCTTTGGAATCGACCAAGAACATTTTTTTCTAACACCCCCTCAAAATTTGTTGGTTTACGTTTCAAGGTACGTAGAATCCAAAAATCGAATGAAAATTTGGCCGACTTTCATCACTTAGCATTGACCGATTTTGATGAAATTCGGTGTGTCGGCTCCATTTGAGGTCTAGTTGTGCCCCGAATATTTTAGTTGATGTAGGTCACTTCTAAGGGTCGAAAAATAAGGTTTGAAATTTTGAAAACGCTCTAACTCAAATAATTTTGATATAAAGGTATTGTTTTTCCATCAATTTGAGATAGTATAGAATTTTTTGAGACCACGCGGAGCCCTGTAGGACAAACCGTTCGCTCCCTACGAGAATTTAAGGGTTGGACATACGAAACAGAAACACGAGTCTGAATCGCAAAAGAGGCCTAATCTCCGTACAAATGTTAGCTGACCGAAATGCGATCTATGTTTTTCTTCAGGTTGGTTGGTGGTAAGAATGGCAATGCCGTGTTCTTTGCAGACGATTGATCTATATAGAAAAATAATAAACCTTTGTGTAATAATTTGCAGCGTTTTTCCAATAAAAATCCCATGGTACTTATCAAATAATCAAGGGGAAATACGAATTTATGAATTAAAGGATGTCATTCACACGTATAGGCAAGACTTCCTCCCGATCATATCTAGTAGTTTTCAAGATGGGGTGTATCAAAGATGGTTTGTTTTAGATGATTGGTGGGGGAGGGGGGAGGAGTTGTCTCCAGCGCTCTTGGAAATGATCTGACTCCCCCTCAATCACTTCTTATGGTCCTCAAGATGTTGTGTTTCAAATTTAAACATTCTGAATTGAATGGTGTTATGAATTAAAAAATTGATGTAGATTTTTCACTCTTCACAAAGCTGCGATCTGACTTTCGCATTTCAGAATTTTGATTTCGACAAGTCCGTGTCAAATTTAAGATAAAATGAGTTGTCTTGATTTGATTCTTTGAATTTCCTGGCCCATTGCTCAGGCTATGCTATGACTGAATCCTCATAACGTACTCCTTTATCTGTAATTCCATCCCCGTCACCGCCGATGAACAAAGTTATTAGGATGGATCCTACTCTGGAAATGCCAAATAGGTAAACATGAATAAATAGTGACACACCAGCAATTGGAATTGGGTTCTTATTCTTATTACGTAGGTTAATTTGAGAATCTATATTTTTGTTTTTCTAAATCGAAATTTCACGTTTTTCTATTGTATTTTACATCATGTTATGCTTCATTGGTGAGCAATTTTGGTTTATTATTTTCAATAATGAACCTTTGGAATCGACCAAGAAAAAAAAAAATTTTAACACCCCTCAAAATTTGATGGTTTACGTTTCAAGGTACGTAGAATCCAAAAATCGAATAAAAATTTGGCCGTCCGTCCGCCGTACGCGGCACTTTTGCCACTTAGCATTGACCGATTTTGATGAAATTTGGTATGTAGGCTCTATTTGGGGTCTAGTTGTGCCCCGAAGCTTTTGGTTGATGTAGGTAACTTCTAAGGGTTCCAAAATTTATATTGATGGTTTATATTGACGAGCGTGAATCGCAAAAGAGGCCTAATCTCCGTTCAAATTAGAGCTGACCAAAATGCGATCGATGGTTGGTGATTTTTTTTTCTTTTTCCTTCATATTGGATGGTTGGTGATTTTGTAGACGAGTGATCTATATAGAAAAATAATAAACCATTGTGTAATAATTTGCAGCGTTTTTGTTCTGTTTTTGATACTTGTGTGCATTTGTCATGAACTTTAGAATGGAATATTGGTAGACTATTTGCATACGTATCATTCATACTCGTGTACAATCTATTAGTGGATTAGATAATTTTGTATTGACATCAACTTTATTGCTAATATTATTTTAATAATTATATATTAATAAATTGGATGTACTAATCAAATAATAGCATAAAAACTGCATTTTTCTAGTTTGGAGTTAGGAAACTATGACAACGGTAGTATTCAAGTTTACCTTATTTATCTACGCAATATACTCAAATGTTTTCTGTATGAACATCAATGACGAGCAAAAATTGATCTTTGTGGTACCATCTTCGACGGACAAATCCACTTACATATACTCCTCCTACAAATACAGTAGGGCGCTGGATTTTTACAATCTCCGTCCAGTTTCTGTCTTTCGGCCCAGCTACCTAAAATAAACCGATGATTTTTTAAAAATTCAATTTTGGTTTCTTGTTTTATTTATATCGATATTTGTGTTGTTGTTTATCTGTCGACTAATTTCAGTTTCACATTGTCGTTTTAAAGAACATGTTTGACATCTACAAGTCTTTGCAGTAAGAATGTTGTATATAATGATAACGAGCAGTGTGCTCAGCAGAAACAAAGAAAAATAGTGTGTAAATATGTTTTCTTACAATGTCCACTTGACTCTGCTCCGATTGTCGCCATTGTGATTGCAAGAACTGCCGATAGTAAAAAATGAAGTTTCATTTTGCATTCAGTTCACTTAGTGCTCCTTAAATTCAACCATGCTTGTTCTGAAAATACTCTAATCTCAGTACTGCAATAGTTTGAAAAAGTAGTATCGATATTTCATTATTGTGTAAAATTTATTTGGTGTTATTTCCAGATACCTGAGATTTTAGTTTATAAGGCATCATTCGGATTCGAATTTTCAATAGTTACTCCTAATTCTAAAAACGTAAAAGAACGTCCGTGACAAGGGAATGTACAATATAACTATCATTATTTAACCTGAGAGTTTCAAAATTCGAAACGATTCCATCAGTAATAATCTCTCACATTACATCGATCCTCAGTAAATGTAGTTTTTCAACGAATTCATGGTATCTAGAACTGAGATCGTTTTCTATTTAAAATGTAATTGTGGGTTTTCAATTATCGTGTAAAATATATTATAATGGTAAATAATGAATAAATGCGAAAATGTGTAGGAGGGTATACAATTATTCAACACGACTACTTCAAAAACTCCTCCAAACGTTTCTTGAAACGGTATTAGAACTACATTTTCCCGTCAGAATTTCAATCATTATCTCGTATCGTAGTTTGATGTGAAGTATATTATTTTATACTGTGTCCATAGTTTTGTTGTCGATCTTCGGATATGTTCCGTAGTCGGCCATGTCGACTTTGGAGTGATTTGAACCACACTATAGGGCCGACGATATAAATCACTTAACTGTTTGATACGAGTTGTCGTATATCTTGGCGTTTTGGACCAACCGGAGAATAACGCAGGAAGAGATTCTGTGGTAACAAGGGTTTGTACTCACTTTGAGATGTTAGCTCTTAGGTGAGAGAAATGTTCTCCTCTGTTTCTATCCACAACTGTTCTCCGGTGATGTCAGTGAGAATAGTTACCTACCTGCTGTTATACGACTCCAACAACTAACTAAATGACCGAATTTTTCTCCTCTTCTTCCTTCGGTTCTGAGACTCAAAATAACTGAAGCAATCATTAATAAATAAATATTCTTTTTATATACAATTTTAAAGATTTAAACGATTTTGAGATTAAAATTGACTACAAGTTCCGGAACTGTCACGATTCTTGTTATTTAACGAATTCGAGACAAACACCGGACAGGTAACCATCTCTGCTACCTTGAAAGAGTTGGAAATATTCTGTTGGAATAACCAGCTCGTATTTCTACCCAATGATTTAAATACATTTATAGTTAATAATTAACTAAAATGTGTAGCTATAAATTGGGTATGGTTGAATAAAAAAAAATCGGAGTTTGCTTTATTTACTCTTTAATCTTATGTAGGCCTAAAATGATTTTAAAATGGATTTTGAGTATCAAGGGAAACCGCAAATTAATGGGGAGATCGCTTACCAGTTGATGGGCATCAAATAGCCTGAAGGTTTTCCCCTCTTCCCTTCAGAAGAGGGTATCGCGGCGACGTAGCGGGTACATGGAGCAGCTCGCAGAACTCCTGCAATGGGGTGAGCGCATGGGTCGGAAAAACTGTTTTTTATTATTTTTAATCTAAACTAGACCTCAATCTGAGAATTTTGACACCAACCTCGACCTTCTAGCGTGAGAAGAACTTTTTCTATTATTTTTCAAAGTTTCGAATGTTTATGACGTCACACTGGACTGGGGAGTCCCGCCCTGGCGGGAGGGGCACGTGACATCATAAACATTCGAAACTTTGAAAAATCATAGAAAAAGATCTACTCATCCAAAAACGCTGCAAATTATTACACAATGGTTTATTATTTTTTATTTTTCTATATAGATCACTCGTCTGCAAAGCCACCAACCATCCAACATGAAGAAAAATATCGATCGCATTTCGGTCAGCTTTAATTTGAACGGAGATTAGGCCTCTTTTGCGATTCACACTCGTGTTTCTGATTTATCGTACGTCCAAACTTTAAATTCTCGTAGTGAGTGAACGGTTTGTCCTACAGACAACCACCGGGTGGTCTCAAAAAATTCTAAAAAGTCTATAGAATCTTAAATTGAAGGAAAAACAATACCTTTATATCGAAATTTTTTGAGCGTTTTGAAAATTTCAAAATTGATTTTGGAACCATTAGAAGTGACCTACATCAACCAAAATCTTCGGGGCACAACTAGACCCCAAATGGAGCCTACATACCAAATTTCATCAAAATCGGTCAATGCTAAGTGGCAAAAGTGCCGTGTACGGCGGACGGCGTACGGCGGACGGACGGCCAAATTTTTATTCGATTTTTGGATTCTACGTACCTTGAAACGTAAACCATCAAATTTTGAGGGGGTGTTAAAATTTTTTTTTTCTTGGTCGATTCCAAAGGTTTATTATTGAAAATAATAAACCAAAAGAGAACGGTTGGTGACAAAACTATCAGGAGGAGGTCTACTTTCGATTAAAAATTCAAAAAAAAAAAAAAAAATAAATAAATAAAATAAGGCCATTATTATGACAGAGCTAAAATGAAATTTCTGAGAGCTAAAATACATGTGGACCACAATAACTTGGAATACTTACAGTTCTAAATAATACTTCATCAAGCAATATCAAATCAAAACGAGCAAAACTTCAACCCTCCAGTTCCCAATGCACCCCCCAGGGTGCAGCCCTTTCATGAAGTGCCTAAATTCATGAAATCACTCAAGACACTCGCTCTGCACACTATCGCCCTCTCTACTATGTTGTAAAACTAGGAAAAAATTATAGATGGCCCAACCGGGCTTTCAGGGGTTTGTAATCAGTTCCTAAACATCAGTGGCTCCAAGTTTTTCACGTGTATCGTGGCTTGTTCTCGTTTTCATTTGAGTATGGAAAGTCAACCGTGTGTACCCCGATTTTTCTTGCATGTTTCTTTTTCTCAACAATACCATTGAGTGTTTGACATAATTCTGGCGAAAAAAAAAAAGAAAGTTGTAGGAGCTTTGGCCATTTGAAGTTGGACATCACCTGTAGGGTGCATTGGGCAGGAGGACTTGCATCGTCCCACCTACTGAAGTCCACTTCTACTTTGTCATCGCGTTGAATTTCGTGATTGTTTTCACTTGTCAAGATTGGAAAAAAAACCTCCAAAATCAAAATTTCCACTCGTGTTTCACGTTTCAGGCCTTCCTGAATAATTTTGGTTCCGTGTCTGTCTGTGTGTCCGTGCGCCTGTCATGAAATCCATATGGAAATCATCAACCCCGGACTGATAGTAGCTGCTGCGCATGCACAAACGAGAATTCCTTGTAACAACCATAAATTGATGATATTTTCAGGGATTGTCCGGTTTGAGGTGAAGATGATCCCCTATGAAAATCATCGCTCCTAAATTGAAAGTATTTTCTGTGCGTTCACAAACGTAAAATCCTTGTAATAGCCATTAATTTCTGTAACATTTCTCAAAGAAATTTGATGACTGTTTTTAGGGTTGTTCAAATGGGCGTGAAGATAATTCCGTATGAAAATCATTGTCCCGGACTGATAGTAGCCACTGCGCTGCAGCGCGCTGGCGCAAATGTAAATTTTCTTGAAACAGCCGTAACTTATACATTTTCCATCCAATTTCTATCTATACGTTAGTGGAAGTTACTCAGAGATTGATGTTATGAGATAAACTACTATGCATCGGCTCATCTGTACAATCGGGTTATGGATACGAGAGAGCTATGTGCCACACCCACTTGACAGACCTTTTACAGTGTTATTCGATGGTAACCATGGTTGGATTTCTTTTCCATGTATTGGACGTAAATCAAACATCGAGTTGCATAGGTACATTGTATTACCTATCAACTGACATTGTAAGGTTTGAGTGATCTTCTAGTATTTTGTGATTGCCTTTCAGGATATCATTGGATGAAATGATCGCTGAATTCACTTTTTTTTACATTGCTAAAGGGTTGTTATGGGTTTTCACGTTTTCTGGAAATAAATATGATTTTTAAATGAAATCATGATTTTACGGCTCATCCCAGTGCACCCTACAGAGTGCGGTCCTGTATCAATCAAATAAATGACCCGGAAATTCGGGAATCAATTTTTTGAGCCCCATTTATGTCCCAAATGATTTAAAAGTTGGAAAAAATTTTGGATTGCATTTGGGAACTGGAGGGTTAATACAGATTAAAAAACTCTTTGTCGGTGTGAGCTTTCTCTACATTCACATTAACGCGTGAAACAATTCGTGGGAAAAGATCTTCTACCTTGCCAATTATTCGACAATATTGTATCAGTCAACATAGTTGAGAACTGTTATAAAATGCCTCTACAACTGATTTTTGATAGATTTTTGAAATGTCGAGCCAAAAGGAAGAAGAGCGTAGTTACATATTTTTACATCAAATTCTGTTTGTTATACAATACAAAACGCATGTGTACTAATAAATATTTTGTTTGGCTTCAATGAATTATTCTCGTAATTAATTTCCTATTTTGTTCTTACAAATGGGATTTCGATTCCGAAAAATCCAATTTTTTAGCGGTCAAGCTTAATTATGAGAGGGAAACAAGTACAGGGCTGGTAGGATTTTGGGAAGCCAGTGATTAGCAAAGAAGATGAGCTTCAACGCTCCAGACAAGATGACACACACCTGCCTTGAAGTCCCCGTGTCAGCATGTGATTAAAGTCGCTCTCGGGGGAAATCACCCCTTCACTAATGAAACGGGGTTTCACGGCCTCTTGATCCTTCGCGTGCTTTTAGCAGGAAAGGGTTGGGATTCTCTGAATGGCGACTAACTAACTCTTCAACGTTGCTAATTATCTAATTTTCACTATGGATAGGGGGGTGGGGGGCTGTCGAAATTTCAGGGTTCGGGAGAATCATCTCCAACAAGGTTGAATGGAACTGACACCAGTGGGATGGCCTTTCATTCCTCTTAATGAGCAACGTTTCCCTCCGTTGATTTGGAGACTAACGACCACCGTATCCCCTTGTTCCATTCGTGTTAACCAAGATCGCCTCTTCCTACCGAATTCGCGCATGAAATTTTTGGTAATCAATGTAACAATTGTGGCTTAAACGGGGAGATTCTGAATGAATGATCCAAATTTCATTGACTGATCCAACTACTAATTCGCAACAACTTTTGGGTTAAAACATTTTTTCCACAACCCGGTTTTGGTTTATTATTTTTCAATAAATGAAAATCCGATGGTTCACGTTTCAAGTTACATGAATCCAAAAATACTTAGAATCCAAAAATTAAATAAAAAAAAAAATCCGTTCGTACTCCGCATGCGGCATTTTCTTGGGTTTCCAATGACTGATTTTGATGAAATTTGGTGTATGGGATTCATTTGGGGTCTAGTTGAGCCACTAAGCTTTTGGATAGTGTCAATCACCTCTATTGATTAAAAAATTGGGGCTGAAATTTTCAAAACGCCCTTGCTGGAAAACTTTAGATATAAATGTATTGTTTTTTCATCAATTCAAAGTAGAATAGGATTTTTAGAATCGAATGAGACCACCCAGAGTTCCTTAGGACAAACATTATGCTATGAGCACTGCAGGGTAGGACTTATAAATCAAAAACACGAGTGTGAATCACAAAAGATTGTTCACTGAAGGAATTAGGCCTAATCTCCGTTCAAATTTCAGCTAATCAAATGCGATCATTGTTCGCTTTATCGAAATGAGATTTGTGTTGTACTCAGTTGTGCTTCCCTTGCAAACCAGAATCAAATTTCATTTTGTAAACACCCACAATCCTCGGATAGCGAGGTTATTGCTAGTAGGTTTATTATTGGAAAAGTCTCGTTCTATGTGGACGGGTAATTTATACCGTAAAATAGTAAACCATTGTTTAATTATTTTCAGCGTTTTCAGCATAGGAAGTGCTTCAGCCTTGAGCTAACTGTTCGAGAAACGTCCCATAATTGTAGAACGAAAGAGTTACCGTGTGGAACGTGGGGCTTTCACGAAATTTCACAGGGTGCTTTTCTAAAACTGCAGAGTTTGGATGACAAACTATGCTTCAAATAAAATACGATGAATTGTTATGAATTATTACGATGAATTGTTCCCATCTCTAATGAGAAAATAGATAAATTTGCAGAATATTACCTGAGCCAGACCTTTCCAGCAATTCACGGACTTTACCAATAGTCATTAGTCTGGGCAGTCCCCATTGAACTGAATTGGACTACGTGCTAACCTGTTATTTCAACCCAATTAGGCATTTAAAACATTTCGGGAACATAATATTGTCAACAAGAGTTTGGATGACAAACTATGCTTCAAATAAAATACGATGAATTGTTATGAATTATTACGATGAATTGTTCCCATCTCTAATGAGAAAATAGATAAATTTGCAGAATATTACCTGAGCCAGACCTTTCCAGCAATTCACGGACTTTACCAATAGTCATTAGTCTGGGCAGTCCCCATTGAACTGAATTGGACTATGTGCTAACCTGTTATTTCAACCCAATTAGGCATTTAAAACATTTCGGGAACATAATATTGTCAACAAGACAAATGTGCATTTATTATTTGAAGTGAGAGTGGCATGGAACTGATAAACAGTGAGTGGTATGGTTACATGCGCAGTATGGATGCTCGAAGTCGGAAATCATGTGACAGGTACGCGCTTTTCTTTTCGACTGACCAGTGTCAGACTACGTGGAGCATCACTCCACATTTGGGTACCAGTTCCAAGCTTTGCTAAAACGTGGAGCTGAAGCCTTGCAAGCCTCAAACAGTCGGCCCTACTGATGCCAGCTATAGACGGATGGTCATAATTATAACATCGGTACTGACCAATGAGGATAGTCAGGACACGCATAGTTAAGTAGCTGTCGCATCTTCTAACTTGATAGTGCGCATCACAGAACATGTATGGAAATTCAAATGGCAACCGAATCTCCTTACTTTTATGTGAAAATCCAAATCCCCACCCTCAGTGAAATATACTAAGCGACCACCCGAAACCCCGTCAGCCACCTTACACCACCGTCATTTTCATATCTTCCAACTTATTTACCCATGCGCATTTTTGATATCGGCCCTGGGAAAAGGCGAAAAGAAAAACCTTTCCCTTTAATGCTGGGGTGAAGGGCTCCTAAAAAATGTGCATTTAAATAACAAGCGCCCCGACGAAAGGGGTTTTTATGGAACAGGAGGTACTGGAGAGGGAGGTGTGCTGTCCATCTACGTCAATCCTCAAGGGACAAGGAATAAGTTAGGGGAGGGGGGAGCTGAAATTGAAGAGGTGGAGCCACCGGCAGCATTTTTAATTCTCAGCTTCCCCGCCAGGAGTAATTCTATCACAAACAACGGGCCTTCTGGGGCGCTGTTGTTTCAAAGGTGCAGTGTCGTGTTTTTAATTAAAATAAAGGTTGACGGCCGAGCCGAAACAACGGAGACGGGATAAATTCAACCGAGATTTGTTTCCCTAATTTTTTACGGTGTCCAATTAATCAACGTGAGAAAAAATCCATGTGATTGCTATTTTCAATTTGACTTTCCAGAAAGTTTGATTCCATGGTCTATTATTTTAAAGGGTAGTTGTGGGATACACGTCAAACCATGATAGATACTCAAATGTAATAAAATCTGAATTTCTGATTTTCCCAGAAATTTATCTGTTGTTAGAATTGTCAAGTCAAGTTCTTTCGGCGAATAATATCGTGTTCGAATTGACTGTGGAAAGTCGTGAAATGACATCTACTCTCCGCATTAACAAATGACTTTACTATATCAACGTCACATAGGGAGGCAGATTCCTCGATGAAGAGGGTTCTAGGATCTAATATTGCCTGTAACTTTCAATAATTGTCCAAGAAACCACATCGAAACAGGTATAGCGATTTGAGCGTGGTTGAGTTGCAGACAGATGGTTAGGCACTACCAATGCCAAATCACAAGCAAGTAAGTACTATACCTGAACGGTTTCTGTTATTAGTAGAGGCAGAAAAGCCCCTCAGTTCGTTTTCTTGTAGCAATAGTTATTGACTTCCACGGGATATGTATTATAGGCAGGTTCTTTATTAGAGAAAGAGAAGTTCTTGGGTCAATCAATCAAGGGCGAGCGCCGTAATAACACACATCGCGAGGCTAGCGCTCTTGGCGGGCCGGTCAACTTTCTCGACTTCAAATGGTTAGATATACTTCTGTCATATATTTATCGGTAATTAATCTTTTCAAAATCATGTAAGTTCAAAAACAGAACAAATTATTTGATTTCGAAGGGTTTTATTTTAATTTTTTTTTAAAACCAATTCTAAATAAAACGGATATGGATTTGGAATAAATGGATATACGAGTACAAAAATAGCCTCGTACAAAAATAGCCATCGACAGATCGCTCCATGAATCATGGATGTGACGGTGACACTGCACAACAGTTGTATAATTGGAATCTCATGTCTTAACACCTCACATATAAATTTATGTTCTGAGGAGGTGCCGTGGTCTATCCAAGTTCAAGGGGCTAGGCATGCCGTCCGGCACGACTGAGCGGTATGCAATGATAGTATACCTTTACGCCATCCGCCTTTCCCACTCCCGCAACGAGAGCTTTCACCTCTGTTAATAAGGTTTGCTGACCCTTCAGCCTGGGCTTATTGCCTTGCGCCAGTAAGGGAGTCCCCTACCTTGATTACATTGCCGCTTTTCTTTATCTCGATTGTCCCGGAAATAAGTACCCCCTTTTCCTGCGCCCATCCCATGTTTACTAAGTCCTGTTTTTCTGCAAACTCTATCCAACTCTGACACTTTTCATTTCTGTTTAAGTGCATCAGATTATGCTATCATTTAATGTTATGGATCGAAATATGCTGGTATCGAACATAGGCAACCTGAAGTTGAAAATGTCTCAGGTCATTTCTTAGAAACTAGTGTAATCACTCAATTGTAATATATTCAGAAAACTTCTTAATGCTCTATGAATCTGGTTGAAACGCCTACTCTCTAAATATTTACCACTTTAAACTTTGGAATGTAAATAATGTATTTTTGAATATATCAATTAAAAATTGGTCGGCATGCATTACACCAAAAAATAGATTATGGTTACGAATAAAATAGTAGTTGATCTCAAAACATCAATCTCTAAATACTCTAAATAATCTACTCTAATAATCTCTAAAATACTCTAATATCTCTAAATGCTACCCTCATAGGGGACTCTACACGTCAACCCGCACAATCCCTGAAAATTTCATCGAAATCGGATGAGAATTGTAGAAGTTATGGCTGTGGCAAGGATTTCATGGCAGACACACAGACACGGAACCAGAATTGTCCAGGAAGGTCTGAAACGTAAAACGCGAGTGGAAATTTTGTTTTTGGAGAACTTTTTTTTTAAACCTTGAAAAGTGAAAACAAAGCTTCCTCTACCTTGGTAGACTCGGAAGCAAAAATAGGCATATAAATATAATATCAAGTTTAATAATTGAGTTTAACTAGTTTTCCAAGTTCATTAGCGAATGGGAGGTGGTTTTCTGATGACGTCATATTATTTTTGATCTAATTTTTCGTCTACTTTTGGTTATTCGTGACCCATCTCAAATTCCCTTTCGATAAGCCCTCCTTGAGACCTACGATTCGGTTGTATTAAAAATGCAAAAAGATCATTCTTACGAGTAGTTTTTAGGACGTCCCACAGTAAGACTTGGGCGTCCTTATGCGATCGATCTGGGATGAAGGAGGACAACACTCAACAGAAAAAAAAAACGTCTGCCAAGTGGGTGTGGCACATAGCTTCCTCGTATCCATAACCCGATTATATAGATGATCCGATGCATAGTAGTAATTAATTAAGTAAATTAATCTCAAAACACCAATCTCTAAGTACCTTGCACTACCCTCATAGGGGACTATCTACACGCTAATCTGGACAATCCTAGAAAATTTCATCGAATTCGGATGAAAAATTAAGTGAATAGATGTATGTGATTGGATCAAAAAAATACTTAGCCTCGGCTGGGATTCGAACCCGCGACCCCTGGGGGACAGTTGAAGTTACGGCTGCTACAAGTAATTCACGTTTGCGCATGCGCAGTCGCTTCTATCAGTCCGAAGGTGATGATTTCCATAGGGGACCATCTAAATACTAATCTGTAACATCCCTGAAAATTTCATTGAAATCGGATGGGAAATGTAGAAGTTATGGCCGTTACAAGGAATTCACGTTTGCGCATGCGCAGTCGCTTCTATCAGTCCGGGGATGATGATTTTCATAGGGAACCATCTACAACCTAATCCGCATAATCCCTGAGAATTTCATTGAAATCGGATGGAAAATGTAGAAGTTATGGCCGTTACAAGGAATTCACGTTTGCGCATGCGCAGTCGCTTCTATCAGTCCGGGGATGATGATTTTCATAGGGGACCGTCTAAACACCAACCCGCACAATCCCTGAAAATTTCATGGAAATCGGACAATAACTTCGTATAGTTATGCGCGTTACAAGGAATTCATGACAGACACACAGACAGACAGACACACAGACAGACAGACACACAGACAGACAGACAGACAGACACGGAACCAAAATTGTTCAGAAAGGTCTTAAACGCAAAACGCGAGTGGAAATTTTGATTTTGGAGAACTTTTTTTTTTCGTCCTTGAAAAGTGAAAACAAAGCTTCCGCTACCTTGGTAGACTCGGAAGCAATAACCACACAGTAATCCGTTTTAGACCATTCTGAATAAAAATCCGCGAAAAAACCATAGGTGTATGTCTGTGTGTGTGTGTGTGTGTGTGTGTGTGTGTGTTTGTGTGTGTGTGTGTGTGTGTGTGACAAAATCTTGTGTCGTTTGCACAGCCCTTAGTTCTCTACCGATTTTCCTGGTTCTTTTTTTGTACGACGCGGAAAACTATCTAGTTGTGCACTACGTCGCCGGAATTTCGAATTTTGCTTTTTAAGGGGGGAAAGGGGGGGTTAATGCTCAAAAAACGTGCGTTTTTGGGCATTATCTTGTGTATTCTGCCCAGGCCTCAATTTCCAACCGATTTTCGTGGTTCTTTTTTTATTCGACGCGGAAACCTATCTAGTTGTGCACTACGGCGTCGGAATTTAGAATTTTGCTTTTTGAGGGGGGAAAGGGGGGGTTAATGCTTAAAAAACGTGCGTTTGCGGGCATGATCTTGTAAACTCTGCCCAGGCCTCAATTTCCAATCGATTTGTGTGTTTCGTTTTTTGTTTGACTCAAATAACTTCCGAGTTGTAAATGATTTCACCAGAGTACCAAAATTCACAAGGGGAGGGAATGAGTGGGGGGATATTCACCAAATATCCGATTTTTCAATATTTCGGTTCCTTTATAGGTTGATAGTTGTATCCATGTTCTGAAATTGAGGAAAAATTCTCATTATACCTCCGGATTTTCATGAATTATTCTCTGTACCACCACGGAACTAATAGTGGTGCCAGGACACCATAAACCGCATATTTCGTGTTACTTTTTATTATTTTTTTTTTTTTGTATGTGTTTCACCTCGAATACGGATGTGAACCTCGACGGACCGCCTACTAACAGTTGAAAATTCAATGTTACGACGTATTTCCGCTTTGGTGCCAGCCCGGCACCATTGTCTGAGGGGGGGGGGGGTAAACTCGAATTCGCATGTTGGGTATCGTAGATCATGGATTTTAAAATGCTCTTCAAATTCGAGGCTCTCATGCCGCTAGAAATGTTATGGTGGATAATGGTGAGGGAGTGGGGGGGGGGGGCGGAGGGAGAGACCACGATTTCGTTCCTAAAGTAATAAGTAAATTACATCGAGTGAAAGAGTTTTATCGCTTACCAACTGGTTAAACTGATCTAATCTTATCGAATGGGACGTCCCCTGGAATGCATGCATTACTAAACAATATGTTTTTTGTTGAAAATACATTGTCTACCTCTGGTGACATATTACTCGATCAGACTCAAATTCGGAAGTAATAATGTCCGTCTGAACTGAGGGAAGATCATTTGATCGCTATCCGTGACCCACATTCTCACATCTTCAATACACATTTCAGGAGGGCGGCCTTCCAAGTCTTGAGTGCCCCCTCAAATTGCCAACCAAATCTGTGTGCAGTTGTGTTGAGCCCCGACTTGTCCCACTGTAAATAAACGTTTTCTGTCGAAAAGGAACGGCAAATGAAAAAATATAGCCAAAGACTGATCTCTTCCGTCTAAGCCTAGTTCATTACAAGACATCTTTTCTTTCAAATGTTTACAAAGATATCTTAGGCTAGACGTAATGGCTATCATTCTACGAGTCGTGAGTGATTGACCTATTTCTTGCTTTGTCATAAGAAATACGAAATACTCTCGTTGCCATTTTCCACGAGCGTCTAATTCACACCTACAGCATTAGTTTATGAATCCTCCGCTAGGGATAATTAATGGTTTTTTCCTTTGAATCAGATTAGATAAGCTCAGTTACCTATTTTGGTAAAGCTTGAGATAATGCGATGCAGCTTATTCAAGGGAAAAACGCTTTACTATCCCTAGCGGAGGAATAATGAACTAAATGCTGTAGGTGTGATTTAGACGTTTGTCCATTTTCCACAGACAACTGCCTGAATCTATGGAAACAACCTGTACTTATTGAAACAGTGAACTGGAGATAGAAAATCGAGGGCAGAAAGGCAGAGACGTTTTTTCCCGCCATCTTCTTACCAGGAAGAGGCAAATGTGGAAGAGGGTCCAACCATTCCCAAAATTATGGGAACCCCTAAAGGGGATTGGAGGGGTGGGAAAAGGAAGTAGTGGACTTTTTAACCCTTTCCCAGGGGTTTCCTAGGGGCCTGGGAACGAACGATATTTATACACGGTTCACAAGGCCGACATAAAACCTTTCCCATCTTCCCTCGCTCATTGCTGCCGATAGCGCACTTAGGCAAATCGGCCGCCATCCCATGTGGACCCAGGCCAACTAGGGCACAGTTCCCTAACCTGCTCTGAAGGTAGATAAGGAACCGATTTGAATTTAGCTTTCTCGGAGATTCCCTAACTTTACGACCGGTTCGAAGTAGGTAAGAGGGTACACAATTTTTCCGTCAGGAGTATGAAGAAGCTAAATCCTATTCCTTCACAAGATCAGATAGGTGAAACAAAGTACCTATCTACTAGAGAATATTGATTCGCTCTTTGTTTTCCTACTATGAAAATCCGCGAAGGATTATGGAAAAAGTTCGAATAATTTAAAACACCCACCAAGTAGGCTGGACAGTAAAGCTACCTTGCATAGAATAGCATTATCGAATGGTTTTAGTCGAGGGAATTAGTGATCAAATCTATAGACGGTATTGCTGGTCAATTTCCCAATTATGAAGAATATGTTTTGGTCGCATTGCATGTTGCGTTTCTGTAGAATCTCGTTGAGTTGGATGGACAAATTTGGAATATTTGTCGAACACCATCTCTGTAGATGAAGGCTGGGTGAGTGGTTTTGTGATGTCTAAAATACGGCGAGAATTGAGAAGTTCGCTGGCACATACTGTTGGGTATCTCGAGCTACGAAGGCAGTATTCTTGTAGGAAAATAATATGAGTTCCATCTTCTCCCTAGGGCCATTGTAATAATTGTGAGGACATAATTACGTCAGCTTTCTTTTGTGAAACATTCCTTTTGTCCTCATGAGAACTATTTTGAAATGTATCACATACCTACTCACAAATTTAAAGAGCACGGCTCTTCATCTTCCATGCCATCTCGTACAATATAGTCTTCTCTTTCATCCCTCTGACCAACGAAACCAACACTTTGAAATCCACGTTTTCTTTCTGGCGATCTTGGGATGAAACGTAGAAAAAAAGTCGACAAAGTTGATTTTTCCGCAACATCGAAAAAGTTTATTAGTCAACAAATCAGCTAAAAAGACCTATAAATCAGATTTGATTAATTAGCAGCCAACTTCTCGAGTAGAGGTATTGTTGGTAAGAAACACAAAAAAGTGGCGTGAAAGGTCGTAACTTTAGTTGGCTCCAAGCCTAATTGTTTCCCATGTAGGTCCGATCTAGAGCAATCTTAATGGCCCGCTATCGCCTCTTGGTTCAGACTTGCCCAGAAGCCACCTCTCCCTACTTCATCACACTTTGGATAAGCCTTAATGACATTATTTACCAAGCTATACGCTTCTGCAGGTTTTCCGGGTAACGCTCTAGCGGACACTTTATCCCTTTGGCACTTATCTCTACTACAAGTAGCAGTTAGTTCTTGAAGACACATAAAAAGGTTTAAGATCCCTATTTCATGGAGGAGATCACTGGAACTTCGAAAAAGAAGAGTAGGTTGCTTGCTGTAATAGGAATTTTCGAGGGCAATTTTTCTACTGCATGGTGGCTGGGAATATTCTTGAGGTCATGGTGTTAGTAATGGGGAGGTAAAATGGTTAAAGATTGGTGGATGATTCCTAGGGGTTGTCCCTTTCATCATACCACCTATGTCGGTTATAAAACAATCACAACTTGGTCCATAGTTCAGCTTCTAAACGTATAAGGATTTAGTGCTAGTGGAAACAGTATCTACGGTGGGTAGTAGAGGGTGCTTTCCTTTTCCGGGATTGGAGGAGCTCTAGTAGTTTTGTACCTTCTGGGCTCGGTAGAGGTCTTTTGAGGCCGTTGGCCAAGACTAGATTCTAGGCTTTTGTACGCAAATTGCTGCAATGTTTGACTATAATTTTTTAAAATATATATTGCATTTATTGAGACAATAATTATTTACAAAATATTATAGCGTAATATTCAAAATGCTTCAGTACCCAATAAGTAAATACTTGTGCCGGGAACTGGAGCTGCACCGAACCAGTTAAACAACATCATCACGTTTAGATTATTATGTCCTCGCCTATTAATAAACTTACGGTTTAGTCTATACAATTGTTACAAATCTTACTTAATTTAATTACTTCAACTTAATTTTTAACATGTTCCAATTTTTTATTTTAGATTTTAAAATGATGCAAAAAGTTTACACTTGAGACATATATCGACCGTTATCCCAAACTACAACACTGCCCAATCATTTATCTCTACTTCTCTTTTTCAAGTACTCTTTTATTTTTTGTTTAAATTTTGCAAGTGGAAGACCAGCAGTAACAAATCCAGGCAGTTTGTTGAAAAGCCCCACTCCGTTACAGAGATAGAGTCTCTGCGCAGCTGCAGTTTTAACTTTTAATGCCCTCAGGGTGATCTTATCTGCGCTCCTCGAATTTATCGTTGAGTAAACAATATCTGCGGTACATACGTCTATACCGAAGAAATCCACTACCCTCACTCCGCATCATCGTTCTTACTCTGTATTCAAAACTCCTCCCAACATTTTACTCTCCCCCTAATTTATTTAACCGGAAAAATCGAAGCCGAATAAAAGATACGTCAATCATATGTATAGACCATCCATGTACCATCATCGAAGGGTGAGTTCTTTTCCCGTATCATCATGCGGAAGTGCGTGAGAAAGGAATTGCGGGAGGTTGACTTGGGTGGGCGCACTTTCCAATTCACGAGGCTGTTCAAGAACCCACCTAATCGGGTTGAGAGGTATTCTCCCTTTCCTTCCATACCGCCCTCGAGTTTCCCTTCTTCTTTTTACTGATGCGTATCATTTCCATGATAAAGGTATATGAATAGACTGTCTACTGTTTTGGGGAAAACCTTTTTCGTTGATTAAAGCTTCCGCAATCATACTCCCATGAGAGAGTAACATCGGATCCCCTGGTTTGCATTTCATAGCGAGCGCGTTCATGACTGTGAGCCATGTGAAATCATGCATTGTAACAGTCCATCAAATCAAACCCGGAAAAAGTGTTTCAGTTGCTATATCATAAATAGTTACAGCTTGTATTTCAATTCATATACATGAATGAAATATGAAATATTTGAATGAATAAAATTTCAATTCATATGAATTGAAATGTTATTGAACATGAATGAAATATCCTACTGCTTCGGTAACTCACGGGATCTCCATGTGCTCAGCGCTGAGTAGAATGAACTCGATTTTGGGTTCCATTGTGACACATTTCTTACTCTTGACCTCTGAATCCCACTTTTCTAGGATATCAGAATTCACATCACCGTAGTGGTTGGAATATCATAGTATCAATTTTACTGATATTTTGGTGTCCATTTCCACGATTTTGCGTTCCATTTTGTTACATTTCTTACTCTTGACCTCTGTACCCCCCTTTGCTAGAATATCAGAATTCACGTTCCCGGAATGATTGGAATGTCGTGGTATCAATTTTATAAATATTTTGTTGTTTCAGTAAAATATAATAATATTGTTTTTTGCCAATATTCAAAATTGAGAGACGAAACAGATTCTTAACATATTGTTTAGTAATGCATGCCTTCGAGGGGAGTAGACCGTTCAATTCCAACCAAAAAACTTCCTTTATACCGCACAAAACAGCATCTCCATCACCCAATGTAATTCAGGTAGTATGTTGTAGAAATACAATATCATTATTAGCATTATGAGAGACCGAGACTCGATACTTTGAAATCAGAAATCGCCAATAAATAGGTATCCAACATGTATGTCCCCCTACCCCACCAACGCCTTTACCTACCACAACATGACAGCCCAAAATTTGAACAGCATTTTAAAATCCATGGCCTACCATTCGCAACGTGCTTATTAGAATCCCCCCCCCCTCATCACCATCATAAATTTAATTTAAATAATATTTCTTACCTTTGGAATTTTATCTGTTGGTTTTGGTAGGAAGAAGATCACCTCTGTTTTAAAGGTAAAACACCCAAAAACCCGTGCAATACTCGGTATCTGGTGTTCTGTCTCCATGGTTTCAGTAAATTACTCCTCGTTCCTGCCCGTTAAACACAAAACTCGAAATAGATAAACAGAGACGTACACCTATGGGGTTTTCACGGTTTTGGATTCATAATGGTATTAAACGTATTTGTATGTGGCTATTTTACTTCCTCGTTGAGTGTTTTCCTCCTTCACCCCAGATTTGATCGTATAAGGACGCCCAAGTCTTACTGTGGTACGGCCCAAAAACTGCATTGATAATCATGGTTATTTTTCTACAATTTTACGAATTGGAACGTGCACAAAGATCTGACTAGTGGCAAGGAAGTAATGGTGGGATCGTTTGTCAGAGTTACATAAATCTTCTAGGTTGGTTTTAGAGGAGTTGGAGTAATATGCACGTATCCCAAAAACCCGATAAAATACAAAAGAGGGGAAAAAGTACGAACAGGAAGAACGGATAGAACTCGTAAAGAAAGGTATTGAGTAGCAACCCAAAGTAGGAATCAGGGGAAGGTATCCAGTTTGGCTAACTTTACGAGAGGGGAACAAATAAAACCAAAGGCGTAACCCGCGAAAATTGGATTTGTATTTTACGTTTGAAAAGGGGTTGAAAGGGCGGTGATGAAAAGTTGGGGAGCCGGCCGTTTGGCACTGGAACCACTTAGTAGGATTGCTAGGGCTACGGGATCCGCGAACATGATCTTCGGGGTTGTAAAACTCGGCGGGACCTCTCGATCAAATTTCATTTCTTCGAAGGGGAAGGTTGAAGTGGAGAAATTCTTCCCAGTTTCCACGATCGGAAGAGAACGTAGAAATACGGAGCAGATCTCAAAAACGTAACTAATTAGCTTGAATCGTCAGTGAGGACCCCTTCACTCTGTAAGACTTAGATGCACACAGCCTTGCCAATAGTGGTGCAAAGACTTTCTTAGATCGCAGAATAATTTGAAATTATCTAACGAATTACATAACTAACTCGTAATTTTCTAAGAAAAATTACATGAAATTAGGAATAGAAAGAAAAAATAGAAGGAATTGTGATGAAATAAGGCTCCATATTGTATGTCATTCTGAATGCCTATAATTCACAAAATTATAAAGTAAATGATATTTAAGGTTCTTTTCTCTCTTCAGCTATTTCTTGGGCCATTTAAAGAAATGTGATCTGCAGCAATTACGAAATTTGCTATCCAAACGTTCTAAAATCTGTACGAAATATTACATCAATGATTCTAGTCCAATGTGAAAATAAAACATGGCTGTTGAAAAGCAGGTCATAATTTTACTTTCAATCAAGTTTTCTTCGAAACCAGTGCCCTTGTGAGGGGGTGATTTTTTTTCTTGAACCCTTAAATTTATTGTGTTAGATGAAATCGCTTTTCATTGATGATTCAAGCACCTACTTGTGTTTCATCAATGTGGCTCGTCGGATATTCATGGAATTCATAATGAAACGTTCCTGTTGAAGAGCGTCCCTCTTCTTTGGTAACTCCTCCCGCTAACACGTCCTTTCTTCGTCCGTCCTTCAAAAGGGGTAAGTCGAACGACACAAAGAGGAAATTCAGTCGCTGTTTTCATGATGATTCGATTTCTCAAGAAACGACTCTGGATGGAGAAAAGGGGAATGGAGGGAGAAAAATCTCGAGACGCAGGGTAAACGGGAAAAGGGTGGCAGTGGCGATATTCAGCGCGATTCATTCAATAAAAGATAGTCCCCGAGGATCAATTGCAATTCTAGGTCAACAGAGAATACACTTCTTGATCCTTGAAGTGAGGGTCGCATGAAGGGGAAGGTCCTTTTGAAAGGAACAAGCGAAACGTAACAAACAGGGTGAAAAGGAGGAATGGAAGTATCTACAGTGTGGGGCTGTCATTCTTTTGCTTTTATTCGTCGGCATCTTTCTGGTGGCTATGGACCGGACTCCGGGTTTTCACAACATGCCTGAAATTCGGGACATTCCCTAGTACCTATCTACCTAATGAGGAACCGGATGTTTCTACTTCCAGATGTTGAAGGGGATGATGTATCTAGTACCCAATATCCGTTGATTATAAGCTAAAAAACTACTACTACTACTCCGCATCTTATCATTATGCTCGGTGTATTCATGCCTTTAAATACAGAGATTCCTCTGTAGGGGCGATACCAGGGAATCTGTGGAGCATAGTTCATGAATGGCAGAGCCCCCTTCTTCCCGTTTAGTGTTGATCCCAATTTTTCACAATAGGCTAGACCCCTCGTTCTCTTCAAGGGCTGAATCCAAAATCGAATATTTAACTAAACTCCTGCTTTCCATTATACTCAAAGTTTTAAATCGAAGTATTCCCTTTTAGCGACAATATCAGGAATCCAGTAAAGTATGATACGAGGTGTTGGCCCCGGGGCCCCACTATAGGCTCAACGTTTTTGGTTTATTATTTTCAATAATAAACCTTTGGAATCAACAGAGAACATTTTTTTTAACCCCCCCTCAAAATTTGATGGTTTACGTTTCAAGGTACGTAGAATCCAAAAATCGAATAAAAATTTGGCCGTCCGTCCCCCTTACGCGGCACTTTCCCTATTTAGCATCGACCGATTTCGATGAAATTTGGTATGTAGGCTCCATTTAGGGTCTAGTTGTGGCCTGAAGATTTTGGTTGATGTAAGTCACTTCTAAGGGTTGAAAAATGAATTTTGAAAACTCCCTAACTCAAAAAATTTTGATGTAAAGGTATTGTTTTTCCATCAATTTAAGATAGTATAGAATTTTTGGAGTCCACGCGGCGCCCTTAGTACAAACCGTTCGCTCCCTACGAGAATTTAAGGGTTTTACGTACGATAAATCAGAAACACGAGTGTGAATCGCAAAAGAGGCCGAATCCCCGCTCAAATGTTTGTTGACCGAAATACGATCGATGTTTTTCTTCAAGATGGTTGGTGGTAACAATGGCAAAGCCGTCTTCTTTGCAGATCTATATAGAAAATAATGAACCTTTGTGTAATAATTTGCAGCGTTTTTGTGTTATTTGCCTTATCTTTAATGATGGTTTGATATCTCGTACCTAACCTTTTTTTTCTGTTTCAGGAAAAAAGTCATCAGCTGATGTGGACGGTAAGTTCGAATTATCTCAATTCTTCATAGTTAGATATATATATGCTAACTACGCCAATTTTTCTCAAAATTTAGAATACTCATTTAGTATGAAAGGCTCGAAGCCCAACTACAAACAGTTAAGCTTTCTGAGACAATCAGTTATAGATGGGGGCCAGGATATTGTTCGAATATAAGTAAACACGACTAACTGATGATACATCCACTGGTGATACTGATTACTGGAGACATAGGCTACAGTTTATGTCTCGCAGGATTACAATCCAGTCATTGTGTCCACCTACATTTCTTGGTTCTTCATGATCAGTGTTAGATAGCTTTTTCCAGTGAAATTCATAATTTATTCAACCACTTTGATACACTTTATTTAATGAGGTATCATTGTATATCGCGTAATCATGAGAAAAGGATGATAAAAAGTAAATATTAATTGAAATATTATTGTATAAAAGCTGACAATTGAAGTATACTAAAGGTGAAAAAAGTGAAATACAGAAGGTAAACTTTAAATTGAAATTTGAAATGTAAAATTGTAAAATGTAAATGATATATTTATAATGTTTACTGAAGGTGATTGCCAGCAGCAGCTTGCGACAGTTTCAGTAAAACTTCAAGCACGTAGTTGGAGCAATCTGTAGAGGTGATGGTGTTCACGCTGCAGGAAATAACCTCTTCCAGGTTTTGTACTACTCGGGTTGAAGACAACAAGGCTCTTGCCTTTGATTTAATTTTTGAAAAGGCTTAATCTGCTGGATTTAGCATTGGCGAATATGGAGGCAGGTATGTATACATCTGTATGTACATGGAGGAGAGCGTCACACAATTTCCCTAACCTTATTAGTTTTGTGTAAGCTATAAATCCGGCAGAATACGCTTTTTCAAAAATTAAATCAAAGGCAAGAGCCTTGTTGTCTTCTACCGGAGTAGTACAAAACCTGGATAAGGTTATTTCCTGCAGCGTGAACACCATCACCTCTACAGATTGCTCCAACTACGTGCTCGAAGTTTTACTGAAACTGTCGCAACCTGTTGGCAATCGTCTTCATCAAATATTATGTATCATTTACATTTTACAATTTTACATTTCAAATTTAATTTAAAATTTTACCTTTTGTATTTAATTTTTTCACCTTTCACATATTTTAATTGTTATCTTTTATATAATAATATTTCAATTCATATTTACTTTTTATCATCCTTTCCACCTATGATTACTTGATATAGGTACAATGAAACCTCAATAAATAAAGTGTATGAAGTTGGTTGGAAAAATTATGAAATCGGTTGAAAAATGTATAAAATTGGTTGACATAATTATGAAAATGGTTGAAAAGATCATAAAATCGGTTGAAATAATTATGAAATTGGTTGAAAAAATTATGAATTTCACAGGAAAAAGCTAAGAAGCTAGGAAAAAAGCTTATATTAATTTTAGTATCCTTCAGAACTCCATCAAAACCTATCCTGTAGTAAGGACAACAATCTATCAGCTACGTACATACAAACATGCGTCATTTTGGGTAGATAGTAGTGCATCCGCTTTCAATCCCAAGTAAGAGAGCCTAATAGGAATTTGGTCTTTCGAAATCCCAAGAAAGATAAGCGGATGTAACTAATGGTGGTAGATTCCGAATGAGAAATAGAATTTTGAATGAAGGCATTTGGGCCAAGACGTCGTTTCGGTAGAATGCACGTACGAGATTGAGCCGGAATGATGGTCGATCATTAGGGTAATCTGGTGTGGAAAAACGGCTCCCTGACGTACGTAACCCACAGTGATATTTGTTTGTTTGACTGTTCGCCTGGGTCACGTGAAGGATCGCATTACCCGATGAGTAATGAAACCGTTTGAAACGAGATGTATACGGGTTTCCGTTATAGAGTGAACCTGCTCTCCCGCCTTTTCCCTCCGAAACCTTTTCCGTCGTACTATAACAAACCTCTTTACATTTGTCAACCCAATCTTATCCTTTCCGACTCCTTTCATTTTCTCGCTGGTTCGTTCCAACGACCCGACGCGACGATTTCGTTTTCTTTTCTTCCGCTCTCAACATCTACTGTTGCCAGAAATTCTTGTTACTTCATGGAGCAATCAATACAAGTCCATTGTTCCAGAAATTACCATACTTTACGCAAACACTACGAGTCACAATCAATAGACGCGTGGTAAATGAGGTTTCGAAGATTCTGGCATTCTAGGTCTATCTCGGAAACTGTTGATTTCTGTGATACTACTCTTATTGAAAACGGGCAAACCGTTTCTTGAGTTTACGCGAATCATTTTGAAGAATACGTTCATTACTACCTCCATCGGTTGAGCTTACCGGAAGAACCATTATTGCACTAATGATTGAGGCGATTGTCGATGAGTGACATTGTATTCTCCAGGAAAAGTTCATGACGGACGGAATTAGAAAGTTCGAAACTGGCTATTACATTAATTTATTATATTGTTGAGAAAGTTCTAATTCATAACTTGATTTTATAGTCATTCACTCTACATATTAATATTAGAAAAGAACGTCTATTACTACTCCCGCCTGGAGACAGATATCCTTTCTATGTTTTCCTTGTTTATGAAATATTTCATTATGCAGTGTTGTGATTCACGATACGTATTTATTGACATATTAATGGCACTGGAACTTTCGAAATAATATAGCAATTAATCAAAAGAGATAGTTAAACCTTCACCGATGGAGGAATGGCAGACGTGTGTGAAACCACCAAGATTGTTATTTTCCAATCTTGAATTTTTATTATCAACTTTTGGCCCTTTCATCGGAAGCAAGTCGGTTACTTAAAGGTGTCCCTGGAAGCAAGTGTGCAGACTCACCTCCAATTGGGGTCTAGTTGTGCCCCGAAGCGTTTGGTTATTATCAAAGACTCCTATAGGGTGAATAACAAGGTTAAAATTTTCAAAATGACCTAGCTCAAAAACTTTGGATATAAAAGTACATATCAGGTGTTGAGGTTCTTGAGGTTCAGTCAGTCAAGAGCCTCAACGCCTAATGTATTAATCAAGCAGTCGAAAAAACAGAACCTACCTAAAAGTAGATTTCCCAGGAATTCAAAATAGTCCTAGTGAATTTTCAGAATCAAATGCGACTCCGGCCAGAGCTTCTTAGGACCAACCGTTCAGCCCCTATTGCAAATTATTACACCAAGGTTCATTATTTGTCTATCTTGATCATTCGTCTGCAAAGAACACAGCTTTGCCATTGTCACTACCTACCTCCATTACAATCAAGTTTTTTGGAAGAAATAAATGCTTCACATTCAATTCGAATAATTAGGGAGTTGTGGGTACCTTCGTTGATTTTATTACTGGTTGCTAAGGACACAAAACTGAGTTCTACTCGAAGAAACGAACAATTATCGCAGTTTAGTAAGCTAACATTTGAACGGAGATCAGGCCTCTTCTGCGATTCACACTCGTGTTTCTGATTTATCGTAAGTTCAACCTGTTCTCGCCGGGAGTGAACGGTTGGTCCAACAGAGCTGTGGGTGGTTTCATATGATTCTAAAAATTTAACACTATTTTAAATTGAATTATAATATAATTGATACATTAGTATCAATTGAGACAATAGTGATATATTATATCACTATTGTTCGAGCTAGGGCGTTTTCAGCCCTTATTTTTCAACCCTTAGAAGTGATTGACAACAAACCAAAAGCTTCGGGGCACAACTAGACCCCAAATGGAGCCCATGTACCAAATTTCATCAAAATCGGTCCATGGGAACTAAGCAAAGCGCCGCGTGTAGACGGAAAAATTTTTATTTGATTTTTGGATTCCACGTACCTTGAAACGTAAACCAACAAATTTTGAGGGGGATTCCAAAGGTTCATTATTGAAAATAATAATCCAAAACGCTGCAAATTATTACACAACGGTTTATTATTTTTATATAGATCACTCGTCTACAAAATCACCAACCATCCAATATGAAGAGAAAAAAAAAAAAAAAAATCAAAATCACCAACCATTGATCGCATTTCGGTCAGCTCTAATTTGAACGGAGATTAGGCCTCTTTTGCGATTCATACTCGTGTTTGGATTTATATATATATATTTCAATATAAACCCTTAAATTTTCGTAGGGAGACTCCGCGTGGTCTCAAAAAATTCTACAAATTCTATAGAATCTTAATTTGAAGGAAAAACAATACCTTTGTATCGAAATTTTTTGAGTTAGGGCGTTTTCGAAATTTCAAAATTGATTTTGGAACCCTTAGGAACCCTACATCAACCAAAAGCTTCGAGGCACAACTAGACCCCAAATGGAGCCTACATACCAAATTTCATCAAAATCGGTCAATGCTAAGTGGCAAAAGTGCCGCGTACGGCGTACGGCGGACGGACGGCCAAATTTTTATTCGATTTTTGGATTCTACGTACCTTGAAACGTAAACCATCAAATTTTGAGGGGGTGTTAAAATTTTTTTTCTTGGTCGATTCCAAAGGTTCATTATTGAAAATAATAAACCAAAATAAGTGTATGAAACAGCGGAAAAAATTTATCAAATATTAAAAAAAACCGTTAGAAGTAAATATCTTTTTCTAAGAATGGAGGAAGAGCAACTCCTTCAGGTTTTCTCTCTTGTTTCTATTTCGTTGACAAGTGAATTAATTTTCCGCTTAGTTAACATCGATGTTTTGTCTTACGATGTTACCGATATCTATGTTTTTCACACTCAGTATCATCGGCATCATGTTGCTTAGATTTATCGACATCGATGTTTTCCGACTAGCCAGTTTCCTTCGAGGAGGCGCCAAAGCAGTTCGATGTTCAATTTAGGCGGAACGACATCCTTCCGAACTTTGTAGTATCAGTCTTAGAGATGGCAAAAAGTATCAATTCTTTAAAAAATCCTATCGACATTTTTAGATTTTTTTTTCCTGAAGAATCGATTCAAAAATCGGTCCGATTCTCTTCATTACCTGCTTAAGGGAAATAAATTTATAGTCAACAATCAACACAACTTCAATGGGGAAGGAAATTTATGAAGATCATTGATTATTACAACCTAATGATCACAAAATGAGAAACATCACCTCAACCTATCTGGATAATTCGTGACGTCATTGTCTTATCCCCAGTTCATGAAGAAAAATTATATTATTTACGAATTATTATTTACGCAGAATGTATTACTTTTTCGTGACATAAATTGTCAGAAAAACATTAAGTTTCAAATCCTACTAGGTTTCAAATCCTAAAGAATTTAAGTAAAGAAAGAAGAAAGTTTCAAATCCTACCTGCATCTTTCATATTATTAGAATTTAAGTAAACTTTGTTTACATTTGCTTGATAATTATCAATTCTTGAAAAAAAATCGTTACTTTGAAAAAAAAAAACGTATCGATGTTTTTAGATTGTTAACAATCAGTCTGTTTTAGGGATGTCCCCAAAGTATCGATACTTATTAAAAAAAGTATCGATACATATTGATACTTTTTTCTGATATATTGTAGTATCGATACTTGTTTTCCAATATCGGAGGCGATACTTGTATGTCTCTCACATTTTATCTGTTTCAACACCTACGCCATGAAGTACCTATTCGATAGTACCTCTATTTCTACGTAGATTGTTGGGAGACCAACAATTCAAAGTGAAAACTAAGCTTCCGCTACCTTGGTAGACTCGGAAGCAAAATGAGTGATTAATAATTAATACAAAATGATCAAAACAATTATTGTTTTGTTCATTATGTATGAATTATTATTCTCGCGATGGAGAGATGTCGTCACACTGAATCAGTGTCACTGATGGATAGGAACACTGGGCTGAAAGCTGAATGTGGGAGCCCGAGAAGCGTTCTGATTGGTGGAGCTCCAGGACGTAGTTATAGCGGAAAGAACCAGATCGCGTTCACGGCCGGTTCACGATCGTTTGTTCCCAACCTCATCACAACAAGTCACCTTGTTTATCACATATTTTTCTCATTGGTGCGTAACCGGCCGCATCCAAGTAATTAATTTGATAACATTTAGTTATATTCGCGATATGTACGAAAAAATCGGGCGATATTCAATAATACACTGGGTTTCAAACGTTTCTAAGGGTGGCAGTTGTCGATTCAACATTCGAACTACTGGCGATAGGGACAACAACAATTGCATGAGGAACTCTGAAAATATCTTTCGCCTCGATTGGTTTTTCCAAGTAATTTTTGCAAATTGAAATGATGATGAAACGGAAAGTTATCAATTTCTGGTCATTCTAAAGGATTTGAAAAGAAGCGGTATGAAGAGTGTGGCCTCTCCTCCCCGCCTCTTCCGTAGTAGTTCCTCAATCCTAGCTGAAAGTAGATAGCGCCACTGAGGCAGCCTCAAAAATACTTGCACACCATTTTAACGTTGGCTTTCTTCTCTGTTAACTTGTCTCCATTACTCTGTGGATAGGAAACATGAACATTTTCACCCATTCTTGTAAAAGTATCGATACTTTTGATGTATCGGACATCCTTAGTATGTATCATCAGTCTGTATCTCAAATGAACTGATCAAGCGAACTACCTCATAAGAAGCAGAAGACTAGCAGAGCACCTGGGACTACAGACTTACAAAAATACATTACATTTGGTGGCAGCGCGTGAGAATCACGAACCCACCTTGTGAGAGGTTCGTAACCACTAGGATCAGAGCTTGTAGAGGCGTACGACCAGGAAGGGAACAGGCCGCCCGCAACGCATTCTACCGCCCCGAGGTGGAAGATGATGGAGCCCCCTCGGCACAGAGTACTAGAGACGCAAAGGAACGGAATCCTGCTAATTGTTACACTATGACGAGAGTGGAGGTGTCGGTTGTAGAACGGAATTATACGAGTCCTCCATGATGTATTAGGCCTGCACTTCAGGCCTTTAAACATTTAAAAAGTGGGTGTGGCACATTGTTTCCACGTGTCCATAACCTTGATGTTCAAGTGATCCGATGCTTAGAAGGTGATCTCCTAACACCTACCACTAGGTCCGAATTGGATGATCATGAATACTCGTATATGAGTAGGAGGTCTGGTGAAAAGCATACAATGCTTCTTGTAGTAAATAATCTAGATAGAGATGAAAAGTCAAAATTTGTTTCGATGTGTCTGTGATCTGATGATACCCGGCAAAGATATCCTGATGATAGCCGAGGTTTTCAAGGAAGGTCTTTAATACAATTTTGTTGAGTTAGAACAAATTCGACCTGTCAATGTGATTAATGAGAGGGTTGAGGAACCATAATATAAAGCGAAGTTGGGAGTGCACATCGGTTGAACAGCCCATGTTTCAGATTACTTGAAAGTTCGTACTCTCAGTTATTTTCCAAACTGAAACTCCAAAAGTCAAGCTGCAGTAAATGAGAGGGTATCATCAAGGCAAGAAAAGGAGAAACTTTGATATGCCGCTTAGCTGAGATCAAGCCTCGATCCATCAGCTAATTGCGTTATAGTTTGAGGCGGAAGGAAAGACCTGTGATTGACCTGGAGGAGAACAAATACAATCTGTGGACGAAGCACACATGGGAAGCACTCGTCGGACGAGTAATCAAAGAACGGAGTGTTGAGGGACCGTAGGAAGTAATTACTTCCATTACTCGAGCACATATTGACCGAGTTCAGGAACGTTATGAGCAGATGAGCACGGGAAGGAGAGCGACGTATAAAATGAGAGCACACGATGACCTGGATGAGTGGGATCAGTGGCAAAATACTCGGTTCTCCCCATTAAAATTTAGTGGATTATTTAATAATCGGTGAGGCTCAAAAACCTCTGTGGGTTAGAAATAAGTGGTATACGTTTTCTCCAGGACAAATTCATCTCACACATTAGACTCTAATGTGGTTAATTAATCGTATTTGATCATCGCCCCCTTAGGCTGTCAGAATTTCACCTCCTCCCCCTCCCAAAGATTTCCTGTGGTGACTAAACTAAAATGGGTCGGAAAAACTGTTTATTGTTATTTTCAATCTAAACTAGACCTCATTCGGAGAATTTTGACACCAACCGCGACCTTCTAGCGTGAGAAGACCTATTTCTATGATTTTTCAAAGTTTCGAATGTTTATGACGTCACAGTGGGCTGGGGGGTCCCGCCCAGGCGAGAGGGGCGCGTGACGTCATGAACATTCGAAACTTTGAAAAACTCATAGAAAAAGATCTACTCATCCCAAACAAGAACGTCTGGTGTCAAAATTCTCAGAATGAGGTCTACTTTCGATTAAAAATTAAAAAAAAAAATCAGGCGCACACCCCATTTATCCAGTCCAAATTACCAATACGACTTGGAAGTTCTATGAATACGATAATAATCGTATAATAGAAAAAGTAAGACTATTTTCAAAAAATCTCATTGTTAAACCAAAACTTGTATATTTTCCGAATTTTTAAATTAACTGTACCTACATCACAGCTCGATTACAGCATTCTCAGAGGTATACTAAGATAGTTCTTCTTTTTTGGTTTATTATTCAATAATGAACCTTTGGAATCGACCAAAGAAAAACATTTTTTTAACACCCCCTCAAAATTTGATGGTTTACGTTTCAGGGTAACTACGTAGAATCCAAAAATCGAATAAAAATTTGGCCGGCCGTACGCGGCATTTTTGCCACTTAGCATTGACCGATTTTGATGAAATTTGGTATGTAGGCTCCATTTGGGGTCTAGTTGTGCCCCGAAGCTTTTGGTTGAGGTAGGTCACTTCTAAGGGTTCCAAAATCAATTTTGAAATTTTGAAAACGCCCTAACTCAAAAAATTTTGATATAAAGGTATTGTTTTCCCTTCAATTTGAGATTATATAGAATTTTCTGAGACCACGCGGAGCTCTGTAGGACAAACCGTTCGCTCCCTACGAGAATTTAAGGGTTGGACGTACGATAAATCAGAAACACGAGTGTGAATCGCAAAAGAGGCCTAATCTCCGTTCAAATTTTAGTTGACCGAAATGCAATCGATGTTTTTCTTCATGTTGGATGGGTGGTGGCTTTGCAGACGAGTGATCAACCTTTATTTGACTACCAGGCTTGCCAACGTTCGGTACAATCGAACCAAGCAACTGCTTGAGCGATTGGTTGCTCTTGAGTAAGCCTTCTTACTTGAGCGGACGGCCATCTTGCACTATGAATTCGGACGGCTGAGCGTTACCTGACCATTTACTCGTACTTGACTGGGTATGAGCGGTCGCTTGTACTTGAGCATTGTCTATGAATTCCGCCCTAATAGCATGGGAAACTAATAAAGAGTCTATCCCAATCAAGTAAAAGTATCCTTATGCCATTGGTCATACTTCGATGTCGGTTTTTTAGGAATCAAAATTGAAATAAAGAGCCTTCAGGCTACTTATCGTCATGGTATTGAGAAGGATCTAATCGGGGAGTGAAAATGGTGCCCACAGGAAAAGTAAATCAAGTACGCACCCTTCGAAACGGTCCCCTCCCTGATCGATTTAGAGTCAACTGTGGTATTATTATACAGGAAATATGGTTATAGAGAACTCCGGATGTTGTGGATAAAAAAGGAAGGAGTTGGCCGACAAAAAAACGAAAAATATAATATACAGCAAAAAGCGAATAGGGGAGAATCTCTTGAAAGGTTCGACACTCCGGAGGGGTGATGGGACATCAGGAGTCACAAGAGGATTGCAACGGACCAGAGAGCTTGCGAAGGGTAGCTTTTATGTAAACGATCTGCAAAATTACATGACACAACTGAACAACCTATTGTAATTCAAATTAAAAATGAAAGACCCCTTTCAAAGACGGCAGAAAACTGGTTACGGAGTGAACCTTGGCTGAGTTAGCAAACAAAATTATATACTGTGACATTACAAGGGTGGAATACCTGCAGGACAAGAAAACCTAATTGCATCCGCCCTCCCTTCATTACAATTTCAGATTTTAACCACATGGGAAGAAGAGGGTACTTATCTTTTCAAAAACGAATAATGATCTTCGGAATTAATAACATCATTATCTTGGCTCCTAAAGAGATTTTTTCCCAAACGGCTTTTGAATTCTCGTAATCGGTATTTTTGACCTAGATTTTGGATTTTGCGCATTTGAGTGGGTACCATGGACGAGAGTAAACAAAATTGATTATTATGTACACATATCCACATTAGAGGATAGCATTATGGTTTCGAATATACACGATCTCAAGGCCCAGTCCAGCAAAATTCAAAACTAACCTTCATTGTTATATAAAGAGGTTTATACTAATAGAATTGAGGAGGTTGATTCAATAGGTACTATATCCATTTTGGTCAAACGTGAGAAAAACCCGAAAATCATTGCGACCTGAAAAACGTGCTATAAACCAATGATGTTATTTTTTATATTTCTAAATTATAATAAATATGTTTGGAAAAAAGGTAAATTAGTTCAAAGTTTGAAATAATTTTGTACGAAATTTGAATTATCAGATTTATGGATATAGCACTTTTTGGAATCAAACGAAGTGGATAAAGTACTTCTTGAAACAAAACGGATAAGATACGCCATCTAGTACTAAGATACCGCTGGATCTAGTACCTTTTGAAATTAAACGGAATATTCACCCTCGTTTTTCAAGGCAAAAGTTATCTGTTGCTCCAAAACGATCGCTCTTTTGCGAAGGAAAAAAAACCCTGGGAAAGTGTTAACTCTATTTCGATGAAAATGGTCTTTACTACCTTTTTAAATCAAAATCCTCAATTGGAAATTGCTATTTGGTGATGAGCCGTTGAGTGCAATTATGGTTGTCAGTGTGTCCGAATGTTTCGGGCGGTCAACGGGGGTGATTTAGCTGTGAGGCCGTGTGGGTAAGTGGCCTTCCCATCTAAAGTGAGTTCCAATTTCCTGCTCCTTCTACCCCTTTATCTCTCGGGCTAGAGGGGGAGCCGAGGGCAGTTGGGGCGAGGCCCAATGATTTATTCAATCAGGATATTGGACTTTAACTGAGGATGGTCTCCTTGGAGACAACTGCGTCCACTGTTCCCTTTGCTTCCATCTTTTCACCACTTCCCCAATATTCTAGAACCCCTCTTCATTACATGCTGTTATTTGAGTTTCGGAGGTAATCAGAATTAAGAGAAGGTAAATACTTCAGATCCAAAACGCTACCATAAATTCAATGTAAACTGATGACATTTTTCATGCTCACTTCTCTTTTCTTGTCCTAATTTCTGCCTACATCACTCTCAAAAACACCTGCTCAAGGATTTGTCTTCTCAGAAGAGTCGTTGACTTGATTGATTGAATTCGCAGGGTACTGGTGGTTTGCTCTCACAAATCTATGAATGATCTCGTATGAATAAAAAACGAATAAAATCACTCGAAATGAGAATGTAAAGTAAAGCAAACAACCATTTCAGGTTGGATTTTCGTCCGACTGCAATTCCTGGCGTCGCGGACGTCATCAGCTGTCTGCCTAAAAGTAGATGAGAATTTGTTCTGATGACTTCGCTCATGGCTTCCCATTGGCCTGACCGCCCTGGGTTGGTACGAGGGGGAACTGCGAGCGGCTTACCCGAAAATATGCTCCCGAGGCGAGCCTCGAACTCACGGCCCCGGTACCGGTCCGAGTCTCGTCTCCAGATACACATGCCGGAACTCGCTCGGCCACATCTGAACCACCGAAATGAGATAGTGGAAACCCATTTTTATAAAAACGGAGAGGAACGTTGTTGAAAAATAATGAGTTACAAAGTTAAATCGATTTGCATGTACATCACAGAGAGCATAGCTTATGTAGTCACGTGTAAAAGGGAGCTTGAATCCCATATTTCGAAAAAGTAGTCATACTCAATCAGATATAAGTGAAAGGAGAACTTGAATCCTGGAGAAGTTGGAAGAGATCTGGGAGGATCAAAAAATACCAATCTTGGCAGACAAAGTGAAAGGGAGCTAAAACATTGGCGGGGGTAACATTGTGAAGGGTGGGGGGAAGCTATTACAGGAATGTACCTATTAAAGGTGAAACATGTTGTGTGGTCCTCATTCAGACATTTAGCAGACCTATCACTTGAAATAGAGTTGGAAATATTCTGATGGAATAATTAGCTTGTATTTCTACCTAATGATTCAAGTATAATTTAAAGTTATTAATTAAATAATTATAATATAGATATGAATTGGGTACAGTTCAATAACAAATCGGAGTTTGGTTTATATCGATTGGCTATTTAACCCTCCAGCGCTCAATGCACCCTGTAGGGTGCACTCAGTTTTTCCTCGATAAAAATTTCCCATAGAGCCAGAAACGTTTGTTGCATCATCTGCGTCCATCTCAATTGTCTACTGAAGGATAATCAAGAAGAAGAAGTCGTATTAGAATTGTTCTGGCTTTGTTATAACCGTTCAACTACGACCCTGTACACGTTTCTTATGTCTAACACGACTGGCTGAAGACATTCGTCAATCATGAGTAGTGAAGGGTATACATCCAGTCACTTGTTACTTTTTTGTGTTACCAAATTGTTGTGGTAACGAGATAAATCAAAATCTAGTTGTCAATATTCGTTTTTATGTGGTTTGCGGCTCGTCAAAGTTGGGCGTCACCTGTAGGGTGCATTGGTCATTCGAGCAACTGAGATCGCTTCCGTCTGAATTCATTTTTTGTCACAATTTTTCCGTATTTCAGAGGTTTTGCTTGTTTATTTTTGTATTTGATTGTCTCTACACATTTGGTGGTTTAAAATATCATGTGCTTATAGTGTTTCATGTTCATGTGATAGATCAAGAATCTATGTGATCCATTTCAAGTGGCATCAATCAAGGTGCGTAATCTTGATGATTTATATATGGTCAGATGAAGTGACAATAGCATCAAGGTGTGACATCAAACAGCCATTGTGTTGAGATCCATAAGGTTGAGAGAATTGGTTTCGTCAACTAATAGAAACAGAAAATGACTGTAGGTTGTCCAAATGTCATTCAGCGATACAACAGTTTCATGGGTCGCGTCGATCTGTTTGACGAGAACATTGGATCTTTGAGAGTCAGTTATATTCGAAAAAAATGGTGGTACCTAGTGTTTTAATTTGGAATCGGCGCTGCCTGCAAAAAAGCGTGGCAGCTTTATAAAGCCACATCCAAGGTAGCAATCACATACTGTGGGTTCAGGAGAGGTGAGGTACATTACATCGTCACCCATAAAGTTCCTGCTAAAAAACCGTGAAGTTTGTCTTTGATTCACCAGATGAAGAGGAGGAATCGAAAAAAGACCTAAAAAACATGAAACAGTTCTCTGCTAGCAAAGGAGATTTAGATAAATACCACAAGAACCCCAGGTTCATGGGTGAAGGCTGTGAGGTTGGTCTACACATCCATTGTTGGTATGACCACCATATTTCAATTTAAAATTTTTATATACATGCCTTCCAGAACTGTCCATTTTTCATTTTTTATTAGCATCCCAGTTTTCCATTCGAATAAAGCGTTTTCCAACTAATTTTTATGGTACTATTCCATACTAGTAACAGAGCTCTCTTAGTTGCTCTATTGCCCAGTGCACACTACAGGGTGCGGCCCTGTAGCAAATAATCAGCAGCAGCAGAAATAGCGAAAACAGTGTGTATGCTTCAATTAAAGACCAACTAACACAAAAAAGAGAAAAAATTTCAAATTTTGACGGTAGGAACCTTTTGGGCGCTGGAGGGTTAATCGTATATAGGTCCGAGATGGAATGAGAGTGGATTTTGGGTATCAAGGGAAACCGCAAAATATTAAAATGTGTGAAGAGATCACTTATCAGGAGCAAGGCAGGAAAGTCACTGACGCCGAAGTATTGTTTGAAGCACATCTCCGAAGTAATGTTTCAAGCACATCCAACATCATACCTCCCTTCGGGCAAAAAAGAGGAAATTCTACGTACAGTCTGTTTGTTAAATCAAAACTAAAGTTATGACTGGATTCTTTCAGGTGACTTGCAAAAGCAGAATCACCTTTGTTCTCCCTGGAACCAGTACTCCTGTACTCTCCAGTACTCTGTGCCCTGGAATCATTCTCATGCTCTTTTATTCTTTCGCTAACCTTTTTAAATTTCCTACCAGTTTGACCACTGTACTCAAGCCTACAAGAACATTCCAGCTTATAAACCTCACTTTTATCTTCAACGCTAATTTTATCTTTAACAAACCCCTACGAAGCTTTAAGATTGGAACTAATTAATTAATTATTTTTAAAAATTTATTTATTTCAGTATTTATTTCGGTATTGCTATTTTTATGACCCAGTTGACATTTGATACCATTTCGTACTTACCAGTATACCAAATGATACTTGTAACAACTGAGTTCACTTAGGTAGCTTACTATGGTTACTAAGCAACAGTAGGATACCATAGAAAGAAATATCAGATTAAAGTAGTTTTATGTTATGATAATCGGACATAAATTATTATAAATGTAATTCCTGTCAGGTATTATAGTACTCAATATCGAGAGGAAACTATCAACCCAGTACGTATTCCTAGCAGAATGTAGGAATCGAAAATTCCCTATCATAAACTCCTTGAAAATGCTAATAGAGATTTTAAAGGTCAAAATGAAACTTTTCAACCAACTAGTGATGAGCGATGTTGAACCCTGACGATGACGTGAATCGGCCGTTACTTCCGTGGGCGAGACTAAAAATCAAGAGTTAATGAACGTACGGTGGAGTTTCCAGGGTGCAGATGGGAGAAGTCGCAGAGGAAACAAGGCTCAACCTCACGCAGGCCGGCTCGCTGGGGTCGGAAACGGCTCGGGCGTTTAGCGCTGAATACTGAGCAGTTTAATCGAACACGTTGATTACGTGAGATCCTTTCGGCCTCGAAGAGTCCTCCCACGAACTCGAAGTGCCTCTCCATCTCTCCTTTCCCTCACGAGCCGAGTAAAACGACATATCTTCATCATTACTTACTCATTTTCTTGACTTTGTTGTTGCAGATATTAATAAATATTTTTTACCGCGTCCTTCAGGTATAAATAATTCAATCATTCAGGCAGTCGGTGCTTCAATCATCAACAGTTTCACTCATGCCCTTCTTCGGTGGTTGGTAAGATAGCGGGAATAGTCGATGACCCTTCTTTTAGTTGGGATGCCATGGCAGGTGGATGAGGAGCTTATTTCCTTCTCTTCAATCGTTACTACCTATTTAATTTCTAACATCATGCCAATGATGCAAAATATTTGGGCCTAAGTGCTAAATTGCGGATGAACGCATGTCAAGAAAGAGAAGGAGAGAGGATTGGTTTTCGGAATTCAGAAAAATAATGATAATTCGGCACTCAAAAAGGTCGATCCAGAACAAATTAACGCTGTATATTCAAGTTTGAACTTATTGGGTTCAGTTGTGGAGATTCACTACTCAGAGTACACGCGATGTTATGCAGCGGTTCCAAAATAATGTTCTGAGGAGTATTGTAGATGAATACCAAGTCACCCCAATGTTTGACTATGGGTCATTTCAAAATTTGGGGTTATTTCTTGTCACGCAGCTTTTGTGAACACTCTATTTGTCTTGGAAATTCAGAATTTTTTCAGGGAGATACAGCAGGTTGGTGTCTACAAACATCACATAGAATGAATTTTACTAATCAATTCAGTCAGATAATTAAAAATCATTATTGATCCCAATTCTCTCTCCCTACACCTGTCACAAAGGGTAGGTTGTGTTCTTCTACAATTTTTGGAGAACTCTATGTTCATGTTTCAATATAAATAAAAAATGTTATTGGTCCAGGTTATCTCCTCTTCAGCAATAAATTAGAAACGAACGAAAATTCCTTGAATTGGAAGCTTTTTTGCTATGTTTTGATGCTGTCACAAGGTTTTAATCTCTCTCCCTACAATTTTTTTGAAATGCCCGCCCACTCCTGGAAAACGATTATTTTGTGTTATGAAAAACAAAAGTGAACACAGCTGCAAGGTGGCTTCCGAAGCTACTGAAGTTTGTTGAATTTCCAAGCTCCCAGTTGTGTGGGTTATGTTATGAAGTGTTGAAGCTTTGAGAGTAGGTTAATACTTTCTCCATCCCTACAACCACCTCACACATCAGGGTAAGTGTTCAACTACGTATAATTAAACTCAAATTACAATTATGAATGCCATAGTGTTATTTATTTTTTCTAACGTTAAGAATCAATAATGGTGAGGACAGTAGAGAGTGATAACCTCACAAATCTCTCTCCCTACAACCTCTCTACCTACAACTTCTGGGAACAGGCTGGTTTGTAGGAAGAGAGATGGAATTGCAGGGAGAGAAGTTTTGCTCATGGTTCACCAAGATAATGGTTCAAATTTGAGCTCTTGGTGTATATTCTTGGTATTAGTAGTTATCCATAGGTTACATAGGTTAGGTGATGATTTTCATAGGGGACCATCTACAAGGCAACCCGTACAATTACTGAAAATTTCATCAAAATCGGATGAGAAATGTAGAAGTTATGGCTGTGGCAAGGATTTCATGACAGACAGACACGGAACCAAAATTTTTCAGGAAGGTCTGAAACGTAAAACGCGAGTAAAAATTTTGATTTTGGAGAACATTTTTTTTCTACCTAGAAAAGTGAAAACAAAGCTTCCGCTACCTTGATAGGAAAATATTACGCCTTATCACTATGTTTACAGCAACAATACTATTAATGACGATGGTACTATTGTGGTAAAAAATGGATTACGGCATTTCCGGGGATCCATGCACAGTTTGAGGTTAATGACAATGATATTCGAGTCATAAATACTGGAGATTTTGTTCAGGTTTCCAGTTCCCATTAGTTTGACATTTTTGGATTTTTGATCCTCACCTCATTTTATTTTAGTTAGCCTCTGATTCCCGAATGTTGGACACTATTGGTTTATTATTTTCAATAATGAACCTTTGGAATCGAGCGTTTTTGTAAGAATTTTATTATTAAGAAACTGAGTTTCCTAAGTATTATCAAGAAACCGAGTTACCTATGTATTACGTAGAAACTGAGTTACCTATGTATTACTAAGAAAGTAAGTTACCTACGTACTATTAAGAAACTGAATAAACTATGGGTTCTCAAAAGTTTTTTCAAAGCCGTTTACATTTTTAAGAGTTACCTGAACTATTTACACCGCTGGGTCATTTAATTCTGACTTTTCCTTAACCAACATTTTACGAACGATTTGACTGATTGAAAGACTTGAAGAATCTGATAATTCTGATGTACCTAGATTATAGCTTCGGACTGTGATTGCGATAAATAAAAGAGACTCTCCTAAACTAAGATTCTCGTATTTTGAAGGAATAAAAAGGTTTCATAAGTTCAAATCACCCTTGGTTTTCTCTCTCCCTACAATGTTTTATCTCTCCCTACAAAGTCGAAATTATGGAAAAAATTCGAAATTCTATAAATTTGAAACTACTTGATAAAGTGTGCACCCACTTCAGGATCTGCCTCAGAGGTCAAAACAAAGGACGTTTACGGGAGAAAAAACATAAAAACCTCCACAAAAATTTATGGAAAAGTTCGAGGACAAAATAACTCCAAATTATGAAATGACCCTTATATAAAGAAGTTTGTTTACCGATCGTAAACAGAGTCGTCGAAATGCAAACCATAGCTCATCATTAACGGTTACAAGTTCACATCAACGAAGAAGACGTCTAGCTGGTCGACATTGCGCTAATCAATGACCTACTCAGCCGTCTAAAGAGGAAAACGCTGCAAATTATTACACAGCGGTTTATTATTTTTCTGTAGAGATCACCCGCCTGCAAAAATCGCATTTTATTAGCTGAAATTTGCCTCACTTTCGTCAATGAACGTTCGCATGTGTTTCACACTCGTGTTTCTGATTCATCATTCGTCCAACGAAGTAACAGAGACAAGACTCTCCTACAATGGCAGAAAGAGCCCCTTCTGAAGACTATGGGAGGGGAGGGGAGGGAGCTGCAGCTTCTTTCTGTCTGTCTCAAGGAACTTGACGGGTGGATCTGATAAATTTCACGATAATTGCTCATTACATCTATTTGATGACGTCCGTGAAGGCAGGAATGGCTGACGAACGAAAATTCAACCTAAGATGGTAGTTTACTTTACTTATACTTTTTCTTTCTTTCCCAGCTTACCCAGCTACTTAACATCACAATCAATGAATGTGGCGGCTTGAATCACTTTGGAACTGTTGGCTATGGGTCACTTCAATTAAAGTGGCTCAAAATTCAGCCATAAAAAATTCCTGACTATCTAAAGTTATTTCATATCCATTTGGATCGATTAAACTCGATGAAATCCTTAGTTGAATACAATGTCGAATTACAGTTCAGGTGATATTGAAACCATAAAAATCAAAAAACTTATTCCTTATCACCTTTGAAAGCGTTTTCTCCAAATGGCACTTGAGGGTGAAAACAAAAAGTGGCTCAGAACTCAGCATCGTAACTCTACACCCTGGATAGCTCCAGGAACTACCAAGGTAAAACATCATTTCATTTCAATCAAACTTGTAATTTACTTGGAATCGCTAAAATCATGGCGAGGAAGCGAATACCTCACACGAATCCGTTCATGAATTGAAATGAGATTTGTACCTTACTTTCCTTCATTGTTCCACATGCATACCTGCATAGGCTGGTACTGCAGCAACTGAAATAAATTGAACAGTATCCCCAACGGCAGAAGAACGTAGGTATGTGCCTAAGAAGGACAATGAAAAGGGTTAGACGGTCGGGAACCGAGAGATTTAATACCAGAGACCAAGAAATATCAGGTGTTTGGAACGATGGAACAGCCCCTATAACTTGTACCCAGGGAATTGGGTTCCCTTAGGTTTTTTCTCTTCCTCCGATCTTTTTTTTTTTCGTTTTACCTTCCCGATGTCAAAGCCGAACAAATGGCAGTGATATGGTGAAATTGTGGGTTTCAAACAATAAGTCAGTTCTGTTGGGGAAGGATGAACTGATTTTTTCCCCTGCAATCTCACCTTTTCAGCGGGACACGATCCCATGGGAGAGTCGGAAAAAATCACGCCGTTCGAGGGAAAATTCATTCCTGTATTTGCCTTCTCCGAAAATATTGCTTCAAAAATGGTTCATTGCAACGTCGCGTTTGTGAGATAAAAAGATACAAATAAATTTCGCTGTAAACTATAATGAAGAATAAAGTCTGTTAAATGAATGAGGCAGGCAACTTCATTCCAAAATTGCACGATTGTAAAGATACTTCGCAACGATTTCCCGTAAAAAAATGGAACCTACATTAGGTCTCACAAAGTGAATGAAGATTAATTTCCTTATGCGAAAAATACCCCAGATTGTAGTTGGGGCCTAGCCCAAGAGCTAAGTTTGCAGTTTAACTCCTGTAGAGAAGCTTAGGTCTAGTTAATTACTCAAACCCTCACCCCAAGACACGTAATTCTCTCCTTGTACAGTCTCCACATTGCATAGTATCCACATAGCATGTTGTCCATGACAAGTAGTGTCCATGCTGGGCGTGTCTAAGCTTTCTACGCATTCTCTTCATTGTTTTCTCCTCCATGCATTCCCCACAAACCAACATGAGCACATTCCAGCATACATCAGCATATTTGGTTACCTCTCTAACAACATCACCAGCTCGCCCTCCACACCATCAAACACTTCTCCCCGAAGAATGTTGCACTGACTTTTTGGACTTTCTATTTCTTCATGTATTTAATCCTGTAAAAATGCAGTTAGCAATTTTTCCCCATTGAAACCTTCAATAATTGATAATTATTATCATACAATGCAATGCCGCAGATCCGTAAAAGTTCACTCGACCTGTGGTCCTAATGATTCCTTCCGCCCACACTGTTCATGGATGGATAACCCTCCTTTCAACAACTGAAATGGTAATAGCAAATTGAAAGCTTCTGCACGGAATCTGCAAGTAAAAACTACCCTTTAACCATTCTATTGACTGTCAATAACATTTCTATGGAGTTCGCCCAATAAGCTAAATGTAGGCATGGATGGATAATCCTCCATTCAACGAGTGAAATGGATATAGGAAATTGGAAAAACTCCTGCAAGCCAGAGTAGACGAAGCGATCCTCGCCCGTTGAATGCACTAGACCGTCAATGATGACTAGGTTTTTGAGGTATTTCAATAAACGGAGTTATTCACAGTTGAGTTGAAAACGATATTTTTCTAAAGAATCAATCTACATCTGGTGAGTGGATTCATACAACTATTTCGTCCTTACCGAAACTTTTAAACTGGATTTTGTGGGTCTCCTCTGAAACCTACATCCTGCTAGACTGTGACATATTTTCATCATTTTTTTAGTGTTATAATAAAAGTAATCATTCATTCAAACACCACCAATCGACAAGGAATCCCCATTTCAAGCCGAGGGTAGAAATAACTGAATAATGAGGAGAGGAGGATGAACTGTTTTACATAATGCCATCCGAAATCAAGCATCATTTGCTCCCCCCAATCGAGAACAAAAATGCGATTTGAGAGGCCTCAATTTTCTAAACCGATATGATTTATCCAGTTCATTGTTTTGGTAGAATGTAAAAGTCTATTTATTGACCGGAATCTGTTTCTACTCATGGCCCAGAAAGCTCACTCGTCCAGAATCGAATTTGAGCCACCATACTCATGCCTTAGGCCAAAAGGCCTCCTTTTCAAAAAATTTCCAAAATCGCATTGAGCTCCCGAACATAAAAGAAAACTTTCTCTGAAAAGTTTAGGGACAGCATGAACGAGGAAAAATTCATCTGCTAAAATTTACCAATATTTTCAATAAATTTAAAAAATCTTTAATATGACAATGCTAAAAACACATCAGTGGCCGGAAATGGGTTAATATGTGTTTTTTTCTCGATTTTTAATGATATATTTATGATGGATCTAAGAGGAAGCCACAATCAGATTGGGGTTCCATAAATCCATGTATCTCATTTATGCTAATTATGTTTCGACAAACCCTTTGGCATAAATCAATTTTTATTTTTGGTAAACTTTTGGCATACCAATTTAAACTTTTGGCATCTCAATTTGAACTTTCGGCAAATCCATAAGTTTTCGACAACTACTGGAGTCCTTGTCCACCTTTATTCCCTCTACAATGTTTAATAAAGTGTTTCTCTCTCTCTCTATCTCTCTGTTAGCACATACTCGGCTGAATAGCTATAAACTGAAACACCATAAGTTTATTGTTTTTTAATCACCCAAGTTGAGCAGGCAGAATATCTTCTCCCCATAATAACATGGACAGAATTAGTTGGTGTGCAAATGATTGGATGAGTGTTGAGCTAAAACAGAATTCGAGAGGCAATAGGTAGTGAGAGATTAATGATGGAAAAACATTTTTTCTTACGCATTGACAGTACTGATGGAGATGAAAATCATAGGAAGCCATCTAGGGGCCTCACAAAAACCCCCCCTTGAAATCGTCATTGGAATCGGACCATGAATTCGTTTGTAATAATGACGAAACATGACTTGCTGCCTTTTCTCCCTGGTAGTGAGTAGGTAAGTATTGGGAGGTGTTAGATAAAAAAGTAAACAACTATTTCAGGTTGAATTTTCGTCCGACTGCCATTCCTGGCATCGCGGAAGTCATTAGCAGTCTTTCAAAGGGAAGATCAGAATCGGTTCTTAAGATTTTGCTCATGGCTTCCTATTGCCTCACTGGGTTGGGACGAGGCTCGAACTCACGTTGTTTCCCGCTGAGATTGGTTCTTATCTCGGCCCCGAAACGCGTCGGCGAACAATCACGGCTACCGGAGCCCCCTACTTTTTTCATAGCTGAGTTACTTGAATCCATTTCTGAAATCATTTGCTTAGTCTGGAGTAGGTATTAGGTTGGTTAGTGGATACTCAAATTCTTCAATTCTTTGGACCACTTCTAAAGAGCGAAATGGTTTGGTACCTGCCACAAAAATTGATCTCGAAGGTTAAAATATTAAGTAATTTATATGGTTCCTCCCTGCGTAACTAATTTAGTTGAAATAAATACACAAAGTTTTTCAGCTCTAAAAATTCTCGTATTTTTTGTGTGGAAATTATAACGGTTGAGTGGTGGGTCAAACGAGATCAAAAGAACACAGAGTTTCATTATGGTTGGAGCATCATGTCAGGAGGTGGCAGGGGTAATCCTTCATTACCAGAGGGTGAAAGAGTTGCTGAGGCAACACTTCGGGGGCCCGAGCAGCATTCAAGGCTTTTTATCAAGAGTGAAGGGTTGCTTGATAAATTTTATTTCACAAAAAGTTTAAAAGGGAGGAGAATGACCCACCTTTGTGGAGTGCAGAGTATATATGGGAATTCTTCTTGTGTAATTATAACTTGGAACGAGAATTGGAGTAGAACGAAAGAGAGGAAACAAAATGCGAGGTAGCAGGTACTATAATATTCATGAACGATGAAGTTAGCTGATTTCTGTTGGCAAAAAATCTAGTATCCAGTCAGAACCACGAGAAAAAAAACAGGTAACGAAGTGGAAGATACGCTTCTATATTTACGATGCAGCCATCAAATTCTAAACAATAGGATACAAATATCGTGGACAAAGGGCGTTATCAGTTTCATCGTACCAGGTGGGTTGTCAGCAGGGGTTTCTGTTATTGGATGAACCCATTCAGGAAATCGAGAACACGTTCCTACCATTCACGAATATATACATTCGAGGCACAAAAAAAAAGAGCAATGGATGACATTTCTGCTGGACAAAGGGATCACACTTCATTATGTCGACGGCTCAAATTACTTCATCCAAATACCTATTCCAATTTAAAAGACAATCAGATAACAATGAGATGAATTTCATGAAACAGAATTATTATTATTATTTAAAATACAACTGTCCAGATTAATGAAATGCTAATGGATCAACTCACAGATAAATGTTGAATTCGTGTAGCAAAACTCAATAAACCGACAACCAACATCATTACACAATAAGTAAATAATGAAATAACTTAATCAATAATTCAACAGCAAAATAAATAATCAAATTGCTAACAAAATAACTAAACAATTCAATCAAAGTACATAGTCTTAATAAATGAAATTGGCTAACCAAAGTTGTAGTAGTAAGTGAAATTAGTTTTCCAAAGTGAAATTGCCCGATCATTTGCTATCTACAAAAGTGTTTTTTCGACGAACTTCTCCAAGGCCCACATTCAACAGAAGTTGTTTAGCTAAACGCCTCTATAGTAAATCTGAAGGAATAAACCCGGCAAGATGGCAAGCGTCTTTCACCAACCCAAATCATCGTTAAACGTCGTTTGAGATAATTGAGTTTTGCTAATCTTGAAATGTCGAGCTAAACGAATGAAAGTTGAACATTTTTTTTTTTTTTTTTTTTTTTTTTTTTTTTTTTTTTATAAGAGTAGGAGGTCTTAATTGAGTTGATATACAAACTCCTTCCACTGCGACCAACAAGATCTATTGTGGAGTGCCTCCAGGCTGTATTAGCCTACTAAGAAGGGTTTACTGAAAACCCCTTCTCCCCACTTTTTGGCAAAGCAGAGAAGATCGGTGTATGCCACCTTAGAGATGGTGTCAGGAGCTAAGACATCACTTCCGAGGATTGTGTATCTAGCTCGACCCAGTGCTTCACAGTGGCACAAGATGTGTTCGACATCTTCCGTTTCCATGTCGCAGAAGCGGCAAATGTCCGTTGTTAGTTTGCCTATCTTCTTTAGGTGATAGCGAAGTGGGCAGTGTCCTGTTAGCAGACCCACAAGAATTCTGACGTCCTTCTTAGGCATAGCTATGAGTTCTTTAGCCCGTTACTTAGAGAACGTCACAAATAGTTTTGCCTGTCTCAGGCCTGGGAGGTTCTGCCAGTATTCTACTCGCTCATTTCTTTCCCAGTTGTTAACCACATTCTGTAAGCAGCTTTTGGTGGTTCCCAGGAATGGTTCCGGCCCAATTGGCAGGGACTCTGAGCCTCTTTTCGCAAGACGATCAGCAGTTTCATTACCCTCATGACCCTCATGTCCAGGAATCCAGAGTAGGGTGACCTGGTTGTCCTGGGCCACAGTTTTGAGGGTATTCAGGCATTCCCAGACCAGCTTCGAGGTTATAGTGTATGAAGCAATGGCCTTCAGGGCAGCCTGACTGTCTGACAAGATGTACACTTTGGCTCTGTTGATATGCTTATTCAGCATTTCCTCAGCGCACAGTTGAATTGCATGGACCTCTGCCTGAAAGATTGTGGCATTTGTCCCGAGAGACTTTACAAGGCTGGCCGTAGGGCCTTTAATGCCTATGCCAGATCTTCCACACATGACTGATCCATCTGTATACCACACAAGAGAGCCCGGTGCAAGGTTGGGCATCCCCTTTTTCCAGTGGTCTCTATCACTAATGACCACCTTGAAAGGTATTTCAAAGTTTTGTTTTTCTATCATAAGATCAGAGACTGTCAGAGCCATTCCACCTTCATATTTCTCAAGAATTTTGTGGTGGTTAACCCTGGATCCCAGTCTTATGTATCCCAGCCGTAGCAGCCTTGCAGCCCCTAGAAAGGCCACTCTTTGTACATGGATAAGTAGCGGCGAGAGGTCCAAAAGTACCTCCATTGCTGCGGTAGGGCAAGTGGGCATAGTGCCAGTGATTCCCAAACATGCTTGCCTTTGGACTTTGTTAAAAATCCTCTGGACAGCTACTTGGTTGGTTTTGGGCCACCATACAAGGGCAGCATAGGAGACTATAGGCCTGATGATGGCTGTATATAACCATAGTATCATTTTTGGCTTTAGTCCCCAGGTTTTGCTAAACATTCTTTGTCCAGCCCATAGGATGTATCTTGCCTTGTTGGCAATCTTTCCTATGTGTGAGTTCCATGTTAATTTATGGTCCATGGTAACCCCCAGGTACTTAACTTCCGTTTTAGTGGATAGTTTTGTTCCACCAAAATTAAGCACCTTGAGGTTCAGCTTACGCCTGTTGGAAAAAGGTACCAACACTGTTTTATCTGGGTTCACACGTAAACCCTCTGCTGTACACCACTTATGGATGATGTGTAGGGCTCTATGCATTCTGTTGGATATGACACAGTCGAATTTGCCCCTTACAATAATGGCCAAATCGTCTGCATACCCTATTGCATCAAAGCCCTCCTCCTTAAGTTCAAGGAGAAGAGAGTCAACTACAAGTAGCCATAGTAAGGGGGAGAGTACTCCCCCCTGTGGGCATCCTCTTGAAGGAATGACTGCAAGGGAACTCGCCCCTACCTCAGAGTATACGATCCGCTTGTTCAGCATGACCTTGATCCATTTTACTGTTTGAGGATCAATATTCCTTTCGTTCGCGGCTTTCTCTATTGATTCATAGGAGGTGTTATCAAAAGCACCTCCTATGTCCAGGAAGCAGCCGAGCGCTAGTTCTTTAGCCTCCAGAGTTCTCCAAATCATGTCCACCAGCTGATTCAGGGCAGTCTCTGTAGATTTGCCCTTCTGGAAGGCATGTTGGGATTTCTGTAGAGGTCTTATGGAAAGACATTCTTGTTTTATATTTATATGAACCACTTTTTCCATAACTTTCAGTAGGAAGGATGAGAGGCTGATGGGTCGATTATCCCTGGCCCGAGACAAGTTTTTACCGGCCTTTGGGATAAAAACGACCTTTACCTTCCTCCACGCTTCAGGGATGTAAGCGAGTTGGTAACTAGCCCTAAAGACCTTAACTAGGACCGGAATGAGCACCCCCATACCATGCTGTAGCATGGCCGGAATCACCCCATCCAGTCCAGGAGCCTTAAAGGGCTTAAATGAGCCAATGGCCCATTTTAGCTTTTCAGGTGTCACTAATTTCTTTGAAGCACGTATTACCCAATTTGGAGGGTGACAGTAGACTGGAGCAGTTTGTTCCAGATTCCCATCAGGCAATATGCGAGAGCCAGGAAAATGCGTCTCCAAGAGCACTTCCAGGGTCTCCTTAGCACTCTTAGTGAACACCCCATCTGTCTTTTGGATACAGCCCAAGGGCATGGGCCTCTCCTTGGAAAGAATCTTCTGAGTTTTGGCCACGGTCGGCTGGTCCTCCATGCCCTCACAGAAGTCTCTCCAGGATTTTCTCTTGGCTTTTCGCAAGGCTTTGTTGTAAGCAGTCAGGGCTGTGGTGTAGGCCTCCCATGCCCCACTGCTCTGTTGAAAAGTCTCCTCGTTGTTTTCCTGAGCTTGTTTAGCTCATTATTCCACCATGGGACGTTTCGGTTTGTTGTTTTGGTTTTAACCGGACAGCATTCCTCATAGCTACTGTGAATTGCTGCATTTACAGAGTTTACAACTCTCTCCAAATCTGCAGTTGTTTGGATTACCACATCCATCCCAGCGAGCTCGTCCTCCAACAGGGCTCGATATAGAATCCAATCTGCATTTTTGGGGTTTCGGTATGTTTCACTATATGTTCGTGAATTCATAAGCTCAAAGGCTATTATTTTGTGATCTGACATTGAAATTTCATTCAGAACCTGCCAGTCCTTTATTCTTGCAGCAGAGAAAGGACTGGCAAAGGTAATATCCAGAACTTCACTTCTAGCTCTAGTAACAAACGTAGGAGTTGACCCCACATTTACCACCACCGATCCACATGCTGTTAGAAAGTCAAACAGTGACTCACCACGCATGTTGGTGTCTGTGCTTCCCCAGACAAGGTGGTGAGCGTTTGCATCACAGCCAACCAAGTAATGGAGGCTATTTTCCTGGCAGTATTCCATCATTCTCTTTACTTCTAGTGGAGGAGCACACTCTTCATTACCAGGAAAATAGGCGCTCGCCACTACAGTGCGGCGAACACCCTCCCCAACTCTCTCCTCTAGGACTACTGCCACCAGATCTCTGGAAATAAATTCATACATTGGTAAGAATTTCACTGTGTTTTTTATGAGAATAGCGGCTCTTGGCCGTTCAACAGTGTTACAATAGATCAGCCTACCTGTGGTCGAAGAGAAGCCTTTTACGTGCCCCTCTCCTACCCATGGCTCCTGCACCAGGGCAATATCACACCCCCTCCAGGCAAAGTTCCTACCCAGGACTGCCGTGGCAGCCCGGGCAGTGTGAAGATTTACCTGGAGGAGGCGTAGATTAGAGGGAGTCACTTCTTCCCTCTACTCCCCCTCCCTTTCTCCTTCTCCTTCTTCTTCTTCTTCTCAAGGGGTTGGGGGAGAGGTTTTTTAGACTTCCCTGCTCCTCCTTGAAGCGGAGGTCGGAAATCTTTGAGTGGTTTTGCAGGGGGTTCCGACCCAGTGGGTGTTTCAGATCCCCCAGACTCACTCACATTAAGCATCTCCAGGTTTAAGGTTGCATGCTCGAGGGCAGCATCCTCCTGGAGCACTGGGTCCTCGTTGGTGGGAGTTTCCACTTCCTTGGACGCAGCCTTCTTCTTTTCAGAATTCTTCTGAGGTTCTTTATTCAGGAGCCTCGGACGAATAGTACCCCTTGCTAATTTTATGCTGACTTCTGGGTTGCTCTCCAGAATTTCTGCAGACTCAGCATCAATTAGAAGGGTCATCAAGGTCGACAATGCTCCTTCACGCTTGCGTGAGAGGACTCTCCACGACTCTACATTCAAGCCTCTGTTCTGTCGTGCGAGAAAGTGAAAGATTCTTTCGTTCGTTTCTTCCGCGCATTTTGGAAGGAACGCTGTGGCTACCCTGGGCTTTGGTAGATCCTTGCCATCAAGGATCTTGAGGTTTCCTCCATCCCAGGGTTTGCAGGAGGGGATGAAGCTTTTGAGCCAATTAGATGATTCCTCATCTATACATCTCATGCAAAGCCATCCCCTTCTATAAGATGTCTCTGAGAAGCCAGGTTTCGGACCATCTAGGTCTAGCTCGAAAATGGCCTCAACAATACTCTCTTGTATCAGGTTCATCTGCTCCGATGTGAGGAAAACAGAAGGATAATTTGCGTGGAAAATACCCACCTTGATTCCCTGTGCCACTTCATTATATTTACGCTTTTTCTTGGGGGCAGGGGCATCAGAGTGGGTCCTCCTCTTCTTATCCTTCCGTTTGTCAGGAGTAGTGTCCGCTGAGTCCCCAGCTTTTTTTCTTTTCATGGGGGCCTCAAGGGCCTGCTTGATGGCAGATTCTATTTCTACTCCCTTGCGGATTAGAAATACATACCTACGTCTCTGGGCGCTATTTCCAGAGGCGATAATGGGTGGGAGCCCCTGATTCAGGGGCGTAGTTATTTCAACTGGATTCTCAGGTGTCGGGTCTTGCTTCTCCGAGCCCGAGTCCAGCCTCTTAGCGGGGCCGGACAAGGTCTCAAGGTCCACAATTGCCGACTCCGAGCTTCCAGATTGAACAGGGACCCCACATTGCAGGGTCCCCGAGTTGGATTGTTCTTTGGAGACAGAGACTGCTTCAGGGTCCATCAGCTCGGGCTCCCCAGGCAGCGTCTTAGCGGTGCCCCCTGGACCACCCTCACCAACTTTTCCCTCCACAACCTCCATCCCCTCAGCCTGACCAGCCGGAGGTGGACTCTTGAGGAGATCCTCCTCCAACTGATCCGAAAGATTTTTTTTTTTTATTTTGTTTTGTTAAATTTAAAGATTCCATATTGATTAGATTAATATGAACGGGAATTAGTGAAACCACCAGACAGTGCCCTTTGTGACTGGTGGGGACTTACTTAATACTCATGGACTGGCCAGGTCCATGAGGCACCGTTTGCGACACAATAACCCTTGTGCCATCCAGCCCTGGACACGGTAGCTCACGTCACGGCTTGGGACTGGGGTAGGAAGGGATGGGATTAAGAATGGAAGTGGGTTGCAGGGTGGTGAGTGGAAAGTAGAGAAAGAAGAGCCCCAATATCTCCTCCACCTCACACTCCTCCCTCGTTAGTTCAGAAAGGGCCCTCTGAGCGGGGGCCCACACTTTAACAGGGGACACCACGAGAAGGTGAGGGTAGGAGTTGGGTGGTAGAGGCTATATCTTGCGCATTCCACCCCTTTGCCCCCCAAGTTGAACATTAAGACGTATTGGGGCGTTGAATAGAAGCGTTGAATAACAACCACTCCCGCGCTTTCTATCAGTAGATTCCCTCCTTGTGTACCTTCATCAGTGTCAGTTTTTCGAATTCCTTCGTTTTTTTATTTTGCTGATTCCTGTGGTTTGTTTCGAGTTTTCCGGTTCATGTCAATTCCTTCGCTCTATTTTGCTGATTATTCTCATCACCTACCTATTGAGTTATTACACATTATCACTTTGAGCTACAACGAGCGCAATGACTCCAGTATTTCTCCTGACTCAAGTACCTTTCTTGATGTATCCTAGTGAAACACAGTGACAGCCGCCTTGTTTTAAACGGTAGGAATGAACTTCAGTAATTTAAATGATTACCCATGGATGTAAACTCGAAGAAGAGGGCCCCCAATTTCACCCCAATAGAAATTTATTTTGGTCGAACTGGTCTTTTTGTAAAATGGTCCATTTGTATAATTCGTCCATGTATGTTTGTATAGAAACAACCAAGGAATGGAGGTCTTCGACCGTTTAACCCATTTCAAGCCAAGGGTGGAAATAACAGAGAAGTGAGAGAAGGAGGATGAACTCTTTTACAAGATGGCGGCCGAAATAAGCCATGGTTTTTTATAATAATAAATAAGCCAAATTTTATGAATTTTACATTTTAATGGGATTTAAGAGGCCTCAGTCTTCCAAATCGATGTGACTTATCCAATTCATTGTTGTTGGTAAAATGCGAAAATCTATTTTGAGGACCGGAATCCGTTTCGACTCGTGGCCCAGAACGCTCAATCGCCCAGGATCGAATTAGAGTCACCATAATCATGCTTTCGACCAAAAGGCCTCCTTTTCAAAAAAAAAAATTTCCTAAGTCGCATCGAGCTCCCGAATTTCGAAGATTTTTTTTGACGAGTATAGGAACAGCATGAATGAGGAAAAATTCTTTTACGAAGATTATCAACTATTTTCAATCTCTAAAAAAAGTCGATGCAAAAACGCATCAGTGGCCGGAGTTCAAACTCGTAAATCGCTCTGGTGAAAGACAATTATTGCTAAACGTCGATTATCTCTCGCCTCTTTTGGTTTATACTCGTTTCTGCTGTTTGATGAAAGTGGGCATAAGGAAGCCTGGTTTAGGACGTCTACCCATAACCCAAAAATAAAAATAAAATCGTTATAGGTGCGTGAATAATTAATAGTTTGACAGTCAAACAACGATTGTACGGTGAAATGTTTTAAAATTACCTTGTTGATTGACTGAAAAGTATCGTACTTTTTATGAATGGCCGTGGAAAAAACGATGAAAGTGTAGGAGCTATTTCCAAGTTTGATGTACCACTTGAATATTTCATGTCATGTACCGTGGGAGGGCGGTACTAGGAGGCACTTGCTAGTGTAAGTCGTTTTATTAATCGCGTTCGAGATTCTCGGATCGGTGACAGGACGGCCGGAGGAGTTTAATAATGGACCCGGACTCGCGTTCGGAATCAAAACAAACAAATTAGAAGGGCTAACAAATGTTAAGGACCGCCAGACACAAATAAACATATGACGAGGGGCATCCTCCAACATCGTCTGTATTTATTTTTAAGCACCCGCATCCGTTCTTTCCAGTCGTATTTTTAGTTTCCTTTTAGAATGAGGATTTCGCTCATTCAGTCACATCTCCGCTGTGAGGGTGCGCGTTTCGAAGGTGGTGTGTTTCTGGATCCTGCATTTATTTATGAGGAACGCCGAATTTATTCACGGTTAGTCTTACAGCTAACACGGTTTTTAGCATCGGAGACATCATGAATGTTGTTTTGCCTGTCCTGTTTTCGCTAAAACCACAGTTGATCTTTCGAATGAATTTGAGGTCGAATCTTTGTGTCTGAACGATCGAGGAATGAAGGGAACAGTAAATTATTTTGATCTCATTCACAATGTACAATCTTTGATTGATCATAATAATTGTATAGTGTTTTACCGGGTATTTTGCTACTATTGTTAGAATATAGTAATACACATTACAATCCTCTGATAATGGTGTCGATATTGTGTCAGCCAAGCCTTCTCTTTCTATAAATACACTACATTGATAGGATTACCTTTCAAATCAGATTGACACCATATCAGCTCGTCGCCCTTCCTTAAAATAACTCACTAAATCGTCTAGCTAACGGTAGGGAGTCATGTTGAGTAAGAGTAGCAGTATTTTTGTAAAAGGTATCACAATGTAAGAGAACAGTTTGCACCAGTTCCTTTCTTTCAATTCGCGTACAGTAGTCCTTCCAACAATGTGAAACACTGTGAAGGTCGAAAGTTACGTCGAAATTGAAGGATTGGAGACTTAAGTATTATTATAATAGTTTGAGTTACTATGTTACTAAATCATTCTATGATTTAATTTAGAACGAAATGTGTCCTGTTTCTTAATATTTCATCGTTGACAGAATGACAACGAACCAAACGCGAAAGAGTGTAGCCACGATAGCTGGGGCGAGCGTTGTTTGGCGGCAAGATTTGGACCGACTTCTGCGGGGGTCGCGGGTTCAAATATCATCGCCGGCAGCGTGCGTCTCATCGACCCCCTCATCCCAACCCAGGGCTGTGAGGCAATGAGAAGCCATTAGCGAAATCTTCAGAACTAGTTCTGATTTTCCCTTTGGAATACAGCTGTTGACAGCCGCGACGCCTGAAATGGCAGTCGTACGAAAATCCAACCTCAAATGGTTGTCTACTTACATGGAAATGACGGCTAATATCCTCCGTCTTTCAAATGGATAAAAATCCATTTCTTTAAAATAACACTGGACCGAAAAATACCAACCTTAGAATCAGAACACAATTAATATTTTTGGTAAAATAAAGTGGCTCGTACAAGTATAGCACATGTAAATACTACTTATTCATAATATGAGAGATCTTCTCGTTCATTATTCCTTCTTCTCATTCCTGGCCTCTTATGCTTTGAAGTCGGTCACAACCAACTTCAGAAACTGGTACTTCAGGTACTCAGCTAGTTACTAGTGACCTGTCAATAACTAGTGTCTTCAACATATCACGACCCTTGAACAATGTCTAAGAGTGTTTCTCCGGAAACCGTATAGAATAGTCGTGATGGAACTCCGGGTCATTAAGAAAACACACACCGGTCTTGAAAGGAGACGTTGCTAATGGCGGGACACTGGGAAGACGAGGGTGTAAATCACCCGGCAGCAGGTGTTGAGACCTGATATTGAAATATAAGGCGTATTAGCGCTAGATTGGCTCTCAGCACGGCACCATTCCCTCCTAGGGCTCATCAAGTGTGCTCGTTTCTTTCTCATTGTGTTTGTAATGGCATCTCCTTCAACGACCCATTCCCATCTTTTCAAAAGAGAACGAGAATGGGGGTCCCCCCACAAACGACCAGAACGAATACCTGAGAACCGATGTCCTTCGGAATTCTTTTCGTGGAGGGTACGGCGCAATGGATTCCCGCATGGATCCTTAATCAATAGTATCCGAGGTAGGAAGACCAACTTTGCTCGAAATGGGCGGTAATCTTCATTCTCAATTCATTCGATACAAAATTTGCATTTATTGTTGCTGAAAATTTCCGGATAACTGTTTTTTGACCCCAAACTTTTGAATAAACTAAAAACAACACTCTGAACTATTAGCAGCAACGAACAATTCCCCGAAGTTCCTTATGCCATCTTTGTCAAAGGGTTCCATTACGCGCGGAGTACAAAATAACAACGTTACTTCTTTATCAGCTGATACCGGAAAGTATCTTATGCTCGATAACATAAAGAACTTAGTATACCAACCATAAACGAATTTATATCATATTTCTGTATAAATATAATTCATGCTAAAAATTGTGAGTCTATTTCAATAGGTTTATTTTCCTTGAAAATTCGCCTAAAGCCTTGTGAACTGTGGTGAGTGTAGGTGTTCTCAGGATCAGTTCAGTTATATTACGGTGGACTTCTGGAGTGCGACAAGTGGCACTTGCAACCTTCGGAAATTGACAGAGTTTTCATATTACATTAGTTTCATAGTAACGAAATCACAATATTATGGAAAAAATAATATGATGGTAATAAGTTGTAACTTGGTGCAATAAAGGATTTATAAAGAAAACTAATCATGATAGCAGACTTTTCCACAGTCTCTGATCCTCATTTGAGCCTTCAAACACTAACAAGTTTTTTTTAAAATTAATGATTGCGCAAATGATTTGGCAACATTTTCATCTAAAATTCCAATGAGGAAGATAGTTGGTTGTCTGGTCTCTCATGAACCCAATCGCAATCAGACCGTCGGCAGACAAATTGATTAAAAAAGCGTAATTTTTTTTGTATCTTGTGGTGACAATAATCTGTAAATCATTCTAGACTCCGACTGAGACACCCCTCACCTTTTCATAGAAGTATAATTATCAAATATCAGCTCTAATCGTGCGGTCACGTGCATGCAATGCAAACAATCGTTTTGATCGTGTAGGTACCACTTTTTCTCCACTCAGTGCACGGGAATATCATGGTGGAACGCCTCATGCTCACCCCAGGATTTGCTCGCTCGCCCGAAAATTTCCTACGAACTGGAAATACTTATTTAACCGTGAATAAATAAATCAGCGAGCCGTGTCCGCTTTAAATTATGCTCGTTAGTACGGTTAAGTGCTTCGAAAATATCGTTTGTTCCGAAATTTACTGATTTTTTATGAATCAATGCTCGCAGGATTATAATTAGCGCATTCTTAATTATGAGCCCTCGTTGTAATTGAAATAAATATATAATTTGATCCTTAAGGTTTATAATTTTTCCATTTATACATAAATGTAACCATTCTGCAGCATTTTGATTATACAGCCGGGTATTTGAACCGTAAAACATGTTTTAGGAGGGGAATTATGAACGTTTCTCTTTTTTCTCTTTTCGTATCGTTAGGTATATAAATAATAAACCAAATAACGTGGGTACTTAACAGATTTTTCAGTGGTACGAATATAACACAATATCAATCGCCCATTGTATACTTACATTACAAAAAAAAAAAAAAAAAAATCCAACTTTTGACACAACAATTGAAATGAATTTGAAAATCTTACACAAAATTGTTTTCTGCGAGCTATGGGTTGATGATGTTTAAACATTTCGTTGTCGTAATGTAATTTAATTTAATTAATTTATTACTGAAGGAAGATTATAAGGAGGCGGGAGCTGGTGAGAAAGGGTAGTAAGAGCTAGGGGACGTTATGATATTTAAGAGTAAAGTTTTATGAGGGTTGTGGAGGCAGTATGGTTATTAGGTAAGTTGTAACCACGATAGCCCTGGGGGATCCCGAGGAACCTCTCAGAAGGGCGAAAACACCCTACAACCATCCACGTGGAGTTGGTATGGGTTATCTTACATTTTCCGGTACTGATCATGCATCGTTGGAGTTTGAGGTTTGAGCTCGTTACTTTTATGTTTGGTTCTGTCTAATTGAATCTGTTGGTTAGTTCAAATGTATTACCTTAAATTGTGCCGAATCTCTTAATGGCCAAGAACAATGAGCTACACTGTGGTGCCTGAATGACAAAACTCCCAAACTTTCAAGTCCTTCAATGTTAATGTCTCTAGTGCTATTGGTTTATCATTTTCAATAATGAACCTTTGGAATCGACGAAGAAATTTTTTTTAACCCCCCTTCCCCCCAATTTGTTGGTTTACGTTTCAAGGTACGTAGAATCCAAAAATCGAATAAAAATTTGACATGCGATCGATGTTTTTCTTCAAGTTGGTTGGTGGTAACAATGGCAAAGCCGTGTCTTTGCAGACGAGTGATCTATATAGAAAAAAATAAACCTTTGTGTAATAACTTGCAGCTTTTTCATTCGTAAATATCTATGAACTAAGGATCCATAACGGACTTCAAATTTCTTCTCATTTAGGTCTTCCACTGAATTTATCAACCTCTTTTATGAATGACAGAAAACACCCTATATCATATATTATTTTACCTAAATTACCATCCTTCCAATTTTTCGTACACATGCTTTTCATTACCTATAGTTCATTGACGTAAAACAACAAGTTTGATTAAAAATAGAAAGCTACTGAACAACGTAAATTACAGTTTAATACTTATTAAAACGTTTCTCGAAAATCATGACAATTATAGGCTTTTGAACCACTCACACTTCCCTATTCGTTCTGCTTGGTCTCAAATCAATCTTCTGGTACTGAAGAATCATGTTTGGTTCCTGAGTACCTATGTATTGTGGGATTATGCTGAAATGGTGCGGTCGCATTCCTATTCATTTTTCGGAAATCTCGCTGTTTCCGAATATACCCTATGTTATTAAAAGTACTAGTAACATTGTTGACAAAAAACCACAAAAATGCACAAGATTATTGTTCATGATTCAATCATTAAGCGCGTAGGTATTACCACAACATTTACAAATATAGGAAACATTGAAATAATAATAAAATTATAGAAATAAAAATAAAATAAATAATAAATAAAAACAAAAATATAAAATAATAAATAATCAAAATAAAAATTATGATATATTAATTTTTGTTTTTTACCTCCGTAAATGAGTAGGTACAATCGCAATCAGCATGATATTTTCTATCAAAGTTGAGTTGGGTCGAAGTTTTGATGTGGGCTGCTTTCGTTCAAATCACCTTGTCTGGTGTGGCAAAGATTCGTCGGAATTTCTGGAGCTCTCAGCTACGCCTCTTATAACCTAGTTAGTTCTATCTTTTGGTTGTACTGTAGAGCGCGGAAACTGTAAGCAGCGCCGTACCGATGGTTCATAGGTGCCTCTTTGTGGACGCTGCTTCTGTCCCTGTTGTTATAGATCGCTAAGTGGAAAAGCACTACAATCAAGACAAAGAACATGACTTTATGCGTGTAAAATGTCATCTCAAACACCGTTATCGCTTCTGAAGGCATCGGTGCGTGTAAGGACCGTCGTAACGACTTCAGTTCCCCACGGCCCAACGTTTTTTTCCCGAAACTGGCATTTCTCCCCGAAAATTATTGCCACTTCGTCTTTGCGAGTAACCTTTTTTATCCTTCGAATCACTGAATCCTCTCGTCATTTAAAAACCAACCCTCCCTTTGCTATCACGCGCTGGTGCCGACCCCAAGGTGTTCAGGACAACCTAACTTCTTCCTCTCCTCTTTTCACACTTTGCCGACAAGGTAAAAAGGTTGATGCTCGCATTACGAGAGCTTCTTACCGGGCTTTTATTGCTCCGTTGAATATTCCATTTCCCCCACCCTCAACTTCAGTTTCTTCTCTCTCTTTTTATATCACGAAAACTCGAATTACTTGCGAACTACGTGTTTTCACCTCGAAGGGTTTCCGGCGAAGCGAGGGGGTTAACGACGTTTTTACGAATGTTCAAAACTTCCTAACGATCAGGTTGCTCTCAATAAGGTGAAGTGAAGTGTCATATATCTAGCACTTTATGCAGTAATTTTCAGGTTGAGCTCTATAATGTGGGACGAGAGGCACATAAACTCCCCATCACTTCCTATCTTAGTTGAAGGAATTTTTCTATTACTTTCCTTCTATAGGGTAGTTGCATTGTACGGAAGTTCGTATTTTTGACTTCAGATTCAAATTTAAGGATAGTTGGCAATTTCCCGAGAACCTCCGGTATCCTTCATGTCCCTAAATCTCAGTTTCTACCCAACGTTTCAGCTATTTTTTTTTTGTCAAAAATATTGTATTTTAAAACTTTGACCTAGGAAATTTCGTTATATCAACTTGGGGGAACTGCAGGCGATTTGGAACATAGAAGAAAAATGCCGTTTTTGAATTATAGGATTAATTTGGTCTACTTGCCGCTGTAATTGATTCCGCCGTGTGTTTGGTTTTTGCTCTCTCTCTTGATTTATGCAATGGCACGAAGAAAATGAATCCAAAAATCGTCGGATTGAATTACTTGAACAAGTCACCGACAACGAAGTCATTCTTGTCTACTTGGAAACCCGTCGATTTAGAAACCCTCAACCAAATGGACTCGAGAATTTATCAAAGAAGGAAGAGTGAAGAAAGCGAGAGCAGCAAATAGACTCGAGAAAAATATATTTATGATGAAAAAGAAGGTGACGGTCGATCTTTTATACGGAACGGGTGTCCACTAGCTGCCCTTCCGAACGCGACGCTCTTTTAATTACAGAATTTTTTACCTCTTCCCCTTGATATCCCCAGTTTTCAGTTCGAAATTCCTTTCAGTTACTCCGTATTTCCATAAGGAAATACCGTTCTCATTTGGTTGGCGGAAGAGCCGATTACAGCTCTGACCTTACCGGCAAAAATCATCACTCGATAGAGCGCGTTGAGATCACTGCAATAGAGGAAGATTCAAGTCATAAAGATTAAAATAAGAATGAAAAATAATGGTGATGATTAAAAAACAATAAATATATTTTTCAGCCTCCGTTTGTTTGAATTTCTTTTCTAATTTCGTAATATTGAAGCATAGTTTTGTTGTGTCAACGCGTCTTGTTACGCAGCAAGATAACGATTCTACAACGGGTGTTCATAAGTACGTACAGATTTACTCTCACTGGCATTTTGTATAAAACTTGAGAAATTTGAAAATACGCCGATCATAATCCAGAACTAACTAAAACTGTACAACCAAGTCTTCTAGCCATTTTGGACTCGTGGGGTTCAGTTGTGGGGTTGCACATTAACCGCGGTTCCAGAACAATGAAATTAGATGTGAAGATGCATAACCTCAGAAACGTTCGATTACATAAAGAACTACATGTAGCAATGAAGTCATCTATTTACAAGCCATAGTCCATCACATGCGGTAATTAATTCACGTCAACGAAGATGCCATCCAGTTCCTCGACTTTTTGAGATGTCTAGAGAGAATAAAGCCTCATGAGCCAAGTTGGTTGTAGGTGTTGCTACGCTGAATTTCTCGATTGCGACAAGTGGCACTTATAACCTTCAAAAATTGACAGAGACATAGTTAAATACCTGCATAATATGCAGGTATAAACATAATAGGCATAAAACGTGTTATGTTTTATAACAACGAAATCACAATATTATGTTAAAAAAGTATAATGCTAACAAGTTGTAACTTGGTGCAATAAAGAATATTTTGAACGAAAAAAAAAAAACATTCAGAAGAAGTTTCTCCGATTATCAGTCTTATGTCGATTGACATTTTTTTTTTTTTCCTTTGGTTTGTTTAGGAAAAAGAAAATACCAAATTAATCCGGGAAAACCAATACCTCTCCATCAAACCTAGCTAGTTTTGTTGACACTGGTTTATTCAAAGGATGACCATTCGAAGCAGGTGAGAGGGCTTCCTTACGAATAGGAGTTGTAGTGGAACGATAGGAAACAACCATTTATATTGAAAGGACTTCTTGAGCAGATCTATAGAGCTCCAGCTCACTCGACTGCCTCTTTCTTGGAAACTTGCGAGCCCGGAATTCAATGGAGAGCAAACTTTTAGCTGACTAAACTTCGTCACTAGAGAGCAGTGTTCTTTTCCTCTTCTTTAACCCTTTCTCGACAGTTTTGGAACATATAGTTGACGTTAGCATTCCCCTTACCACCAGTGTCTTCTAAGCAGAAACTTAACATGTGAAGTTCTAATGGTACCGCGAACTTCAAAGCTCTACTTTTCTTCGAGAAAAGTGACTATTAACGATGGGATTGATTTACTCCTTGTTCCTGAGCTCGAGTATTCACAAAAAGTAGCTTAATCTTTGTTCCGACTGGCCAACTTATTTTTCTTCGTCCAGAATTGAAATTTCTGTTTCTAATTATTGGTTTTTCAGCACATATTCCTGGTACAAGGCTTTATTAGTTGTAATATTGTTGCTGTCGGTCAGCTTGCTCACTTATAGCTGATAGAGCAATAAATATCTCGTTCACCTAATTTTGGTTTATTATTTTCAATAATGAATCATTGGAATCAACCAAGAAACAATTTTTTTAACCCCCTCAAAATTTGTAGGTTTACGTTTCAATGTTTGTAGAATCTGAAAATCGAATACAAATTTTGCCGTCCGTCTGCCGTACGCGGCACTTTCCTTAGTTCCCATGAACCGATTTAGATGATATTTGCTGTATGGGCTCCAATTGGGGTCTAGTTGTGCCCCGAAGCTTTTGGTTGATGTCAGTCATTTCTAAGGGTTGAAAAATAAGGGGTGTCATTTTGAAAACGCCCTAGTTCAAAAACTTTTGACATTAGGGTGTTGTTTTTTCATCAATTGAAATAGTATTGAATGTTTAGGTCAAACCGTTCGCTCCCTAAGAGAACTGAAGCGTTGGACTTACGTTATATCAGAAACACGAGTGGGAATGGCCTCCGTTCAAATTTTAGCTAACCAAAATGCTTTTGTTGTTCTTATCTTTGAGTTGTGCTCAGTTTTGCATCCTTAGCAACCAGTAATCAAATTTCTATTTTCCAAAACTCTTTATTCCTCCGAATTGAATGTGTAGCGTATTCATAATAACCTAGATTGTGAAGCAAAAATATGGTTGGTAGGTATAGACAGTGGCAAAGCTGAATTCTTTGCAGGCGAGTTATTTATACAGAAAAATAATAAACCTTTGTGTAATAATTTGCAGCGATTCAACTCACCAACTGAATAAGCCCCACATCTGCCTAAATCCTCAATTGCAACTACAGTTTGTTCACCTCAGTTTATTCCGATGAAATTTGCAGGCCACATAATTCTCCATTTTCCAGCCAGTAAGATCAATAGTAGCCTCTGTTTATTTTACTAGTGAATTCCGACTATCACCAATTTCTTGAGATGTTGGATTACCACCTTTTAACCCTTAGAATGATTCTTCACATTGTTCCATAAACTCGTGATCATCACTTTGTGTATAAAACAGTAGACGAATTAACTTCTATAGATATTCATTTATATTTATTCTTTGAGCAGTTCATGATTCAAGCGATGAACGGATCAACATATTATTTTGATAGTATTGCATTTGCTTATATAGTATAATATAAATTATTGTTAATAATAATTATTATAATTATCTATATCGCCACCAAAGGGAGGTCAGATTCATTACTCATGCTCCATTGCCTAGTCCATGGAAGATTTCTGTCTATAAATGCTTGGTAGGTATCATCTTTTAGAAAAGGAAAGGGTCTACTACCAGAAACTATACCATAGAGAAGTAGTACTTTGAACACCGTTTCCTTTCCTATTTGCGTATCATAAAAAAATGTAGTGTAGCAGACTGTCCCAGTACATACTGAATCCTCAGTGCTATTATAGAAAACAGTATTTCTTTAGTCAATATTAATTAATCTTTCTCCCTCTTCTAGGTTCATTTCCTATCAGATTTCATATAAATCAGAGACTGGTCCAGAGAACTCGTGAACGTTTCATGATATGATACGGAAGGTTTTAAGGTGACCACAGGCCTAAAAACGTGTAGTACGGGATACTGAGGGGACACGAAAAGAGAATGAACGGCATATCCCACCCTCCAGGCGAGGTAATAAACCAAGTCCCAGCGTTTAGTTTTAGAGCTCAAGTCCCCCACGACCACTATTCACCCCGTCCAGTCTTTTCTCCTTCGTCTTCTGCTTCCTTTCTCCTCCAGAATCCTAGCTTCTGTGTCGTGCTGACCAGCCATTTTCTCTCTCTCTGTTGAGATTCTCTCTATCTGATCTTTATTTCACACTAGTATTTTTGAGCTGACGACATTTTCTGCGGTTGGAGTGAAAATTCTGGATTCACTTAGTTAAATCTATTGAGGCTCTAGTCTTCTAATTAACCAACGGCCATTAGTTGGTATAATGAACCGGTTCCCTCAGATCACCGAAGTTAAAGCCAATCGGGCCTGGAGATTATCTGGATTGGTGACTGTTTGAGGGTCTTGATAATTTTTCTTGCCTGAATCTTTTGACTCTGGTGAATCGATAGCTTTCCTACGAGTGAGCACGATTTTTCTAGGTGGAAAACCGACTGAGTAACATTTCCCTAATTACTTTTTTTTTTACGTGAATTCTCATTGAACATTTTCTATTATGTTTATAAAGATGTTTGTTTGCTAGTATCGAATGTTTGTATGATTGATATTCGATTTTTTAATCCGATGTATCTTGAAACGTCTGCCAAGTGGGTGTGGCACATAGCTTCCTCGTATCCATAACCCGATTGTATAGATTATCCGATGCATAGTAGTTAATCTCAAAACATCAATGTCGAAGTTACCTTCCACTACCCTCGTAGGGGACCATCTACACCTGATCTGAACAATCCTGAGAAATTTCGTCGAAATCGAACGGAAATTTTAGAAGTTGGGACTGTGACAAGGGATTGACGTTTGCGTATGCGCAGCAACTACTATTAGTCTGGGGGAGATGATTTTAATGGGGGATCTTCTACACGGAAATCATAACAATCCTAGAAAATTTCATCAAATTCGGACAATAACTTCGTATAGGTATGCCGGTGTGTTATGGCTGTTACAAGGATTTTACGTGTGCGCATGTGTAGAGGCTACTCTCAATTTTAAGGCCTTGATTTCCATTGGGGACAGTGTACAACCTGATCCGCATAATCTCTGAAAATGTTATCGAAATCGGATAGAAAATGTGGGAGTTATGGCTGTTACAAGGAATTCACGCCCGGCCTTGATTTTCAATGGGGACCATCTACAACCTGATCCGCACAATCCCTGAAAATTGCATCATGCTGGTTACAAGGATTTCATGACAGACACACAGACAGACACGGAACTAAAATTGCTCAGGAAGGTCTGAAACGTAAAACGCGAGTGGGAATTTCGATTTTGGAGAACTTTTTCTTTCAATCTTGAAAAGTGAAAACAAAGCTTCCGCTACCTTGGTAGACTCGGAAGCAAAAAATAAACCAAACTTGAGGGTATGAAGAGGTGAATTCGACCAAATAATTAAACAATAATACCCATTCAATACTTCATTCTTTACAATACGCCTTCTTTCCTTCTCAACATACAAAATTGGTATGAGGTACAACGTGAGGGGGGGGGGGGGGGAAAGAGGTGAATAAGACCGAGTAATCAAATAAACCAATACTTCATTATAATAGTTAATTAATAATGTTTGTTTCGGGTTTTTGTCGGAAATAGGTCCTAGAATTAGAAGATGGGTTTGGTGTTTCCATAACGGTAGAATTATCTACTCATGCGTTTCTTCACGTCAGGAGGAACGATTTGGTTTCACTCAGAAAAAATTATCTTCGCTAGTGTATATTTACAGGCTTCGGTGGTTGGATTCTGCTAATATGGATTACCGGCTTACCAGGCTTGCAAAATAAACTTCGTTACCTCAGAAAGGTGTTGTGGTGGGGTAGATGTAAACCACGTGGGCGGCTGTGACAGGATGGGGGAATCGCCTATTGTGTCGACCTCTCTTTTCGTCCCAGAGATCCTCCGAGGTTTACACGTGTATATTGTTATTCTAATGCGGAGACTCGGGTCTCGTTAGGTCTAAAATCACCATTGTGCATTGTCTCTCACACCCCGCGTATTCCTTGTACCTTCCGCGGGCTCCGCAAAATGTACCTTTGCTCCAACTTCACGCCTTTCATTCTCTCCTAGCTGCAAATACACGTGGTTTGATAGTTAATACCATTCAGTTGTTATTGACTAGCTGTTTTCTCCTGACTTGAAGTATATGCTAAACACATTCTCTGGAATGTTTTCGTGGCTATGCCACTTTATCGTTATTTCCATACAATGATGAGTGGCATGCTCCAATACTATTCATGACGCTCTCAAGATTACACCTGTTCTTTCACCTTTATTATGAATTATTTTTGCGATACCATCATCTAATCCAACGTTTATGGATCTCCTGCACGCGTCACAGTCCTTGAACAACACTTCAATCTTTAATACCTGAGATTATCATTCATTGAGTCATTAAAGTCATTAAATTTTAAAATGCACAGTGAAACCAACGAAGTGAAAGGCAGAAAAAAGTTTAGACGTCGAGGTTTATATTCACTCCATTGGTTCTTGGAAACTTTCGCTCAATTGAGTTCCTCTTGAAGGAGATTTAAATTCCTGTCAGGTCCTCTCTAGATAATTAAAACTTAAATTACATAGTTTACCAAGCGAGGCAGTGTCGGAGCTGTGGCGGTATCTCTTTCGCCACTCCAAACTTTCTCTCTTTAACCTTGGACGTCCTCTTCGGTTTAATTTCGCCTCTGCCAAAAAAAAAAAAATCGTTTGACTCACCTGAAATTTTTGCCTTCTTTTACTGTCCAGTATATTCAGTTGGATTTGTCGGCAAACCGTAAAAATTAAACAATATGATGATCGACCCAACAAACAATTATCTGTCAATTGATTGGGAATGAGGTCTTCAGATATAAAACTCCTCTTTTGCCGAGCTTTCGGTGAATTTATCGCCTTCCTCAGGGCTCAAAGGATGTGTTACCATGTGCACATCACATCAGCGTCAATCAACAAACCAGTAGTTTTCAATGCCACCATAACTGGTGGGAAATGATATTCGGAACTATTGCTGGTAAAGTGAAAACAGAGGGGGGGGGGGATTTAAAACATCAGTTCAGCTAAAAATATTGAGTAAAAATATCAGGAAGCACAGCCTTGGAAAAAAGTGTTAATTACATAACCTAGAACAATGTTTTCAGCTGAACTGATGTTTTAAATCCCCCCCTCCCTTTGTTTTCACTTTACCTGCGACAGTTCCGAATTTCATTTCCCACCAGTTATGGCGGGATCTTTAACTACCTGGTTGTTGATTTACGCTGATGTGATGTTCACACGGTAACTCATCCTTTGAGCCCTGAAGAAGGTGATAAATTCACCGAAAGCTCGGCAAAAGAGGAGTTTTATTTCTGAAGACCTCATTCCCAATCAATTGACTGGTAAAAATTAAGTGTTGTGAAAAACCTGCTTTTAGGAACGGACTGATGCGATTTTAGTCCTACCGCCCTGTACAATTTTAGGTTGGTCATCATGAACATATCAATAAGCGGTAGAATCGGAATATATGTTGAATCACCAGTGAGAATAGTCTGTTTGAAATTGAAATAATTCATAGTTTCATAATAACAGTTATGCCAAGAATATAAATATATCAAGTCTTTTTCACTGATTAGCTCATTTAGCTCCAAAAGGACTTTTTTGATATTTTCAAATAGGTTCAAATTTCCCTTATGATTTTAAGCCTAGTTGGAGTTATAGTATCTATTGGTGTTAGGGGAAATGTCAGATATTCAACACAAAGCATTCATGCATCAAGTCAAAAAACGCTTCCAAATTCGATCTTTAAAGAGGTATCTCTCGGCCAGCTGTTTCGTATTGTATCATCCAGGAAGTTTGTGGCCCCGGGGGGCATTCGCCCACCCTTCCTCGTCTGCACACGTGTTAACACGAGCAGAACCCCTCAGGATCACTATATACAGCTTCTTATGGAGGCGCTGGCAACCAGCCAGTCACATACCTCCTTGCCCTCCCAAGGCAGCGACTAATTTCCCTTTTTCGCAATGTTTACACTCAACTTCACTCCAGGGGATTAGCACGGGATGAGCAAGGAAATAGGGGAACAAGAAGGAGCGGATCACAATAACTAACCCTCTGTCTCTATTTTCTTTCCATCCCCTCCAGCTATTGTCTTCTCCCCTATCCCGTCTTCGTCACTTAATCTTCCGCGAAAGAGGTTTTTTTAAACACACAACTGTTTAATCCTTCTTTTTTCCAAAAAAAAAAAAAATGCAAATGAAAAATACCTTTTTTTGCACCCATTGTTTTGTATATTGCCTCGAGATACATTGTGGGGGGGGGGGGTCCTCACAAATAACTTGCCTTTGGGCAAATCTACATATATCCAACAAAACAAACATCACACGATCATCGTACTACATTACTGCCGCATTTTTGAACAGATCTCACTTATCCCGGAGTTGTCTTAATTTTTTTTTGACATGGATATGTCTTAGTTCTGGGGGTCATTCCAAAATTTTCGACACACAAAACAATGCAACGTGTTTTTCTGATGCTGTTGAACGCAGGAAGCTGAAATTTGAGAGGCAGGGTCAATAGATACATACTTCTATACATCATCAAAGTTGATGATCACTGATCAGCTGAGTGAGCTCCAAGGCCATTTCCTCTCCTGTTGAACGCATGAACCTAAAATTTGAGAGGGCGGGTCAATGGAGAATGCTGAAGGCGCCTGAGTGGTGATTGATCAGCTGAGTGAGCTCATCATTTAAATTGCCATCATAAGACATATCCATGTACAGATGTATCTGCTTGCAGTGTAGATACTCTTTTTTAATTAAAAACAATTTTTTTTTACAAAATCGAGGAGGCAGTGGAACCTAAACCTTCGTCCCATTCCTGGTGACATTTGAACAGTCGAATTTACATATCTAATTACACAACATAACCATAGTCATTTAAATAAAACCTGTTCGTTGGTAGTTCCTGTAGTTCTTGAGAAATATAAATTCATTGTAGTGGATATGCCAATAATAGCTAGTAACTATTTAGTTACTAACTATTAGTTACCGCCTCTCCTGTTTTGTAATAAATACTGATTTCAGAATAATGATATTAAAAATGTGACTTTTGGCCTCAACGAAAGTCTACTTTACAAATGTTCAAATCCTAAGGTGACGTCTGCCCTCTAATGATCATTAGAGGGCAGTAGCTACTACTGCACTGTTTCTAGCCAAGTAAAGGTGAAATTCTAGTTCCAAATAATGCAAAAATTCATTTTACGATATATATTGGAGGAAAATAGGATTACTAAGAATGAAAATAAAATAAAATACGAATAAAATCACTCGCGATGAGATAGTGGAAAACCATTTTAATAAACTCGGCGCTTTGCGCCTCGGCGGGGGGCTCCGCCCCCCTGCACCCCCCGGTTTATTTCTTTTTCCATACTCTGTATGAAATCATAGGAACACAGAATGTGTTTTTGCGATGCTAGTCATCCGTTAAATAAAAAACAACAATAATAAACGTGGAGTCTTTGGCAATAATAAAATAAATAATTGTTAGACATTTAATTTGGTCTAAAACCCTATAAATGTTATATAAATAAATATGTAACTACAAGAAAAATACTATATAAATTGAGAGCTTTCCAACGAATGGTTAACAATTTCTGTGCAATGAACACTGCGGGAGTTCTATTTCCTTACCAACGGCTTGGTTGCACGTGAAAATCATTATAAAAGGCGCGTAACGGTTTTTTCTGTCGCTTTTTCGTGACGATTTTTTTTCGGTAGGTCATCGCAAAAACACATTCTGTGTTAAAACGGAGTTGAGTAGAACGTTGTCTATTTCCACGAAAATAATGACACGCTGCACATTCACGCTCGCAAAAAAAACCCTTTGGCACAAATCAATTTGAATTTTTGGCATACTACCAATTTGAACTTTTGGCAACTCAATTTGAACTTTCGGCAAATCCATTACGTTTCGACAACTACTGGAGTCCTTGTCCACCTTTATTCCCTCTACAATCTTCAATAAAGTGTTTTTTTCTCTCTCTTAAAAAAAGAAAAAAAAAGTTACAAGTTAAATCGATTTTGACGGTTAGGTCATCATCAGTAACAAACAATAACCTATCAATAATAAGTAAGTTATTGTTTGTTACTGATGATGACATAACCGTCGAAATGGTTTTAACTTGTAACTCATTATTTTCGTGGAAATAGACAACGTTTTACTCAACTCCGTTTTTATTAAAATAGGTTTACTAAGGTTGTATTGTTTTCGCTAATTGAAAAACCGTTAAATATTGACATGATATCGGTGAACAATATTTAACGGTATACAAATATTGTTCACCGATATCATGTCAATATTTATACAGCGGGATCCCATTTCTACTTTAAGGTGCCATACAAGTTCGAACTTCGTTCAAAAGTACTGTTCCATAAAAACACTTACTCACTCGTCATTAAACGCTACTTCATTTATTTTAATTATTCCACACAGTGAAATGCCCCGCCCACCGGCCAAAGGCAAATCCCCTGCCAACAACGGTTCTCGTTTTTATTTGTCGTTGTCATGCTGTCTCCATTTGCAAGTTGACGGTGAAACGTACTGCAAAATGTTGACAGACGGGGCCTGTACAATTATTCTAAGCTGAGTGACTTTCTGGATGGACTGGCTTCACATGGAAACTCGAAGCAGTTGACTGTATGGAAATTACTCGTCAGTTTTGTTTGTTATCCAGTTCATCTGTTGGGTTCACTTTCATGTTCAGAATTAATTGGTTTTGCAGTGATACCGATTCCAAGTCACATATTTGCGTGAATCGAAATTCAAGTCACATTGTGTGTTCAAGTTAATTACCACACTACACTAACACTTTGTTGTTTTCGATATGAGCATGTTCGTTATGTTTAATGAACTTAATTGGGTCATTTCCAACGTATTCAGTGGACTCCAGTGAGATTATCTTCTACGAATTTAGTAATTTATGAGAAATAAGGTAGTGTTTGAGCTATAATAAATTCATACTAGTTATGTTATGAATACTAGCTATAATAAAATAGTCTGTTTGAGGTTCATGTTACGAGTATGAAGGCCATCACTAGTCTTGTAAGCAATATGATTTGTTGGTTTATTCTCGATGGAACGTTTTGCATCCTCACTACTGATAGTAGGAATTTTTTTTATTCAAGTTGCAAGTCGAAAAAATTAAAGTTTTAAAATTTAAAAAAAGGGCGCTCATGATTATAAATAATAATTTACAACCCCGAGAAAATCCAGTTTCGAACATTATTGAATACTATGTCAAAATAGAATCCTATTAGTTAATATTAACTTATGAGAAAATTTTTTTGTATTACATTTTTGCGGATTCAAGTGGTCCGTACTTATGTTCGGGAATTAACGACTATAGAACGAGTATATAAATTTAATGGTTGAATCTTTATAGGATAAGAAAATTCCACAGAGCAGGGAAAAGGTTTATAATCAAATAATGATCCTGAGAGTAACACCTGGCTCGGGCCGAGAGCCCATTATATTAAGACAGTTCAATAGAGAAGCAAGCACTTAGGGGATTACGGCGAGTAAGTTATAATGATTCCGAGAAGAAATCCCCCCCATCCCACCGAAGCAGCTTTTCCTTCAGACTTCAAACAGGATTAGGTTGGGAGCAAAATATAGTGGAAAGAGATAGAGGGAGAGAGAGCGAAAGCTGCAGGAAACAATGGCCCAAGAATAAATAAACCCTTTTCGGACGGCCTTACTCGACATAGCTGAAGTTAATAAGAGATTCGGTTGGTGAAAAGGAAGATCCCCAGATAATTCAGATAATCATTGGAGTTTATCCTTGTAGAAAAGTTTGAATTCATTATACACGAGAGCTCCTATAGGTATACCACGTTGTGTAGGCCAATTACCACAAATCAGAATCTTAATTAGATCGTAAAATACTTTTTGGAACGTTAACAATTATTATACTGAAATTGTCAAATTTCTATATTAAATATAGAAATAAGAAATATGTTCCAAATTTTGGAACAGTTCTTGAGGTTGAACAACATGAATATAAAGTAGGTATTTGGAAAACCTCAGAAAACCAAAAACACCTGATCTGGGGGAATTATTGGGAATGATTTTAAACCTAATGGTTCAATCTAAAATCCAAAGATACCTATACCAGACCAGTAATAGAAACTTGAAAATTCCTGGTTTAGTTGCGTGTCACAGTTGCTGTCACAGAAAATCGCAATTTCCCCTACATCAGTATTTTGGCGTATTGACCATTTTTCCTGCCAAGCATCGATACGTGACTCAATAATCTCTCTTAAGTTTCCCATAGTTTAGTTTGAGCAAAAAGATGACAATGTCTGAAATTTACTTAATTTTGAATATTGTTTGTGATTCTAAAGGCTCGGCAATTTATTGTGTCAGACTAATATCAACATCCATCAACCATCAACATCAATCAGTAAAACATTCGAAAATACATTAGTCAATTTCGTCGAAGGACTAAAAGAACATAAGCACAATAGGTCCTTTTCCGAAATAGATGAGCATCAACTGTAAAGGAGGTACTAACTAGGTACCTGCTGGCAGTTAGCGTTATACCTTAGAGCCCGAAAGAGGCGAACCAAGTACTATACCTGAAAGGTACCTTTAACTCGCTAGCGTGAAACCATAAAACGTAATGGCATAGATGCAAAGTGACTCGACTAAGTAAAGCCTTTGGCCATCATCCCAAAAAAGTTATGGTCGGATGCTAAACGCCTCGATCGTACAGCGTAGAGTGGATCATAAAAGCGTTGGGGAACTAATGCACTCGTGACCATCTCTTTGCTCGACGCATAATCCTTGCCGAAAAGTAACTACCTACCTTCTTCTTAGAAGGTTCCTTGGCAGTGCCTCAATGGACGAACGTTGGTAATTTGTTACTCTTACCTGAGGTATCGGGTAAAATTTGCATGGATATTGGATGAAATAAACTTCATCGATTGGGTTTCAATGATGATAGATGTTACAATGATATACAATCCCTCATGAACCAACTCCCAACCACCCTCTAAATATGAGGAAATTGGGTCATGTTATTGTGTAAGTGATATACTACGTGTTTTGTAGTAATATAGCTTCAGAGATAAGAAAATTTTATGTTGGGTTTTGTGGTTTTCAAGTGATTGTTACAAAACGATAATTAATTGCTGCATAATATGTGTGCAATCTTCAACTGAAAATGTTCCCTACTGCCTAGAATGTTACGAGGACGATGAGCAGTGATCCTACCACGGTCAAATTAGTTATAGTAAGTATCATAATCTTCTCAGTATTGATTTGCCCTGGTTAATTAACCAATTAATATTGAACAAACAAGTACAGATCTGTAACCCACTTCCCCCCTTGTTGAACCCAATTATCGTTGCAGATATGTAGCATCAGTAATTGATACATTATCCGAGATGGGTTTGTGAATTATCTTACTCGACGGGCATAACTGTAGTGTGACTATTACACCACACTGTTATCACTTGTTGATATTATTAAGTTGTTAAGACCAATGGTCTTGGTTTCAAACAGTTTAGCTACGCATCTTGTTGTTCAGGAAAACTTCATTCCTTTTGTATTTTCTGTGAACGAAATATATGTCTCGTTTGTTCTTCACGAATACGTTTTCTAACAAAGGTTATCGGCTTAAAGTTTCCACTGCGCAACTTAAATGGAGGAAGAAGAGCATAGTAAGTCGAAATCGAACAATGGTATTGTTAAGCTTAACAAGAAAAACTACAAAACATGGGCATTCAACATTCGGCCAGAGCTTGAAGACCAAAATTTATGGGAATTGGTCACAACTGAAGATGACCAAGTTTTCGAAGCATTCTCACAAGAAAAAAAGAGAAAGGCATTCAGGTTAGTCGCTAGGGCAATAACTGAAGATATTCAGCAGGACATTATCGATTTAACATGTCCTAGAATTCTATGGAATAAACTATCGTCTAGATTCCAGCCTATGACCCGACTACGGCGACTTCAAGCTTCTAAATGTCTTTTCACATCCAAGATGCTGAATGATGAGGACATGGAAACCTATATAAACCGAGTCTTGGGGTACGCTTCCGAGGTTGTCAAGGCTGGGAGTTCGAGAATAGATCAAGAACAAATGTGCAATGTCATAATCAATGGGTTATCTGAAGAATACGAGACAACGGTAAGTATGGTTTGCACATTTGAAGATAAGGACTATACACCTGAAAAACTTGAAAGTTTATTGAGTGGTGAGTACAAGAGGAAACAGATGAAGAAAGAGGAGAGTTGTGAATCAATAGATAACGCCATGCTGGCGAAGAAATTTACGAGAAGAGAGGGGCTCACATGTTTCATTTGTGGTAAAGAAGGTCATATAGCTAGGTTTTGTCGACAAAAAGACGTGATAAATAGAAGTAAACCGAAATTCGAAGATCAGCAAAAATCATTGAATGCTGTATGTCTCAATGTGGCAAATATTTCTCGAAATGAAGAATGGCTGATTGATAGTGGGGCCAGCAGTCATTTCACCCCATACAAAGAAGATTTTAGCCATTATCAAGCTTTGGATTGTGAAAAAGTGGTCACGCTTGCATCAAATATCGAATGTAAAATTATTGGAATAGGGACAGTCTCAATCATATCTACAACTAATCATGGTAAATTCACACTCAATTTGAAGGAAGTTCTACATGTACCAAATTTTTGTTTTAGACTGCTTTCCATAGCTAAAATTGAAATGAATGGGTACAACATTTTAATCAAGAAAGGAACATGTAAAGTTTATGATGGAAATGAGTTAATCATAGATGCTAAGCGGGGAGAATCAAATATGTATGCATTGAAAAATATAATTTTGAAAGAAAAGGTTAATGTAGGGCAAATAAACAAGAAAAACTGGCATGAAAGATTCTGTCACGTGAATATGGATTCTATTAAAACTATGTACAGGAACGAAATGGTGAAGGGACTAGATGGCACAGTAATGAGATCCCAAGATGTCTGTGGAGCATGCATCAAAGGAAAGTTATCGCGAAAGCCATTCCCGAAATCAAGTTGTCATGATACAAAAGTGCTACTTGAGCTTGTCCATACTGATGTTTGTGGGCCAATGCCCGTAGAATCTAATTCAAGGTACAGGTATTTCATAACATTCATTGATGATTTTTCAAGGAAAGCCTGTGTATTTTTCTTGAAAAGTAAAGATGAGGTGCTTAACTGTTTCAAGAAATTCAAAATTATGGTAGAAAAACAAACCGGGAAGTTAATTAAATCCTTGAGGAGCGACAATGGGAAAGAGTACGTCAACAGAGCTTTTGATAACTTTCTGGAAGAACATGGTATAGAACGACAATTGACAATACCGTACAGTCCCCAACAGAATGGAATTGCTGAGCGTTACAATAGAACTTTACTTGATCTTTCAAGATCCATGTTAATTGCTGCAAATCTACCAAAAAGTTTCTGGGCTGAAGCCGTGAGCACAGCTACATACATTCGCAACCGGTGCCCTACGTCTGATGATAGTCGAATTCCAGAGGAGAGATGGACAGGAAGAAAGCTAAATGTTCAGCATCTTAGACCTTTTGGATGCAAGGCTCATGCACACATCCCAAATGTCCAAAGAAGAAAATTGGATGGTAAGACCAGAGACTGTATAATGCTTGGTTATAGTGGAGTTTCCAAAGGTTATAGGTTGTGGGATCTTGTAGATAAGAAAATTCTAGTGAGTAGAGATTTAATATTTGAGGAGAACAAATATCCGTACAATGAATCTGAAAAATGCGATTATTCAGAAATGGATCTTGGAGAAAAGGCAACACAAAGTTCTAGAAATGAGAAAATTGATAAAAAGGGAAAAGGTGATTCAAAACCACAAACTAAAATTTCAAAAGGAAAGAGACTAACTGAAGAGGAAATTATTATAGAGGAAGAACAACCCTTGGTGGAAGAGGAATTGCCGTCATTGACAAATAATGTAGAAGAACAGTGTATTGAAGAAGATGAAGTAGGGGAACGTTGGGATGAAACCTCATTTTTGGAAGAAAGTAGTAACATAGAAAATAACAGCGACAATGAACAAGATGGTCAAGATATGGAGTTGAATGGGGATGAAGAGGAGTTGAACAATGAAAACAAAGAACTTCCAAAACACCACATGGAGCTAAGAGACAGAAGTACAATCAAAAGACCTCAATTCCATCATGCTTGCTTTAGCACCTCTCAAAACCCAGATCCTAAAACATATAAGCAAGCCATGCAAGGAATAGACAGAGACCTTTGGGTCGAAGCGATTCAAGAAGAATTGTCTTCCTTGACATCAATGAAAGTTTGGGAGCTGAGTGATTTACCACCAGGAAAAACAGCAATTGGGTGTAAATGGGTTTTCAAAAAGAAATATTTGGCAGACGGGAATATTGAGAGGTACAAGGCCAGACTTGTGGCGCAAGGTTTCACACAAAAACCAGGCGTCGATTATGATGAAACATACAGTCCAGTGATCAGCCTTCCATCAGTAAGACTTTTACTAAAACTGGCAGTAGAGAATGACTGGTTAGTTCATCAAATGGACGTTAAAACGGCTTATTTAAATGGGGACTTGAGAGAAGAAATTTATATGAAGATACCCGAAGGAGTAAATGAGCCTAATACAAAAGGGAAGGTTTACAAATTGATCAAGAGTCTCTATGGATTAAAACAATCAGGTCGCTCTTGGTATGAGATGTTGGATAAAAAGTTACAGTATGGAGGAATGAAAAAATGCAAAGCGGAACCTTGCATATATTATCAAAAGAAAAATGGCGATTTCAGGATTATGTCAGTATATGTCGATGATTTGATCCTTATAACATCCAGTCAAACTGGTATGGAAGAAACTAAGAGAATGATAAGCAACCACTTTGACACCAAAGACATGGGACCACTTCATTATATTCTAGGTATTGAAGTGAAGAAAGCGGATGATGGGTCTCTAACTTTAAACCAAACGAAGTACATAAAGGAAATTTTGAGTGAGTTCGGAATGACGGATTGCAAGCCTGTGAAAACACCACTGGAACCGAACCAATGTCTCAGTAAGGTCGATTGTCCTAGAACTAGAGAGGAGGAAGATGAAATGAAAACTGTTCCTTTTAGCCGGTTGGTAGGAAAACTGATGTACCTGTCTCAAGCAACACGTCCAGATCTCGCTTTCGCTGTTTCTAAACTAGGACAGTTTTCATCGAATCCAGGCAAAGTTCACTGGCAAGCTGCTAAAAGGGTTTTGCGATACTTGAAAGGAACGATAAACCACGAATTCAAGATAGCCAAAGTTTTGGAAGGGAATGTAATAAATGTGAAGGGGTTTTCAGATGCGGATTGGGCAGGTGACCAAGACGATAGAAGATCAACTACCGGTCTTCTAATCGAGGTGAATGACACGGCCATAATCTGGAAGTCAAACAAACAAAATTCGGTTGCTCTCTCAACGATGGAATCAGAATTTGTTGCAGTCGTATCATGTAGCGTTGAAATGTTGTGGCTCAACCATGTCCTAAATGAAATTGGGTGTAACCTGCCAAGCGAGCCGCTGATATTGTGTGACAACCAATCGGCCCTCAACTTCGCAAAAGGAAACAGTGTCACATCACATTCGCGACACATTGACATAAAATATCATTTTCTGAGAGACCTGGTGAAGGGTCGAAAACTGAATGTGGATTATGTACCAACAAGAGAAAACAAATCGGACATTCTCTCCAAGCCCTTATCCAAATTTCGCAATGAAGAAATCCTGAAGAAGATGGGAATAGAAGAGAAGAAGAAAGAAGGTGGATGTTGATATTATTAAGTTGTTAAGACCAATGGTCTTGGTTTCAAACAGTTTAGCTACGCATCTTGTTGTTCAGGAAAACTTCATTCCTTTTGTATTTTCTGTGAACGAAATATATGTCTCGTTTGTTCTTCACGAATACGTTTTCTAACATCACTGAAGACACTAAATTCTAGTTTCTTCAGTCATCACTCAGTGAAATCTTAATCGACCCTACTATGGAAAGAATCACAACAGACATGATGGACAGTTTGCATAGAACTCATACAGTTTTCATAGAATTTAAGTAGGTAGACAGTAAGACTTACAGTATAAGTTAGTTGATGCAGTTTTGTCGAATTTAGGTACCTATGGTAAAGTTAGTTTCCTGATTTTACCAAAACAAGCAGTATGTACTAAGTGTAACAACATTTTTGGATGTTTGCAACTTTATTAGAAAACGATCCTTGCTGCTTGTTCTACTTATGCTACCAATAACACGTGGCATTCAATGTTACTGCATTTTCATGACTGACAGAAATGTCCGGATACTGGAGTATTTCTCCATCTGTCCATTTGTGCTGCTCAACTTATTGTTACTCTCATCCAACTTACTTGCTCAAAAGAACTTAACCCTAATGATGCCTTACGGTATTTTGAAATTCTATTCTGTTCTTTTATTGTATCTTATGACTTGGAAACTAGCCTTTATGTTGGTTTCCCCAGTCTGCAATGCACTAGATTTCACTGATTGGTGGTGCAATTGTCATAATTTAGTTTTGCCTTCCGATTAAGTTCTTTACGTACTTAATTTTGTAACAAGATAACGATTTGGTTCTTTATTTCGATAATATTCAAATGTGGTTTTTAATATGTATCGTATTAAGGGGGATCTTTCGGCTATATTTTTCTTACTGTATTAGTCAGCTTTTCTTACTATACTATTCGCAAGCTTGAAAGGTGAATTTATTTAATTGACCCCGTTCCCCACACTGACGATCGCACCGATGATACGCGTTTCGGTCCGCGATCCCATAAAAAATTTTCACGGTAGCTTTTAGACCCGGTGAAAGAGTTGTCATAAGCGAATGAATTATTCAAACCCCCATCTTCAGGGCAGAAACCCTTTTTCTAAAAGGAAACAATGGGCTTAATGCACGAGCAGTGAATTGAGTTGCTACCATACAGGGGAGTGCTCACTAAGCTTCTCGAGTTGCTTTCATGGTAGAAAGTTCGGTTGAGTATGTTTACACATGTGGGACGCTCTCAATGGATTTAGAAGAAGGCTAAGTGTTCTGAAGGGAACAAAGATCGAATTACTGCAGCTTCACCAACTTTTGCTTGGTTTTCATTCTACTCAACTCTGAAAGCTGCCCTTAAAATCCGTATCCTCATTAAATGTAAATTTAAATATTAATTTTATATTCCGAACCTGCTTTAGCAGGGTTGAGTATCCAGATATTGACTGATTGGTAAAAACTAACTCGAATAACATTTTTAAAATTGCATTATAATTTCATAAATCAGAGCTTGACCTTTAGTTTTAAAGCATGAGGCTTTCGGGGATTGAGTTTTAAGGATTGTTTTTATCCTTATAACAACCATATTATCTCCAGTTGTCCATTGATTTAATTGAAATTTTCAAGGTTTGTGTGGTTGAAACTCTAGTCGAAACCCAATGAATTTAGATGTTACTGGATCATTGGAAGTCCCTGCGAATGCGCTAACTTAATATCTTTGTCGTATTGGCTGACTTCCGCAATATCGATCTGAATCCAGTGTAATGTTAATATGTTTATTTATTGGGAGTAGTGCGTGGATGGTCCCCAATTGATTTCATTGTTGTCAGTTCATGAAGCTATGTGCCATACCCATTTGACAGACTTTTGCTCATTGATATATTCCGAGGTTACCACGTTAATGTCACAATTATTTTGGCCTGTCCGGGACTATGGTTTATAGCTGGAGATCGTAATCACATTCCTTATCGATTATGTACTGATGTGATTACTTCATATACGTAGCTTACTGATCGATCTGGTTGACAACTACGAGGAACTTGATTACCTCATCTGCCTGTATATTGAATGCTAATGAACAATTTTCCACTGAATAAATCTAATCACAGAACTTGTGCAACATAATACTCGTAAATACGATGGGTTTTAGACTTCATTCAACATGTAACATACAATGTGGTAGAAACTATTCAGTCAGAAACACCCACAAATCAGTGCTTTCAGTTGAATTGAAACCTTCCATTATAACAGGGTACGTATACACACAGAAAAAAGGGTTTGGTTAGCACATCAAAAATTTTGTTTGATAAACGTATTTTTCTCACATTGTGTTTGAGAAATTAAAATATTGTGAAAAGGTTGTAAAGCAGTTAGTGGGCACAAAATACCGATGTAGATACGGATATTCCTACTACTAGACACTATCTGAAGAGAAAACGACCATCTCTGAACTGAGAGAATCTTCAAGAAGTCAATTTACAAGTCGGCGAAACAAGAAAATTCTTGGAGAGATAATAAAACCTGTTTCACATATTCGATATATTATACGCCTTCACTCTCGGTAGAAGTGGAAAGGAGGAAAACCTCTTCAGCGACACTTACCCCAAGTGAATTCCTCGAGCATTCCGGATTCTTCGACTCGAAGCCAGCCTTTCAGTTCCCGTGAGAATTCCTTTTTGCCTACCTGACCCTCCAGGAGAGACGATGAACTCGGGTTTACGTTTTATTAGCCTCTGAACAACTGAGGAAGCTCCATTCGTCTAATATATACCGCATCTGTAGAGAAATTCCTAAATTTGCCAACCCTCCCGTTATGGGTATGTCGTTAATGATGAATGTATTATTGTAGAGGTGCCTCTCTGGTCGAAGAGCAAAGGACATAAATAATTACGGACTTCCGGAGAGAGTTTCCTGCTATTTTATACAATACATGAATAACCCCAATTACCTTCAAAATAATATATATTAGAGATGAACTCCTTCTGGTTGGTGTATTTCTGTATGAAAATCATTGCTGCAATGAGGAGAAACTCCCAGAATAAAACTAATAATTATTGATTAATCGACATCGATTCTTTGTGATGGGGAAAGGGAAGAGTATAAGCCACCAGCGCTTGAAACTCTTTTCGAATGGCAACCCCAGGCGGTACTGAATTTTTTTTTTTTTTTTTTTTCACTAATGTTTATGGTATAGGGGCACATCTACTGCTCCGAGTTATAGAGGGATAGAGATATGTTTTGAAGAGAAGAAAATTTGGTCTGCAATATTCTTGGACGTCTCAGGCAATTGACAAGTTTTGGTACGAGGGGCTTCCTGCGAATCTTCACGAAGATCTTCCTACCCAGTACTATAGGATCCTTGTTTCACTATCTAACAGACAGGCACTTCAGAGTCAAACAAGAATATGTGAAGAATTTTCCTTTATTACTACCCAGTACAACAGGATTCTTGTCTACTGTCTAACAGACAGGCACTTCAGAGTCAAACAAGAAGATCTCAACTTTGGGAAATACAAGCAGGAGTACCCCAAGGAAGCGTGCTTGGACCGTTGCCCTATCTACTGCTTGGATGGCACTTTCCCAAATCATCAGAAACTATCATGACAACTGGTACTGTTACTGAGAGGAAGCCTCAAGAAAATTACCGGCATCCGCCGACAACAATTATCGCTGGACCAAAAAATGGAGAATAAAACTTATCGAAGCCTCATAACTTTTACGCACTTAAATTTTACGTTTAAGAAGATAAACCTTATATTTCTAATGAAATGAACTCTCATACAGTGCTTTAAGTGGTTACTGATGTCATAACAAAACTTCTATACTAGCAATTGATTAAACCTATTTGGACCTATGGTCGCCCTCTACGGAATTGCAACTAGAAATGCAACAGGAAAATAATACAAACATCAAAGAATGAGATACTTCAGAATAAAGTAAATAGTCCCTGGTATTTCCTGAAAAACAATCTCCATCGTGACCTAAAGTCCAAAGATGGTAGGTAAAGTTGTTAACCCTAACTGGCCCATGGTATCACTAGTGTCAACATCTCAGGAATTGCACAGATATTCCAAAGTGTCATCTGACTACCCAAAATTAGATTGCAATTTTCAATTTAATGAGCAGCAGAATTTTTGTGGGCTATTAGAAGTGTCAAAAAAACAAAAATTTCCAAGGGAAACTTTCCAAATTTTTGTCATAACATCATTTTTTAACTTTTATTAACTTACAAAAAATGATTCAAAAAATTCCGCTTTGTCCATTAATTTTATCAATTTATGTCTAGTTAATCTGGTGATACCTTGTGACAGCTGTAGAATTCTCAAGAGGTTTTCGGTGACACTAGTAACACCTTGGTCCAATTAGGGTGAAAACTAAAACTAGGAAAACACTCGAGACATAAAAGGCTGAAAAGGACCATAACTTTGGACCTGGTTACAGTTCATTGAATTGAAGTGATTAATAGGAGTAGATAGTGATCTATGAATAACAAAATGTTTATAAAATATATTAATCCAAGTTGAGTTACTAGATACTAATGTTTTCTCAAAACTTGAATGCAACACTAGTCAGGGGGTTTGAGATCACCTAACTACGATTAGTGAAGGTGAAAATCTGATTCGAACTACATCGTTGTGGTTAACATACGAAATCCACTGCGATGGTTGGAATCCACATGCAGCTGAGTACGTGGCAGCAGTTCGGTGAGCGGAGTTGGGAAAGCTTGCGAGTAGGAAAGGGGTGCATGCGAGAGGGGATCATCCATTATGAAAGCGGGATCTTCAAAAGCGTAGAGCTCCACGTCACCATGAATCACATTTCAATTACGCCCTGCTCCGCACTGTTAACTCCAGGACTCAGCTGCACTCAGGGTAAAGCCTCAGTACATGTTGGAATTGTATGTCCGTTCTGTTTTGTTTTCCCAGCAGAAATTATGAGAGTACAGACTGAAAGAGGAGATTTCAGAGGGGACCAACAAAGCATGAAAAATCATAAACGCGGTTTTGGGGATGTTGAGCCCAAACTCGTGGTTTATTACTCCTGGTGATCTCCCATCGTTTAATTTATTAATAACAATAACGCCAACATCTCTTCCTGTTCGACATGATTTTTTCGACTCCAGCAGACAAAACTTGACAAGGAAAAAATCTCATTCGTGCAGCATGAGTTGATGAGTAAATTTTGAAAGTTCCATTTTTGGTTTATTATTTTCAATAATGAACCTTTGGAATCGACCAAGAAAACAAAAAGTTAACACCCCCTCAAAATTTGATGGTTTACGTTTCAAGGTAGGTACGTAGAATCCAAAAATCGAATAAAAATTTGGCCGTCCGTCCGCCGTCCGCCGTACGCGGCACTTTTGCCACTTAGCATTGACCGATTTTGATGAACTTTGGTATGTAGGCTCCATTTGGGGTCTAGTTGTGCCCCGAAGGTTTTGGTTGATGTAGGTCACTTCTAAGGGTTCCAAAATCAATTTTGAAATTTTAAAAACGCCCTAACTCAAAAAATTTTGATATAAAGGTATTGTTTTTCCTTCAATTTAAGATTCTATAGAATTTTTAGAATTTTTTGATACCACCCGGAGCTCTTTAGGACAAACCGTTCGTTGTACGAGAATTTAAAGTTTAGACGTACAATAAATCAGAAACACGAGTGTGAATCGCAAAAGAGGCCTAATCTCCGTTCAAACTTCAGTTGACCGAAATCCGATCGATGTTTTTCTTCATGTTGGATGGTTGGTGGCTTTGCAGACGAGTGATCTATATAGAAAAATAAAAAAATAATAAACCATTGTGTAATAAGTTGCAGCGTTTTAACGAATTGTCACTCCTGTTCCACTGTGATCGAATTGTCATCTTTCTCCTAGAACTAAAATCCTGTCGTTCTACTTGCAAAAAGATTTCTATCTTTAAATTTACATCGTAAAGTTATTTGGAGTGATGTTAGGTCGAAAATACGAAGAAAAAAAACTTGTAAGTGAAAATACTCCAAAAAACAAGGGTTTGAAAAGAGTTTCCAAGGAGGTACTTTTATTTAATGAAAAAAAAAAACACTTTGTGGAAAAAGTTTCATTTGGTTTGAAAAAGGTTTCATTTGATTTGGAAAAGGTTTCATTTGACTTGGAAAAGGTTTCATTTGACTTGGAAAAGGTTTCATTTGACTTCGAAAAGGTTTCATCTGACTTGGAAAAGGTTTCATTTGACTTGGGAAAGGTTTCATTTGATTTGGAAAAGGTTTCATTTGACTTGGAAAAGGTTTCATTTGACTTGGAAAAGGTTTCATTTGACTTGGAAAAGGTTTCATTTGACTTGGAAAAGGTTTCATTTGACTTGGAAAAGGTTTCATCTGACTTGGAAAGGGTTTCATCTGACTTGGAAAGGGTTTCATTTGACTTGGAAAAGGTTTCATTTGATTTGGAAAAGGTTTCATTTGACTTGGAAAAGGATTTATTTGACTTGGAAAAGGTTTCATTTGATTTGGAAAAGGTTTCATTTGACTTGGAAAAGGTTTCATTTGACTTGGAAAAGGTTTCATCTGACTTGGAAAGGGTTTCATTTGACTTGGAAAAGGTTTCATTTGATTTGGAAAAGGTTTCATTTGACTTGGAAAAGGGTTCATTTGACTTGGAAAAGGTTTCATTTGATTTGGAAAAGGTTTCATTTGACTTGGAAAAGGTTTCATTTGACTTGGAAAAGGTTTCATTTGACTTGGAAAAGGTTTCATCTGACTTGGAAAAGGTTTCATTTGGCTTGGAAAAGGTTTCATTTGACTTGGAAAAGGTTTCATCTGACTTGGAAAAGGTTTCATTTGGCTTGGAAATGCTATATTTACTGCGCTATATGTACTCCAATGTAAATTACAATTCAGTTAATTCAATCGATGGATTTCGTTTGTTCCAGGGGCTTCAGTTCGCGCGAACACGATGACGGTACCGCCGGCGCGTAGGAACTCGTCTGTCCCGTGATGGACGATTGTTGCTCGGACGGGTCTTCGGGGCTCGGGGACCCCCTCGCTCGGCTGTCGGACCTCGGGTCCTGCTCGTCCTGGTCGACCAGTCCCGCCGCCTCCCCCACCCCGGAGGACGAGCAGGTCGACTGGCAGCAGCGATGCTTGGGTCTCCAGCTGGAATTCCAGAAATACAAGCTACAAGCCTCCAAGGCCAGGGATGCTCTCAAGGAAAAGGTCAGTTACGATATATTACTATAATTAGAGTTGTTTCTTAAATTCTTTCAACTTTTGGGTTTCTTCATAGTCGCTGCAGCAATCCTGTTTGGAATGAACGATGGGATCTGGTTATCTTTACAGACTTGAAAAATGTATTTTCCTATGACACGAACACCAATGCAGGTGTAAAACGACCAACCGATCAAAAGAAGCTTTGTTTCGTCAATAAGGAAGGGAGTAGGGAATCTGGGAACCAAATTCTAGAATGCAATTCTGCATTCTTCAAAACACCATGTAATGACAAGACAATCTATTGAATCAAATCTACTTCACACGAAGTACTGGAGTATAAATTTATAACAACGGAGAATTATTCTGGTGTTGGTCAATTGAATACTCGTACTGTTTCCTTATGATGGTTTTTCGTCTCTAATAAGCCCAATCCTCAGGGCTTACTGGGGACTTGATGTGAGAATTTACTTCATGAACCTTATTTCTCCTCTGTAGTCCTAATATCACCAATTTTCACTCAAGTTTCTCTAATGTGCCAAGTTTTTCATGAAAGAAGTGTACAATCTCCATTTTATTGACTCACCCTCGATGTAGTTCCCCAATCTTATAGAACTGAATGATCAACAAGGTTCGATTTTTCTTGAATAATTCGTGAGAAATAAAATAATAAGTTTATAATATTGAACAATGCATTACATAGGTACAGTTCTGCAGAATTTACATTAGTAGAACGAGTGTGGGAATATACTCTTTCGAAAATAAAACGGGAATTTATCTTTTCTCAAATCTGATACCGTCTGAAACGAAGTATTTAATGAAATTGGATTTTTGGTAGTATAAACTAGTTTTCCAGAGAATATTAAAGACACTATCCGGACTTGTGGTTTAGAAGAACCTCTTATGAATCTTGATGAAAACCAATTACTCACCTAATGTGTTTTGCTGGAACTATTTGCAAATATTAATTATTGTTGTAATCATTAAAATTTAATTTTCACATTTAATGTGAAATCCACAATTTTGTTGTTCATAAAGTAAGGAATCGTGTTTGCTTGAAAATCACATCATCACGGTGAAAAATGAAATCAGGAATTTTAAAATAACTATCCTTGAATTCAGTGTTAAATTACAATTTGGCTCAGGTTGGCAAACCGTGAACTATGAGTTAGGTTTGTTATGATTATGAAGTTGGAGTCTGAATGTTTTTTTTTTAATCCTGTATTGCTCTCTGTTAAGTGGATAGATATTGATTAGTTATGTAACAAAAGACAACAATATATGATTTTTTAAAAATATCTAGACTCTAACCTCCCATGGAGGCTTTTCCCTGCCCAAATCTAGCCAAACCGCTACTGGCCCTTACTAAAGGGCTAGGACTCTTTGACTAGGATCAGAATCCGCGGAGTAGCACAATAAGCCACCAGGCTTCAGTGCTTTGGGCTCCCATCACCCTGATCCGCGGATTCATTCACAATCTACAATCTACTCTAACCTCATTTTTATCAAGAAAATTAACCCTTCATAAAAAACCCCTGATGAGTTTACTCATTATTTTCACTCTTTAGTCTTTTAAAAGATATCAACATTCAACGTCCTTCCGAAGGGTTCAAAGGGTTGTAGATTCTTGAGACTGAAGTACTTTCCTTCTTAAAGAAGAACCTCTGGTCAACGTACAAAAAAGCAAAATATTGGGCTTTTTATGTACAATTTATGAATTGGCATAGTTTTTTATGCTCGTGTTTAAGGCTGAAAAGGTAGCTGTAAAAATCTCTGTATTGCGAAGTTTGATATTCATATCGAAAACTGATCATATCGCCAGAGAACAACATTTTTTATGATGCACACCAAGGTTACTTACCCACTCACTTCAAGAAGGTATCTGGAGAATCTCCTCCGTAATGTCCGTTAAGACCTCTAAATTTAATTGCTATTAAGCTATCAAAGTAACGGGAATCTTCATTAATCATTGATACGACTCCTTGCATTGGACGGCAATCTATGTACCTTTGGGACTAACCTAGACAAAGCTCCTTAAAGTGAAGGGCGGCTGTGTTGAAACACGTAAAAACTAAGCACAAGGAGGAGGTTGAACCAATAAACACGCTACGAGGGAATGGGACCCCTGTCAACACAAGGGATCCCGTTATATATGTATCATAAAACTGGGAATGATGAAGGAAAACTGTTATGGGAGACGGCGAAGAGCCCTTGAAATAATAACTTGCGAGGTCCCCATCTGGGGCTAATGTGTTGGTTTAGTGGTAAGCGCAACATATCTTATGATTTAGCGGTGCCATCACGTGCCCCGCGATTCAGGAACAGGGCTATCTCCTCGGTGCACTCCCGTTCATCTCCCCTTCCATCGTCTTCAAGGTAGAGATTACTTCTTCGTCTTCCGTAGCTCACTTACCGGTGTAACGAGCTTTAGTTTGGTGTATTTTGAGGTCAGCCTTCATTTTTGAGAAATGCATCCATCAAGAAGAGTCAAGATTGTTTGACTTGTATAATCTGTTCTAAATTGCATTCCAACCAACTAATAAAACGTTTCTTATAAAACAACACCACACACCTAACTTTTGGCAACTTTTCAGGAAGAAGAATTTAATTTCTCAATTGAATGGAAAAAACAACAGATTATGGATGTGTCTAGGTATTACATTCCCCTTTAAGAAAGATGTAAGCAGAAATATACCTAATTTATCAAATTACAAAAACATTTGATGACACGGTCTGAAATCAAACCCGGGTTTCCCAGACTCTTGCTGTCTAATTTTTACTGAATTTGTTTATCGGTCTCGCCTTACAGTTTTTGGCTGAAAAAAATTACACATTTTTTCACAGACCCCAAGCTAAAACACATGTCTTTGTAAAAAAAAACCTGTTCCAAACGTGTGTACCGGAATTTAAAACGTCTGTAGTTTTCATCAATATTAATTATCAAAAAAGTCACACACGGACTCAAAATTAAAATTAAAAAAAAATAAAATCCTGGTTTTAAACAAGTTTATTTTTTTCCCTGAAATGTCGCCAAAAGTTACACTTCGAATATTTTTCATAATGTTGACAACTCATAATACATTTGTCTTCTTCTGAGTGCTAACAGTTGAACTCATGTCAACATGCAAACATACATCGACTGTTAAACTTGAACATACCCTCCACGGTAGACTCTACTTACAATGTAACTGTACAGCCCAGAAAGTACTCGAAAACTGGCGGATGGATTCGTTGTATGAGTTTCAGACGAGTGTACTGAGTGATAAATGAAAATCATCATCCTAACGAGTTGTCAACCTTCTCAACTCTCGATTGTTTATTTAGATCGAGAAACTTTTAGACGCTGGAAGTTCACGTCTGTCAGTTGTGGCTTCATTTGAATTTCACCGCTCTGCTGTTTAATTTCGCGGTGTATTGTTTGATGAGTCTCGAGATGGTACATTTAGGTTGCCATTACTTTCAAGCTTTCTACATTCATTCATTCTCCGTTGAGAGAAGTTGTTTGAATAACCTCTGAGTCTCCTCCCTCTCTTCTCTGGATGTAATTAGTCTTATAAATACACCCCTAATATTTAATTAGGTCATCTGCTAGCTAGCAAGAGCATTGAGTGTGTAGCAGCAATCAGTTGCGACTCTAAAAGTTCATATTTTTGAAAAAATAACTTTTGCTTGAAGTTGAATGTTGTTGCTGAAACAGAATTTTCATGAAACTCGCATTTTCTTGACAGCACAATGGCTTTCTATGAATTGGACACCATTATAAGTATTTCTCTGCGTAGAATCGAATCCGGCCATTCTCAAAACTGTAAAACAGATGCTAGAGCATATTCCGCCAATTTTTCAAGAAAGATATTTACAGTTTTTTTCCTCTAACAATTCAAAATTCCCAGTTGTAGAATATCAATAACCTTTTGTATGTTTGGATAAAAGTCGGTCAATAATGCTGAACAAGTTCCAGTATAAGTTCATTTTTATTCGCCAACGGGAAATATGCAATTGCACCCACTAACCACCATTTATTTCTGTGCAATTGGACAAGAGGATCTTAAGAGCTAAAATAATAAGGCGATTAGGTTGAGACACAGTCTGATTTATTATGGGCCCTCCGGCCCTATTTATACCCCCTAGCTGGCTGGAGAAGGGGTACCTACTCCAGGCCAGTTGGGGGCGGTAGTGGGGACGCCCTGAGGCGTCCACCACACTTTCAAATCTTGTACAGGGCCAATACATCTACCTATAATGTTATAGAAATTTAATTTATATGACAACACTGGTTGAAAGTGCTAATTATTCTTCTTCGGCTAGGTCCAAAATACATAAATCGGATGGGGATATAGATTGAAGATATTTATTTGATGCAGAAAAACAGTTGAACAGTGCAACAAGTGAAAAAATTCAAGAACAGAGGTGACGATTTGCTCAGATTTCCACCCTACTCCGTATTGTAGGATAAGATTTTATGCAAAAACTCTCACTTTAACTTTGAATAAACATTCCGCGGTAAATTACAATTTTATTGCACAGATACTTCCTTTGTTATAACATACCTTGTTCGTTATCTTATATACATTATATTTTGTTACTCTCCACAAAATTTGTGGAGCAGCATTTAATGCTGTTTAACAGCCTATCGAATCTAAAGCCCGCTTCAGTTGCTAGTTATGTTATCACATAGGGGTTATCTCTCATGTATTGCTGTGTGCCAAGACTAGTAATTATTAGTTAACTTCATGTTGATTGGGAGAAGAAACGTGTTGAAATGTGAGCTTTTTTCTGATTGTGGAGCTGAGGGTGTGAAGGTTTGGTTCACAAGAATTTCTGTTGTCTTCAAAAATTTTTCAAGTGATTATATTGTTATCATACGTTTCTTCGCCTTGTTTGGATCATTTGCTCATGGGAAAGCAAACATAAGCTTTTGCTGACTTTCATTCTCATGCCCCTTAGCCATCTTAAAGTGGTAGTGACAGCTACCACCTTTCTAGAAGTTGAAAGTATGTCGAAAACAGTTACGCGTTGAAATCTCAACTGACATAAATCGCGTATCGAGCTCCGAATGGAGACGAACGTGTTTAATTCCTGAGATTCCTTCTCGTTCCAATATGGCAACCGGGAACTTCCTTAAGTAGAAAAATCTAGGGTTGCTCTCGGTAGAGACTCAGTTCTTGGGAGGTTAGTGCCTTTAGGTGGCAATATGTGTAATGGAGGCAGCCTCTCTGCTGAGTAAGCTTTCCCTTTTATAGTGGAAAAGACCGTAAACAGAGGACTTGGAGGGCCCGCGGCTAATGATGTATTTACTCCAGACAAGAGAGGCGAGAAGAGTTCTGTCCGCCCCCTGCAGAGTCCTACGTTCGCCATCCCTAAAACCGTTACTTGGTTACGTTTGGTGGAGCCTTTTTGGTTGGCGGCACCCAAATTTATCATTTCAGACCTCTAAAAACCGAGCTCAAAAATTCTTTATTAAAAATATATGCAAGTAAAGTTCGAAAATCTTATGAAAAACGCTGCAAACTATTACACAAAGGTTTATTATTTTCTATATAGATCACTCGTCCCTACCGTCTTCACAATCAAATTTATTTGGAAGAAATAAACGCTTCACACTCAATCCGAAGAAATAGCGAGTTGTGGGTGCCCTCATTAGCTAGAATTTGAACGGAGATTAGGCATCTTTTGCGATTCACACTCGTTTCTGATTTGTCACAAGTCCAACCCTTCTCTTCCCACTCATCTTCCACTCCAACGGTTTGGGTCTGGCCTGTCTGGTTGGTCTCATTCAGTTCTAAAAATTCTATACTATTTTAAATTGATGAAAAAACAATACATTAATATCGATTTTTTTTGAGTTTAGGCGTTTTGAAAATTTTAGCCCTTATTTCTCAACCCTTAGAAGTGACTGAAATCAACCAGTGTTCCTAAAATAATGGCTTTTACACTGAACTCTTTGATTTCTTCAAGAAATTTTCAAGCTATATTCATGAAGAAGGTCAATAACAGTTTTGTTGAATTTGAGTTTTTCTGAAATTATAAAAAAAAAAATAAAATGTGGAAGATAAATGGACATAGCGCCTTTGCGCTTTAAGGTGTCGATATAGTCTACTTGTTTCTTTGTAGTGGCGTCTCCACCTTATATATCGATGTTCGGTGTTTTCACTAAATAAACAACTTTCAAGTAAGTGAAATCTGTTATTATAACAGATATTATTATCTGTTATTGTTATTATCTGTTATTATTATTATTATCTGTTATTATAAGAGATAATATAAATTATTATTAGGTTTTTAATTGTTGTTGATTCGTAATTTTGTTGTTTTTAGGACGTCCCACAGTAAGACTTGGGTGTCCTTATGCGATCGATCTGGGGTAAAGTTGGACTACACTCAAACAGAAAAAAATATCCACACAGTAATCCGTTTTAGACCATTCTGAATCCAAATGCGCGAAAAAACCATCGGTGAATGTCTGTGTGCGTGTGTGTGTGTGTGTGTGTGTGTGTGTGTGACAAAATCTTGTGTCGTCTATCCAGCCCTTAGTTTTCAACCGATTTTCGTGGTTTTTTTTTCTTCGACGCGAAAAATTATCTAGTTGTGCACTACGTCTTTGGAATTTCGAATTTTGCTTTTGAAGAGGGGTAAAGGGGGGGTTAATGCTCAAAAAACGTGAGTTTTTGGGCATAAAATTGTGTATTCTATCCAGGCCTCAATTTCCAACCGATTTTCGTGGTTCTCTTTCTATTCGACGCGGAAAACTATCTAGTTGTGCACTACGTCGTCGGAACTTCGAAATTTGAATTTTAAGGAAAGGAAAGGGGGGGTTAGTGCTCAAAAAACTTGCGTTCGCGGGCATAATCTTCTAAAATTTGCCCAGGCCTCAATTTCCAACCGTTTTGAGTGTTTCTTTTTTTGTTCTCATCTTCCAAATTGTACATTACTTCACCAGAGTATCAAAATCACCACATTATACCCCGAGAGGGGGGATAATATTCACAAAATATCCGATTTTTCAATATTACGGTTCCTTTACACCTTACTAGTTGTACCCAAGCTTTGAAATTGAGGAAAAATTCTCATTATACCTCCGGATTTTCATGAATTATTCTATGTCCCACCAAGGAACTAATAGTGGTGCCACCATGGTGCCAGGACACCTCAAACCGCATATTTCATGGTTTAAAAAAAGAAAATTTTGTTTTACCTTGAATACGGAAATGTACTTTGACGGATTGCCTTCCGAAATTAACAGATTAAAGTCCAACTTTACGAAGTATTACCGTTTTGGTGCCAGACTGGTACCATTGGTGGAGGGGGTGTGAACTTGAATTCGCAAGTTGGGTGTCGTAATCATGGTTTTTAAAATGCTCTTCAAATTCGAGGCTCCCATGCCGCTAGAAATGTTATAGTGGATAAGGGTGAAGTGGGGTCACTTTTTCTTGCCTAAAATACTTGAAAAATTACATCGAGTGAACAGTTTTTTCGCTTACCAACTGGTATTAATTGATCCAATGGGACGTCCCCTGGAATACATGCATTACTAAACAATATGTTTATATATAAATATGCAATATTGCATTCCAACCAACTAATGAAACGTTTCTTATAAAACAACACCACACACCTAACTTTTGGCAACTTTTCAGGAAGAAGAATTTAATTTCTCAATTGAATGGAAAAAACAATAGATTATGGATATGTCTAGGTATTATATTCCCCTTTCAGGAAGATGTAAGCAGAAATAGACCTAATTTATCAAATTACAAAAACATTTGATGACACGGTCTGAAATCAAACCTGGGTTTCCCGGACTCTTGCAGTCTAATTTTTACTTAATTTGTTTATCGGTCTCGCTTTACACTTTTTTGGCTGAAAAAATTACATTTTCTCACAGACCCCAAGCTAAAACACATATCTTTGTAAAAAAAAACCCTGTTTGAAACGTGTGTACCGGAATTTAAAACGCGTGCACTGGAATTTATAACGTGTGTACCGGAATTTTAATAGTTTTCATCAATATTAATTATCAAAAAAGTCACACGCGGACTCAAAAATGAAATTAAAAAAATAGATTTAATGAAATTTGAAAAAATAAACAAAATTTTGATTAAAATTCTGGTTTTAAACAAGTTTATTCTTTTCCTTGAAATGTCGCCAAAAGTTACACTTTGAATATTTTTCATAATGTTGACAGCTCATAATACATTGTATTCTTCTGAGTGCTAACAGTTGAACTCATGTCAACATGCAAACATACATCGACTGTTAAACCTGAAGATACCCTCCACGGTAGACTCTACTTACAATGTAACTGTACAGCCCAGAAAGTACTCGAAAACTGGCGGATGGATTCGTTGTGTGAGTTTCAGACGAGTGTACTGAGTGATAAATGAAAATCATCATCCTAACGAGTTGTCAACCTTCTCAACTCTCGATTGTTTATTTAGATCGAGAAACTTTTAGACGCTGGAAGTTCACGTCTGTCAGTTGTGGCTTCATTTGAATTTCACCGCTCTGCTGTTTAATTTCGTGGTGTATTGTTTGATGAGTCTCGAGATGGTACATTTAGGTTGCCATTACTTTCAAGCTTTCTACATTCGAAGCTCTCCGTTGAGAGAAGTTGTTTGAATAACCCCTGAGTCTCCTCCCTCTCTTCTCTGGATGTAATTAGTCTTATAAATACACCCCTAATATTTAATTAGGTCATCTGCTAGCAAGCAAGAGCATAAAGTGTGTAGCAGCAATCAGTTGCGACTCTAAAAGTTCATATTTTTGAAAAAATAACTCTTGATTGAACTTGAATGTTGTTGCTGAAACACAATATTCATGAAACTCGCATTTTCTTGACAGCACGATGGCTTTCTATGAATTATGAAGTATTTCTCTGCGTAGAATCGAATGCGGTCAATCTCAAAACTGTAGAACAGATGCTAGAGCATATTCCGCCAATTTTTCAAGAAAGATAGTGGATATTTAATTTTTTTGTCCGCTAACAATTCAAAATTCCCAGTTTTAAAATATTAATAACCTTTTGCATGTTTGGATGAAAGTCGGTCAATAATGCCGAAAAAGTTCCATTATAAATTCATTTTTATTCGCCAACGGAAAAATATGCAATTGCACCATCTAACCACCATTTATTTCAAATCTTGTACAGGGCCAATACAGCTATAATGTTATAGAAAATTAGTTTATATGACATGAATACACTTGTTGAAAGTACTAATTATTCTTCTTCGGCTAGGTCCAAAATACATAAATCTGATGGGGATATAGATTGAAGATATTTATTTGATGCAGCAAACGGTTGAACAGTGCAACAAGTGAAAAAACGCTGCAAATTATTACACAATGGTTTATTATTTTTCTATATAGATCAATCGTCTGCGAAGCCACCAACCATCCAACATGAAGAAAAACATCGATCGAATTTCGGTCAGCTTTAATTTGAACGGAGATTAGGCCTCTTGTGATTCACTCCCGTGTTTCTGATTTATCGTACGTAAAACCCTTAAATTTTCGTAGGAAGCGAGCGGTTTGTCCTACAGAGCTCCGCGTGGTCTCAAAAAATTCTAAAAATTCTATAGAATCTTAAATTGATGGAAAAACAATACCTTTATATCAAATTTTTTTGAGTTAGGGCGTTTTCAAAATTTCAAAATTCATTTTTTGACCCTTAGAAGTGACCTACATCAACCAAAATCTTCGGGGCACAACTAGACCCCAAATGGAGCCTACAGACCAAATTTCATCAAAATCGGTCAATGCTAACTGGGATACGCGGACGGACGGCCAAATTTTTATTCAATGTTTGGATTCTACGTACCTTGAAACGTAAACCAACAAATTTTGAAGGGATGTTAATAATTTTTCTTTCTTGGTCGATTCCAAAGGTTCATTATTGAAAATAATAAACCAAAATGCAAGAACGGAGGTGATGCGATTTGCTCAGATTTCCCACCCTACACAGTATTGTAGGATACGATTTTTGCAAAAACTCTCACTTTAACTTTGAATAAACATTCCACGGCAAATTACAATTTTATTGCACAGATACTTCCTTTGTTATTACATACCTTGTTCGTTATCTTATATCCATCATATTTTGTTACTCTCCACAGATGCTGTTTAACAGCCCATCGAATCTAAATCCCGCTTCAGTTGCTAGTTATGTTATTACATAGGGGTTATCTCTCATGTGTTGCTATGTGCCAAGACTAGTAAATTATCAATTAACTTCTTGTTGATTTGGAGAAAAAACGTGTTGATGTGTGAGCTTTGTTCTGATTGTGGAGCTGAGGGTGTGAAGGTTTGGTTCACAAGAATTTCTGCTTTCTTCGACAATTTTTCAATTTATTATATTGCGTTATCATACTTTTCTTCGCCTTGTTTGGATCATTTGCTCATAGGAAAGCAAACATAAGCTTTTGCCGAGTTTCATTCTCATGCCCCTTAGCCATCTCAAAGTGGTAGTGACAGCTACCACCTTTCTAGAAGTTGAAAGTATGTCGAAAACAGTTACGCGTTGAAATCTCAACTGACATAAATCGCGTATCGAGCTCCGAATGGAGACAACGTGTTTAATTCCTGAGATTCCTTCTCGTTCCAATATGGCAACCGGGAACTTCCTTAAGTAGAAAAATCTAGAGTTGCTCTCGGTAGAGACTCAGTTCTTGGGCGGTTAGTGCCTTTAGGTGGCAATATGTGTAATGGAGGCAGCCTCTCTGCTGAGTAAGCTTTCCCTTTTATAGTGGAAAAGACCGTAAACAGAGGACTTGGAGGGCCCGCGGCTAATGATGTATTTACTCCAGACAAGAGAGGCGAGAAGAGTTCTGTCCGCCCCCTGCAGAATCCTACGTTCGCCATCCCTAAAACCGTTACTTGGTTACGTTTGGTGGAGCCTTTTTGGTTGGCGGCACCCAAATTTATCATTTCAGACCTCTAAAAACCGAGCTCAAAAATTCTTTATTAAAAATATATGCAAGTAAAGTTCGAAAATCTTATGAAAAACGCTGCAAATTGTTATACAAAGGTTTATTATTTGTCTACATAGATCACTCGACCCTACCTACTTCACAATCAAAGTTATTTGGAAGAAATAAACGCTTCACACTCAATCCGAAGAAATAGCGAGTTGTGGGTGCCTTCATTAGCTAGAATTTGATCGGAGATTAGGCCTCTTTTGAGATTCACACTCGTTTCTGATTCGTTTCTAGTCCAACCCGTCTCTTCCGACTCATCTTCCACTCCAACGGGTTGGGTCTGGCCTGTCTGGTTGGTCTCATTCAGTTCTAAAAATTCTATACTATTTTAAATTGATGAAAAAACAATATAACATCAATACATTAATATCGAATTTTTTTGAGCTCAGGCGTTTTGAAAATTCCAGCCCTTATTTCTCAACCCTTAGAAGTGACTGAAATCAACCAGTGTACAATTCCTAAAATATTGGTTTTTACACTGAACTCTTCAATTACTTCAAACAATTTTCAAGCTATAATCATCAAGAAGATCAATAATAATTTTGTTAAATTTGAGTTTTTTTGAAATTATAAAAGAAAAATTAAGATGTGGAAGATAAATGAACATAGCGCCTTTGCGCTTTAAGGTGCCGATATAGTCTACTTGTTTCTTTGTAGTGGCGTCTCCACCTTCTCTTTATATATCGATGTTCGGTGGTTTCACTAAATGAACAACTTTCAAGTAAGTGAAAGCTCAGGCCTCAATTTCCAATCGATTTTCGTGGTTCTTGTTTTCTTCGACGCGGAAAACTATCTAGTTGTGCACTACGTTGCCGGAACTTCGAATTTTGAATTTTAAGGGTGGGGGGGAATGGGTGGTTAGTGCTCAAAAAACGTGCCTTCGCTGGCATAATCTTCTAAAATCTGCCCAGGCCTCAATTTTCAACCGTTTTGAGTGTTTCTTTTTTTGTTCGACTCAGAAATCTTCCAAATTGCACACTATTCCACCAGAGTATCAAAATTAGCACTGGGAGGGGGCGAGTGGAGGATAATATTCACGAAATATCCGATTTTTCAATGTTTCGATTCCTTTACACCTTACTAGTACCCAACCTTTGAAATTGAGGAAAAAATCTCATTTTACCTCCGGATTTTCATGAATTATTCTCTGTGCCACCATGGAACTAATAGTGGTGCCACCATGGTGCCAGGACACCATAAACCGCATATTTCATAGTTTTTTTTCTGTGTTTCACCTCGAATACAGAAATGGACTTTGACGGACTTCCTACCGAAACAAATAGATTAAAGTCCAACTTTACGAAGTGTTGTGTTCTGCATGTTGTCGAGTGAGGGCGATGGTCCTCTTGATGCGCTGAATTGTTCCTAGTCTGAATCCTACTCTACGGAGAGATTTATCCCTTAAGCCTAGGGCTTAAGCACTCCATCTGTGGCGCCTCGGGGCCTACCGTACGGATAAGTGCTCGTAGAATCTATCTGACAACCTCGGCGTCTGATAACAGACTCACTGGCGGGAGGCCTAGACATTTACCTAGTGAGGCCTACTGTTCTGAAGAGGTCCCTAAGGGGAGCTAGTTGTTCGGCGCCTTTAAAGGGCAAACTGTGTCCTCAGAAGAACTGGGCTGTAGGTAAGACAAGAAATTATAAGTCGGATAGAGGAGGTACGAATGCATGTAGGAAGACCCTTGAGTGTGGCTTATATACTCAAGTTAGTATGGTGAGGGGAGAGTGGAAAAGAGGTGACGTCAGATGACGTGTTCTTTCCCTTCCTCGCCTCGTCTGTGTTAGCGATGACTCATGCCACTCTGGGTATTCCTACACGTCACTTTATTGGAGAACTACTGAACATAAAGAAAAATCCAAATTTCAAAAGTTTTTATTTTGCATATTCTAAAAATAGGCAATCCAAACGTCAATACAATTACGAAATTCTAAGTTCAATTAGGGCAGTGCCGATCACAAGTGGGTGAAGGGAGCGCGGGCAAGAGCCCCCCACCCGCCGGCCGGCGCCACCATAGATACCCATAGATGAATTTATGACATTACACGAAGTATTACCGCTTTGGTGCCGGACTGGCACCATTGATGGAGGGGGGATGTGAACTTGAATTCGCCAGTTGTAATCATGTCCCAGGTGCCAGGGTGTCGTAATCATGGTTTTTAAAATGCTCTTCAAATTTGAGGCTCCCATGCCGCTAGAAATGTTATGGTGGATAAGGGTGAAGAGGGGGGTCACTATTTCTTGCCTAAAATACTTAATAAATTACATCGAGTGAACAGTTTTTTTCGCTTACCAACTGGTATTATTGACCAATGGGACGTCCCCTGGAATGCATGCATTACTAAACAATATGTTTATACTCAGTTTATGCTATTAAGGGTGAATATTGTTTTGTTTTATAGGCCCTGAAGAAGGTAATACATTTATCGAAAGCTCGGCAAAGAAGGTGTTACATTTCCAGTTGACCCCAATCCCGATCAACTAACAATTCGATACATTGTTGATGAAAATGTAGTAAAATTTCGGTTGAAAATAATTTTTGATCCACCATGCCACTCATAGGTAATCCTAGTTGATTCAAAATTCATTACACTTTCATTACAGTTGCAATTCACAGTTCGAGAGTTACCAAGTTTCATACATAATATGATACATAATTCCATACTCGTAGAGCTGAAGTTGTGACGTTGATAGGGGTCCAAGCTCCGCAGAACTCCACCGTTGGTCGAGCGCTGTTTGATTAATTAGACTCTGATAATGGAAAAGGAGGCTCCCTCGGAACAAAGGGGGTATTCGCCGGAGCAATTAATCAAAAAAAGAACCTCGCCAAGGCGTCTCTCTCCACTCTCTTTTGAAATGTCCAAGAAATATGAGGTCGGGTGTTAAATGGGTGTGGGAACAAGAGGGGCAAGTGCCCTCCTCGCCTGTCCTTTTTCCCGTCCCTTTAGGGCACACATTAGAGGGCTTCTGCCACATCTACACAGTAACCCCATTACCGGTGTTCTTGGTCCTTCATTAAGATTAATACTCGGTATGATTCGCTGGCTTTTATACGGTCGGGGTCGGCCCACGACGCACTTACCTCTTTGAAGCGGAAAAATTCAAGATTCTCTGAAAATTCAAACTATGTAGACTTCAAGAAATCACGGTATAGAAGGTAAAATGCTGTAGTACATTCACCTACTTGCCTTCCAATCAAAAAAGTTTTTTTTTTTTTTTTTCACTGCAGAAGGTAGAAAAGAAAATAAAGCTTCTTACAACTGGCCAAATCATTTTGTTACTCCAAAATTTCCACTCAAATGTTGCGTTGCTGAACTCTTTAAACTTGGTTCCATGTCTGACCGTGGTCTACTCAGTGAACAGTGAATGACTGACATAACTAAATGGAATTACCGCGACTTTGATACGATTTTACGCGTTTGTTAGGTTGGCCCGCAGAATTTCATCGCAACCAAACACGATGTTTCTTAACAAACATAAGCTATTTTTCACGTCCAGTTGATCCGGTTTTGCTCGTAGATAGAAGGAACTTCAGGAACTTAATGCTTAGTGGTTCCAAGTATCTCACTTTTGGGGATTAATCTGGGGTGAAGGAGGACAACACACAGCGAAGGGGGCAAAAACCAAATACCTACCATTAAGAATCCAAATGCTAGAAAAAACCATAGGTGTATATCTGTGCGTGTGTGTGTGTTTGTGTGTGACAAAATCTTGTGTACCTACTCTGCCCAGGCCTTATTCACTATTGGATTCGCGTGGTTCTTTTTTTGCGTCGCAGAAATCTGTCTAATTGTGCATTACGTCGCCGGATTTTCAACATTTGAGTTCAAGGGGTTTATTTCGGGTTCCGGAGGGTTATTTAGTGATGAAAGGCTCATTCTGACAATATGTTGAGCGCGCTACGAGGACATCAATTTTCAACCGATTTGTGTGTTTTTTTAAAATTAGCACAACTTCCCAATTGCACACTATGTCGCCTGAGTAGGTACCGAAATTTGGACGGAGAGGAGGCGATAAAGTGATAAAAGGCTCATTCTGGAGAGGAGGCGAATGGAGGAATAGTAATCACAATGATCCTATGAATGCTTACTATTGGTACCCAAGCTTTGAAATTGAGGGCACATTATTAATAAACCACTGGATTTTCATGAACTATTCTTTGTACGACCATGGAACTAATAGTGGTGCCACCGTATTGCTAGGACACCTGAAAACGCGTACTTCGTGGGGTTTTGGTGTTTCACCTTGAATACAGATGCGATCTCTCTCGGATTACCTAACAAAACTAACAGATGGAAGTTCAACGTTACGACGTATTTCCTACCGCCAGACTGACACCGTGGAGGGGGTGGGGGGAGTTCCCACAATAGAATTGGTAGAATTGGTTTGTTGGTATCGCATATCAAGGATTTTTAAATTCCTCTCAAATTTGAGGCTCTATCATGCTAGACATGTTATCTCTAGCATGCTAAGAAATGTTATGATGCTAAGGGTGTGTCCCCTGTTTCTTACATCAAAATTTCAAGTTTTGGGCTCCCGTAATCCTTGAAAAACGTTGCCGTTGGGGTGTCTAACTCCCAGTGATGAAATCTGGGTACACCTCTAGACTCCCTGATCGTTAATTTGATTTCTCATCTTCTTACAAATCTCACCCAATTCCATAACAAACTCCATGTTATTCCATGTAAGGAAGCTACACTTCAAATAATTTTGTTTTCGTAAGTTGGTAAATTTGCTGCAATTCCTTAGCCACTCAAAAAAGAAGAAGATTTGAAACAAATATCTTGTCATCAATAAATCTTTTTTTCAAGGTATTACGTTGAATGAAACTGTTTAATGCAGCAGATAAGTAATTAAAACGCTGTAAATCATTGCCCAAAGGTTAATTATTTTCTTCATAGATCACCCTTCTGTATAGATCCATCCCTACCAACCATAGGTACCTACTACCTACTTGGGCATTTTTGAAAATTTCAACCCCAACCATCAATCAAATGGAAATGAAGGGTTGAAATTTTCAAAAATGCCCTAGTAGGTAGTAGGTTCCTATGGTAGTGATTCTGTTATATCGAAGAAAAACACTGAAGTACTCGTAGGGAGCGAACGGTTTGTCCTGCAGAGATCCGTGTGGTCTCAAAAATGTTTAAAAATTCAATACTATTTAAAATTGGTGAAAAAACGATAGGTACCTTTATTTCGAGAGTTTTCGAGCTAGGGCACTATTGAAAATTTCAACCCTCAAATTTCACCCCTTAGAAGTGACTGACATCAACCAAAAGCTTCGCGGCACAACTAGACCCCAAATGGAGCCCATATACCAAATTTGAACCAAATCGGTCCAGGGTCGCTAAGAAAAGTGCCGCGTACGGCGGACGGACGTAAAATTTTTTATTCGATTTTGGATTCTACGTACCTTGACACGTAAAACACCAAATTTTGAAGGGGCTAACTTTTTTTTTTCTTGTTCGTTTCTAAGGCTTATTATTGAAAATAATAAACCAAAATGTATGTTTTATCGTTTACTGGTTGAAATTAAACTAATCCTTTTCAAATGGGACGTCCCCATTTGCATTACTAAACAGTATGTTTCCTAATCCTATAAAAATGATCATCATCTTCAGGCAGTTCTCAGTTTCGTGAGAGTTAGTTAGTTTTTACTCAAGGCCGTTCCTAGGTAAACTATTTTGGAAACTGTTCAAGCAGTTTACCTCTATACCTCCGTAAATGTTACACAAAACTCGAATGACATCATTGCCGTTCTTACTGTATCAAAAATTGGTTTAGAGATGTAGAACTTTTAAATTTAGAAAAAATGTCTGAAAGGTTCCTTCTAGGAAGTTCAAATCTGGAAAATTCAAGTTGATCGTTCATAATTGACCTCTCGCTAAATTTACCATACGCCATGATACCCACTAACAGTATTAGTCCTACGTCCTGTATTACTTGTTTGATCATCATAGTTTACGTACCATAATTTATCACACTACTACAAGTTAACTCACCTACCTATTTGAACTCATCATTACGTCCAAACAAAATAGCGAATGACTTTATTTCGAGGGTTAATTTATTATTCAGTAGAGAGTATTTAATCGTAAACCGCAACATCGAGTGCACGAGACCGAGCCTGAAAAAAGGGAGAACCTCGCCCAAAGATTTATGGGAGTCGGCCATTAGAGGAGCAAAAATATCTGTAATTGCGGCCACAATATATTTTGTTAACTGACGTCCCATCTGACATCTCATGTCTAATGACCCGCCGCGGGACGGCAGAATCAATACCGCTTTTTTCTCAGATTCCTCGATCCCAGTTCCCACGATAAGTGTGTATGCACTCTAACTCATCCTTTATGTATGTTTAAACACCTTGATTCGTTCGATTCTAATATTAAAACTTAGATGTCTAGATTTTATTTCCTTCCTGGAGGGTTGTTCCGAAAGTAAGTTCCGACATGCTAGAAAAAAATGAAAGTTACAACAAATATATATATTTGAAGACTATATGGGAAGAACGCACCATGTCCCATTTTGTAAACTTTTCAGGAAATAATTTTTTCCGGCAAAAACCCAATATTAGTTCGAATTTGGTCGATACAATTTTTTTTCTAATGGGATATGTATCTCAGCGTACTGTAGAATGCGGTGGTACAATCGAAGCTACTACAAAAATAATTTTAAAACTCAATATTGCTATCCAAAGTTGCAAAGGTCCATCTTTACAGAAGAAGTTCGCACCATGATATATTGGTGTTGCTGGTTTTATTCATAGTATCCTGCCATAAGATTTCTCTCTTTATCAGGGCATAACGGTTTCGTGACATTTTAATAATATATATAATGATTTGGTATTTTCAAAAGTTCACTCACGAAGAAGTTTTGCAAAATATTTTATTAGAATAAAATCCAGGAAATTCATTTTTGTTCTTGCAAAATAGGAGTAGGTATTACAAAAAAATTAAGGACATTAACATTGATTTTGAAAAAATTGTTCATTTAATAAAATTTGAGGAAACTGATGTTTGTATTTTTTTTAATAAAGAAAAACCCTTTGTTCTGAAAAAATTACCAAAAAACTCAAGACCCGTGTTTTCATTTTTTGATCTTCAACTTCTTGAAATAGGACTGAGCGGTAGAACTGCAGAACTGCATCAGATGTTGGAGGTCCTGGTACTTCTCTCTTGAGATTGGCAATTCCTTTTTGAAAGCTCTTCCAGGTAACCGAAATTCATTTTCCCCAAGCTTCTCCTTCCTCGTGGTTGGCTGGCAGGGACATCATCGCCTTTTGGCAAATTGATACCTCCACACCCACCCCTTCACGGAAAACTCGAATTTTATACAAAAAGGTGCTGTTTCTCAAAGCACATGATTTTCCCTCTTCCGGCATTTTTGGGGATCTACTCTGAACAGGTACAAGGGACATCAGTCCTGCGAGGTAAGCAGTCTGCTCATTCCAATCATTCATACTATTAAAATTGAAGTGGATCGCTTTTCTTTCATCGTAAGTAAGTTGATTAAAACAATCATACCTTAAACATCGGCAAGACTCGCCTGTCTCATGGGACTGGATACGCATTTTCTTCGCCACATCCCGTATCCTTCCAGTAGATTTTCTCTTCTTGGTGGTAACAAGATGTATCCCATCTTCCTCGCTTTCCTGTTCCATATTCACTTCCACAAAACAAAGCAGTTTTCGCCAACAAAAACAAGAACAATTTCACCGTTTTCAAGAAAACAAACACTAGTATCTACCTCAAATAAACTTATTGGTATGAAGAAAATAATATTTATCGCCGCTAACAATCGAAAATGATACTGTGAAACCCAGGAAAACCGCATGAATGCGTGAATCACAAAGATCCATCAGGTAGGGGAATACGACCTGGGGGAGGGAGCCCGAAAGTTGGCACGTTCTTCCCCGGTTGCGCTCGGCTTGGTGCGTTCTTCCCCTGTACGGTGTTCCGTTTCTCGCATTTTTCTCTTATATTGGATCGTTTTTGCCCATTTTGGTTGTCACCATCGAGTCCTCCGTGAAAAAATCTATAAGGAACCGTCATAACCTATTTTTCGCATAAAATCGACTTGGTGCGTACAAAATACAAATTTTGTATTTTGCAACATCTAAACTATTTTTCTACACAATCGCCCATTTTTTTGCAAGCATTTGCGATGCAGTATTTCAGTTTTTTTAGTCCGATGTTGTACCAATTTTCATCCAAATTGCGTAGCCAGCTGTGAACCGCATCCTTAACTTCTCCATCCGTCCGCATGACTTTTTTTGCCCAACATTCCTCGTCTTTTGTTTTTTCTTGCCTTTCTCAATTCTGTGAGGACACTGCAATACCTCTCAGCATTTATGGTTGTGCCCCTGTAGAGGTAATCAACCAGCGGAACACCCTTACAGTCCCAAAACACTGTAGCCATCACCTTCCCAGCTGAATACTCACCTTCTTGGGAGCACTCAATAAATTCCTTTGGGATGTTTTTCCCCACCCTCCCACTTCACCAGACCTAGTACCAAGCGATTTCCACCTATTCCCGGCTCTCGAAACCCACCCGGGAGGAATGAAATTCAGGACGGATGGAGAAGTTAAGGATGCGGTTCACAACTGGATACGCAATTTGGATGAAAAAAGGTACACCATCGGACTGAAAAAACTGGAAAATTGTTGACGCAAAAGCTTGGAAAAAATGGGCGATTATGTAGAAAAATTGTTTAGATGTTGCTGAATACAAATATATATTTTGTTGTAACTTTTTCTTTTTTCCAATCTTTCCTGGACCACAACTAGACCTCAAATATCATCATAATACCAAATTTCATCAAAATCGGTCAATACTAACTGAGGAAAGTGCCGCGTACAGCGTAAAGAAAATTTGATGGCCAAATTTTTATTCGATTTTTGGGTTCTACGTACTTAGAAACGTAAACCAACAAATTTTAAGGGGTCTCACAACTTTTCCGAAAGTCGTTTGATTGGATAAGACGATGCTTTGTGCCACACCTGATTTAGCATATACTTTTTCATAACGGTTCATTAATTTTTTAATTCTTCAAAAACCCACACGTAAATTGTCGATTTTTACGATTTTCAGTAGTCATGTCATCCAACCATACTCTATAAAAAAGGGTTTGTTTTGAAAATTTCAGTAATGAATTTTCATTGTCCATTTTCATATCAACTTCTTTTTTAATTTGGATATCTTACAGTTGACCCATATTCTTGGATAACGAATATGTGTCTTGTTGTCATGTAGGAAAAACAGAAAAAACCAGAATCGTTTTGGGAGGTTTTGTTTCGGTTTTCAATGAAGAAAAATGTCAACATTTTCTATGCTGGGGTTGTATAGTCCCTTCAGGTATTCATTAATTAATCAATATAGGTATCTTACAGGTAACGTCAAAATTTAATTGAATGCATTATACTCCATTTTAGCTGATGTGCATCTAATGGAGTTCCGTGTTGGGAAAGGCTCGGAGAAAAGAGGACCCGACGTCTTCCCATTAGACCGCATTAGACGAAAGTTCGTAAGTGGCGTCTTGGGGCGAGCATAAATTCATTAGGATTAATTTACGAAGCATACACTCAAGGTGCATATGTTCAGGGAGTGAATTACTGCCGTATGAAGGGAGGGGTCTTGCATTCATCCCCTCGGGGCTAATCATATCAAAGAGAACGCTTATCAATTAGAGGGAGAACCGTCGGGATGGTGCTATAGGTTCCTACGGTAATTTTAGCACGCGTGATAATGGTAATGAAATACCGTACCCTAGGGCGAGAACCCGTATAAACGTTGCTACGTTGTCATTACCATATGAGGGAGGAGGTGTTGTTGAAGTTCGTGTTCGTAACTCATTCGGTATTTACCGTAACTAGCGATACATAATACGCGATAATCATTACATGAGTTCCACCGTGAGTTGTTGTTTGTTCCAAAATACACATTAAATATAACCAAAACTATACTTAGCGCACCTAAATACCTAACAGGGTAGCACTTGTTTTCATTTACATTGGACTTCTTCATGAGGTACCTACTCTCAGTTTTAGTTTAAATAATTCAATGATAAGTTTTGATTTTTCAAAAAATCCACAAATCTCAGGGCAGATGATCATTTAGGATTATTAAATATATCTTAATACAGACTCATCAAATTACACCCCGAAGCTCATTTATACTAATCATACCATTTCTTGGATGTCTATCAAATGTCTTAATTTTTCCCAAAATACTTTTTTACTTTTTGGATTTTATTCATTTTGAGAAAACTTTTGTGGCTACCGTATGATTAAGGTTTCAAATTGAAGCTAAAATGAGTACCTAGTTTCGCAAGTGAAAGGCTCTAAATACTGCCCTATCATGAAAATTTTGCTTTACAAGAAAAGCTCCGTACCTAATTCAACCTTTAGTTCTCCAGTTCGTCCCAAGCTATAGAGAATTCAACCTACTTTAAGTAGTTACAAGGCAAAATGATAGGATTGGTCATATTTTAAAAGTTGAATTAAAAAACTGAATGTTTAACCTACCGCCCGCAGTCGGTTCAAATAAGTGGCGCCCTCGACGTTCAGCCGCCCCCCGCTAGGGGCCAGCACGCCCGCCCCGCTTACGCCCGAGTACCGATGCAAATCATGCTCATTTGCAAACAGGAATATAAGAACCAGTACGAGTAATTTAAGATACAATAGAGGAACATAATAAGTACGATATCAGAGTGGCCTTGTTTTGACAACTCCCGGGAGCCCCGATCCACCATCTTCATTCTCGTCACCGATGTATGCGCGTTTGACCGTCTACCCCGTGATATTTTGTTCAATGCTATTACCACCCGTTTTATGTACACTACATAGTTATTCAAGTGCATATTCTTAGTTCTATTGACGCCCTATCCCGAGGTAACAACACTGGAAAATGTGCACAAATTTTACGGGTTTTAGCACACTACGTTAGTATTACAGGGTTTTTAGTGTTGTAAATATGGAGATAAACTAGGATTATGTATCATTATGGATCCTAACAACATAATTACAAAAATCGTACATACCCGCGATTACAACGGTTGACCTTTCTTTAATAAATTAACTTGCAAAACTTGTAGACAGATATTCCATCATTCTCTATGAATTTCATCATGAAATTGACACTGCACTAGAGCTAACACAAAATATGTGCGATACGCATACCTTTCACGAATTCTGAATCCTAGATCATGCGATTAGGGCGTTCGGTTGATATTTATCATTAACTTCAGTAGTTCCCTTATCAGAAGCCAGACTCATCGTGGGCTATGTGCTACACCCACTTGGTGGAATTTCCCGATCTTCAAAATGCATTGACAATGGAGTCCAAAAACAATCAAGTGGATTCTTCTTGTCAACCTTAGTGGCTTTCCAAACTGGCCTCGTTTACGGCTGAAAAACAGAGTATTTCAGTTCCATTAGCATCGCAACTCTACTACCAGTGTGAAGACATAGACTAGTAGAGTATTCTATCTATTATACGACTCAATACAGTCTAGTATACAATTACGACGAGGATATATGCCCGGAACCGGAGCAAATTATTTATTGATCCCGACGTATGAAGTCGAGCTTCGACGTTATTGCAATATGTGGAATCAGCGAACCATGGTTTATACTCGTATCGTCGACGAATGGAGGGTTGAGGTTGCAGCCGCATTACTCTGTCAGCACCAACGGTATATTATTTAGTAAACACTGGTCATGCGGTCTGGGGATGAGATGTGGTTTTCAAGCGAAATCATAAATACCACTTTGAAAGCCATTAGCGGGGACGGTGGTGGTCGGTGATTTTCGGGCAAATCAACGATGAGAGAGGCGGAGAGTGCAGACATAAAATTGCAAGTGTCGGCTCCGCGAGAATGATTAGGGCTAAACTGAGCGTAATTCTCCTGTTTTATGGCTCGGGAATGGAAAATAAAAGGTCGGAGAACATAACTTTTGAAAAACCCAAACAAAGGATAAATGACTCCCAAGTGGGTGAGGCACATGGCATCTTTGCACGATCTTTGGTTCGCATCAACTGGCTAACACTATTTGGATCTGGAACTTGAATAAGACAGCTCTCCTTCCCTCAAGAAGGGAAATGCCGAGAAACCATAAAAGAGGTATTGAATCTCAGCTGGCAGTCGTGGATTTCAGACAGGATTTGTGTCACTTTACTCAACTGTTGGTGGCGAAATGCTCGATACCGGGATACTCAATGAAGGCGTTTTGGACATGCCGTGTACTGCTGACAGATATCCAAATCTCTGAGTTCAATCATAAAGTGTAACATTAACAATTAACATGTACGCTCGTTTCGTTCGTTCATCCAATAAGTTATATAGGTTTCACTTTGTTAATTCGTGGTTTTGTGTTTCCTCGTGGAATTATAGTTTTACCACAGGCATGCTTGATCAAATATACCACTCTAGTCCCTGACGTGGTCGATTCTGCTCACGCTCTTTACATTGACCCTTGGCAATCCATTCAATCCAGATGGACCAAAAACAGACTAAATGGTGAGATCAGTTTTGATCATCACCTAATGTAAATTGAGTACCTAAGTGCTGTCATTCAGTGATTTAAATCCAAACTCAAATATCCGTCAAATTGTGCAATATCACTCAAATTGTTCAATATTTTCCCCCATACATATCAATGCTCATTGTTTTGTTGATTTTTCTTAATTGTTTCTTGCTGTTCTTAATTTTTTCTTAATTTTCTGAGAAAACTAAGATGGTTACAGGTATAATAAATTAGTGTTTCAAAAAAATGAGTAGTACTTTCGCTAGTGAAAGGCTCAAAACACGAAAATTCCCCCTCTTGGAAAAGTTAGTAGCTGTAACTACGTTATTTTCAGCCTACAGACGTTGGTCTCAAGCCGTAGCAGATTCAAACTACTTTACAAAGTTACTGAGTATGAATTCTCGAAATTATCATACCTACTGTAATCGTAATAGTTTTTATCGCATTACGCCAGTAGCCCAGGGTTTTGGGGATAAACTACCCTTAGATGTCCTAATAACACATTGTACAACCTTATATGCCCTCACCATCGCAATCTTATAAATTAAAATTATAAATTGACTGGGCTGTACTGAGTTGGCCTGATAACAATTGTTGAGAAAACCGACTTCACTTTGTGCTGTAGGTAGTTGTAGGTCGTACTTTTGGCAAATAATTGAGTTCTTCGTATTGGTCACTGTAGGTGGGGGGATTGGGTTGTATTATCTAGTCATTTAGTGTCTTGTTTAATTTATCTCCGAGTTTCTGAGTGTACCGAAAACAACAAGACAAACACTACAACCTGAGGGCGTTTTGGGTTTAAGAGGTCATTAACCGACCCAGGATAATAGGCTAGGACTAGCCTCAATATTGTTTGCTCCGAACTGATACGAAGTTGGTTTAAGGCCTGCGCATTGAAGATACCAACAAGATACCAACCTCTAATGAAGAGGGCTCGATAACTTTATCCGCGATAAACATGGAGCTAATTACTTTACTTATCAACTGCATAAGTAACTGTGGGGCAACTCTCCAGGTTTCCAAGTTCGTGAGAAATTTGAACATTAATTCGAAGGTCCACTTTATGTACGTAAATAACGAACAATATCTGCCCGATGTTGGAAATCATGAAATGTAAATATTCAAGAAATATGGCTCGTTTGACCAAAGGCAAATACCATCTCAACCGAATAAAATAGCAATTCTTATAGAATAAACAGCTTTTTATTATATCTTTGTTATTTCTTGATGAAACGATATCTGGATACCTCTTCGAATTTACGTCCAAGTTGGTGTATCTAATTTTGTAATTCAAAGAGGTGGTGTGATACAGGATCTGAAGGTACCAATAAAATTGCACTATTTATGTTGAACGACAAAAACGTAGTAAAATATGCCTAATCAAAATGAACATAATAATATTCTCGTTCATTGTGAATTCCCTTTATTAAATAAAGGGAATTTACAATGAATAAATCGTAAATTTTACGATTTATCGGTTTCGCCGTCGGTAGCCATAACAAATAGGAATTGGGTGTTACTAACTCTTGAACACTCCACATAGGTAGAATAGTTACTTACGAAAACGCTCCAAATTATTTCACAAAGGTTCATTATTTTCCTGTATGGATCACTCGTCTGCGAAGATCACGGCTTTGCCATTGTCACTATTTATTTATTTTTGTTTTTTACCTATTTTTTTATTTTCATTTTTTTGAAAGAAACTCCCCTGAAAGACTCTGGGGGCACGCCATAAATAAAAATAAATAAATAAAATATAATGGGGAGGTCGCCCAGGACTCACCCGACGCCCACCCTAGGGATGAGGGAAGATGAGGAAGGTGGGCGTGGGAGAGAGAGGGATGAAGGGAAGTGCCTCTATAAAAGGACGACCAGTTCAAATATGGGCCGAGCAGGACACGGGTGGTGATACCTTGGCTACCGAGATGCCCAAGTCGCGCAACTGCGTGGCACTTTTCCCGCTCCACACCCCGCGCCACAACAAGGTTGCAGCCATCACCCTGATGTTGTTGGGTGCCACTCCTTTTAGCTCCGACACCGCTTGCCGTAAATCATTTGTATCATAATTTAACCATAGGAGCCTACTACATAATTACCTTCACACCTTCACAATCAAATTTATTTGGAAGAAATAAACGCTTCACACTCGATTTGAATAAATAGGGAGTTTCATAGTATAGGAAATTTGATTACTGGTTGCTAAGGAAGCAAAACTGAATACAACTCGAAGAAACGAACAGCGATCGCATTTTGGTCAGATAAAATTTGAAAGGAATTAGACCTCTTTGGTGATTCACACTCGTGATTCTGTTTTATCGAAGAAAACCCCTTAAGTTCTTGTAAGGAGCGAACAGATTGTCTTACAGAACTCCGCGTGGACTCTAAAAGTTCCAAAAATTCAATAATATCTTAAATTGGTGGAATATCAATACCTTTATCGAGCTAGGGCACCCTTGAGAATTTCAACCTTTATTTTTCATCCCTTAGAAGTGACTGGCATCAACCAAAAGCTTAGCGGCACAACAGGACCCTAAGTGGAGCCCATATACGAAATTTCAACAAAAAATTCAATTTTCGAATTCTACATACCTCGAAACGTAAAACATAAAATTTCAAGGAAGGGTGGTGGATAATAAACCAAAATGCTTCGGCCTACTCCAACTATACTTTGAGATTTGTTTATTTTAATGGAAAATTGCGTGCCCTTCGAAGGAAAGGGAGTGATAAACTCACGCTCTATTTCGACCTACTTCTACTCCGTTGGTCGCCTGTATGGAGAGGTACTAAAGAGCCTCAGGACTCACAGTTTCGTGAGAACTGAAGGTGCCAAAACATGAGCTGGAAGGTGTGCGGAGTCCAGTGAGTCAATTGACTGCATCGTCCTATTTTTGTATTTGGCTCTCTGAGTACATTCTTCAATACCCCCTTCTGAAGGGGAATTCTTCGCTCCCTCACGAGTATATCACATTTTTTACCGATGAAAATTCTGACTCGAGGGAAAAACTGAGTAGATTTTTACTCTTACAGTTTTCTTGGGGGGAATAGAGGAGGATGGAGATGGTTTAAGTAGGCCCTATATTTATATTGATTTACGTTATCAGATGGGAAGGTAGCAGTGAGGGAGTTGTTTGTGCGAGATTTCTCAATTCTTTCCGTAGCATTGCGACTGATCAGATCAAATTCAGATAATAATTCAGATAAATTACAACTGAACAACCTTCATTGGAGTTTCACTGTCAGTTACCCGGGCCTTTGTACAAGTATGCCGGTCTATAGGTCTGTCACCTATCACTTATTTGAAAACAACCGATTTTGAAAAAAATATATTCTGCGTTTTCAATACCACGTTCCAATAGTCTAGATGTTTCAATTATCTATCTGATTGATAGAATCATCGACTTTACTGTTATGAGTAGTGGAGTTACTCTAACCTTCCCTATTTACGAATGTGAACGTCACTAAAAAATATCGATTCCTTTATGAAGGACGAGGTTTCACGACACCTTCTGTCTTCATCTAACTGAGAATTAAACGTGATTGAGTGACAAACAGGCCGGTTGTGAGTGGCCTAACAACCGGTAATATTATTGTCGGTAATTTTTGAGCGACTTGAAAAAAAAACCAAAAATAAGGAGAAGACGGATCTTCAGTTTCGTGTTGTGTAGGACGATTATTTTTTGATTAAGAACAACTGCTTGTTTTTTATGGGAACAATTTGCATAATTAATTTTGTTCTAGCACTCATTATTGTAGTCCTAATGCAATCGCATTTCGGCGTAGGATGCAAAAATAATTTTTGGAAACAGCAGAAAAAAGTTATTTTTGACTTCTTAAAGTTAACTATAATAGAGCAGGCAGGGGTCTATCAGCTAGACAGTATGGTTTCCGAAAGGAACGTTCTACAGTACATGCATTAACAGATGTATTGACGGCCGTAAAAAGAACACAGGAAGGCGGTAGATACACAAGACACATTGCTCTACTGGTGACCCTCGACGTTGAAAATGCTTTCAACTCGGCAAAATGGTCAGATTTGCTGGAGGCCTTGAACACTACTTGAAGGGTCCCATCTTATCTACTAGCAATAATGGACCTTAAGAACAGAACACTGACGTATGATACTGCCCAAGGATTACGAAGGAAATAGATCTCATCAGGAGCTGATCAGGGATCAGTTCTGGGTCCTCAATTGTGGAACGCATCCTACGATGGTATTCTTCGTATGGAAATACCTGGGGACTGTTTCCTTGTAGTATATGCTGAAGACATAGCAGCAGTAGTGTTGGCAAGAACAATGAATTCAGTCCAAGTCAAGCTGGAGCAGATCATGTCACGAGTAATGGAGTGGATGAAGAATCAAAGCCTGGCACTAGCTACAACAAAGACGAAGGTGGTCATTTACCGTTATACCAATACGAATTGCAAATACCGAAATAATGACCAAACCAGCAGCCAGATACTTAGGAGTCATGTTGGACTCCAAAATCACATTTGGAGAACACACAAGAAGAACTGCAGATAGGGCAACAAAAACAGCTGCTCTATGTCACCTTATGAGAAATATCAATTGTCCCAAACCATGCACGAGACGACTGATGATGACAGGCCATGGAGGTAGGTTAAATGAACAGGGGAGATTAACTGCCTAACGGAGAAGTTGCATCTCGCAGCACAGTACACAACCCCAGAAAGATGCTGGAAAGCGAAAAAAGTGAACCACTGTGGCAGATTATTTGGAAAAAATAAAGAAGAAAAAAATTCCTTCGAGAACGGGAGAGGCAGCGAAGGGGAACCATGGACCGGCCCCTAGCAGAGAACTAAGAAGACTCCCAGGACTCAGCTTGAAGTAATGTGTTGAACAGTTCCAGGCTGAGATCCAACGTAGGATAAGGAGGTGGTTTAGTTGGTTTGAATCACACATAACCCGTGAGAGTGGTTCCCTCGGGTACCTTACGAGGTCCGGTTGCCACCCCTGGATATTTCCTCACCCCCTACGAAAAAAAAATAAATAAATAAAAAAGCTCCCTCATCCCCAGGAGGAGTCCTTCCATTCCAATTCACTGAGTGGACAATTAGAACTACTAGTGGCTAAGTACTCGTCTTAATTATAATCATCAACAAGTCTCTGCAAATATTACGACCATATATCTTTTCAATAATGAAGTGAAAATATGGAGAATTAAGAGAAACGCAATCGTTGTCCAGTAACGAGCAATATTTCGTATTTAGAGCAACATAACTAAATCTAGAAAAACGTACACAGAACACACATTCTACTCATGAGAGGAAAAGAAACCAAGTGGGGATCAGTGATTAGCCCAGCTGTCTCCTGCAGAGAGAAAATCCCGCTCTAATTGCAACTGGCGTCCCCGGTGTATTATTCTCTGTTTTTAGCGCAGGAGCAAACTCTCCTGGAAGAGCGGCCGACACTTGGCAAAGGCTGCAGTATAAATCCACCTTTATTTTCCCTCTCAACACTTGTAATTTATCTTTTGCCGACCGGGCATAGAAAGCTTCAGTTTCCCGAATGGAAGGTACCCAGGGAGAAGTAACCGTTTAAAATAGCCCAGGTGCTCTTTTCAACTCCCCCGCTCCCACTTCCGGACAGCTCTCCGAAATAGCTTCGCGTCCTTTATTATTTCCTTAGTTTCAATGGCGCCCGTTCCAGCTCACACGGTCAAATGGAGCCGTTTAGAAGTTTTTTTTCAACCCCATCTTTTATTCTTTATTTTTGGTGGCGGTATTGTGGACAAAAAGGAGTGGGGTTGACAAAATAAATTTTAACTGAGTGATACATTGTAGAAACTCTTTTTCCTGGACATGGTGGCACAGAATGGACCACCTCATGCAAAATGACGTCAGACAATATTTATCATCTCAAAAAGCGGCTGCAGTGAGTTAAGTTCGGATGAATAATACCATAATCATGAACAGAAGTTAGTTCATACTTGAACATTGCCAGTGTTTCAGTTATACAGATCTGACTATGACGCAGTAGGCGTTCCAGAGGGGTAGAGAGGGAAGCCAATCCAACGTTGGACTGGAGCTAAAGTATTTACTATTCCAGTATGAAAACACTTTGTCGCTGACAAAAATCAATGATATTGTACGCGCATATCGTCGTATGAGCGTTCGGATGATTGCTGAGACTGGAAATACGCCAATAATGAAACGTCAGAAAAATTTCACTTGACGAACTGAATTAGATGAAATTGAATCTAAAATAATTTTACCCCTGAAAAGCTCGTCCTTTCACATATCTGTTCAGATTATCTTGAGGTCACAAGAAGAGGCTGAGTTGATGAAAACATCATTTGCATTTATACCTAAATATTCCAATACAATGTTGAAACTAAGCGGCAATCGATGTACTCGAAAACTCCTGCATCGAAAAGAATGAAAAAAGCTAGGATGTCAAAATCAAAATTTAAGGAGAAGCGAAAATCGGTGGACCTCCTGAGTGGTTTACAGTTTTGCTTTACCCAATGAAAAAAAAAAAAAAAAAACCATGTGGATCAGTGTGAGGTGATCACTATACAACAGGTGCCTGCAGAGCTGATCGCCATGAAGTTCATCAGCAATTATTACGGTGCCTATTTCCAAAACATCTTCCAAGGTCACATCTTCCACTTGCGTGCAGTTTGAACTTTGGTGCAACGGAGATTTTTAAATGATAGAGGTTTACCCAGCCATAGCTATTTATCTGGATCAAAATATCATCAAAATCATATCATTGTGTTTCATAAATATGGTTTTGCCCGGGACAAGGTTATTGGACATTCTTCTGCTTTTCACGAGCGCCATAACTTTTACTGGTATATATTTGTTATGTTGGGTTCCTCCTCCCGAAGCTGCTCCTCTCTTCGTCGGAAGGCATGGTATTTGCAAAGGAACGACACTTCCGAGTTAAACTAATTTTATTACTACCTAAAGAAACGGAACTATTTCAGCAACAGAACTCGAGTTAGCGATACTTCCCCGCGGACAGCGTTTACTACAAATTTTATATCAAAATGATCACAAGGACACCTCGAAGGTTCACACTCAGTCGAGCTACAACAATAACTACTCGAGCAGAACTAGAGGAGGGCTTAGCAGGTGTCCCCTCTCCTCTGGATAGTTTCAAAACCAGGATTCAGGTGTGGCAGAGCGAGTTCCGGCGTGTGTCACTGGAGACGAGACTCGAACCGGTTGCGGGGCCGTGAGTTCGAGGCTCGCCTCGGGGCATATTTTCGGGAAAGCCGGTCGCAGTTCCCCCTCGTCAAAACCCATTGGCGGTGAGGGCAATGGGAAGCCATGAGCGAATTCATCAGAACAAATTCTTATCTTCCCTAGGAAGACAGCTGATGACGTCCGCGACGCCAGGAATGGCAGTCGGACAAAAATCCAACCTGAAATGGTTGTTTACTCTTACTTAAGTTTCAAAATCAGTCGCGGAGGGATTTGTGAGCAGCTTGTGATGACGCTACTGTGTTTCTCGAGTTTAAAATAATAAAGATTGTTTGAAATACCAATGTCAGTTAATCTGATGATAATGCAAGTAAAATCTGATGAAAATAATAATGTAAGTAAAATGGTAAATGTTCAATCAGGTTCAATTAGGGTTTCCAGGTCCATTACAAATTTAATACAATTCATTTGCGATATTCTTGACACCTACTCCCAAAAATCATCCAAATTCGAGTGATTTTGGAAGAGCTTCGTAATTTGTACTATAGTTATAATTTGCATTTTTTTTTCTTGCATGTGCTGACTTCATTTTATGGAAATTTCATTCAAATCTTTTAGTTTTTACTTGGAAGGAAAGACACTGGAGTGATATTGTTCAGAAAGTTCTGCGAAAAAACGCCAACTGATACTTCGCATACCGATTCTTTCATGTCCCGCTCATACCGTTAGCTCTATCGTTCAATGAAGAAGGATCTTTCAAAATTGGGTTACGTAGCTCAAAAGCGATAAACATTTTGTGAGTGCCGCATGCTAGTGATTCACTTGACTGGTATATTGCCTTTGTTGGGCTTGCGTGTTTCCTTTGCCGTCATATGTCATTGTATCTACTTATGTAGACGTGGGGATTATCAATGTTGTTTCCCACAGCTTAAAGCCGAAAAAAACGAAATGGATGCCGGGAGGAGAAAGGTTTAGGGCATTAAAGCCGACGATAAATGTCCGAATTCCCTTTGAATGATGCATAATGTTATTATACTACTACCCCCATTCGTCAAACCCTTTCCCTGGAAGGCTCTTTGATAAAGTAGCCGCCCCAGGGCGAAGATTTTAATACCCGCTGTGGAAGTCAAGTTGCGAAAGGGTGGTCACAACCCAAACTTCCTGCTCACTAAATCTCTGTTAGAGCCCTGAGGGGGTTTTTGCATCCCCTGCTGGAACATCCCTGGCCGTCCCGCGTTAGCCTCCATGAACACCGTTGCTACCTCGTCTTAATCACCCTACACTCCCTCCCGGTACATTAGTCTATACTAAATCTCATAGTCTCTCGGTTTAAGCGGGCCTTAAGCCGTGTATCCCAAAACCCCGACTTCAGCCATGAACACCTGCACGGGGATTCTGCGTCACTCAAGAAGTTTGCGGATGATTCGACCGTCGGGACCAGGAGCGGAGTGTTCAGTCCTGGTACGTTGTAGGTGCGTTCAGTTCATTACCAACTCTAGACGAACTCCTCGGATTCACCATACAAATAGGTCATGTTCTAACTCGGACCCCCAAGGCTTATTCAATATTTTTCTACCCAACTACTCACTAATGACTTTACATCCATAGCTGAATATTATTTGAGAATAATATCGAGAAAGACATTATTGCTGAATTATGTTCTAGACAAAAAAAAAAAAACTTCACTGGTTTCATCATATGGAGCACCTGATGGGTCCAGGGATGAATAATGTTATTCCATTCTCCCGGGAATGCAACAATCAGTGAGACTCTCAGTTCGTTCCGCAGACTATGTCATTTGCCGAGGAAGAATGAAGGACACTATAGTTGTTGACAGTTCATTTTATATAAACTTCCATCACTTGTTGATCCCTAATTTTAACCTGTTGAGTTCACAAATAAAAATTTCGCTTGAGTTCTCTCGAGTAAACCAAGTTTTGATGATTTCAAAGTTCATTCTCGACTTTTCCAAACAGTCGAAGGTGAAAACGAGCCTTTGAAGTGGTAGTTTCTCTCGAGTAAACCAACAAGTTTCGATGGTTTCAAAGTTCATTCCCGACTTTTTAGAACAATCGAAGGTGAAAACAAGCCTTTGAAGTGGTCTTTTCTCTCGAGCAAACCAAGAACTTGCGATGATTTCAACGTTCATTCTCGACTTTTTCAAACAGTGGAAGGTGACTTCTACGGTTTCCACCCAATTCGATGACATTTTTAGGGATTGTACAGATTGGGGTGTAGATGAAAATCATCGTTCCGGGCTGATAGGGACAAATTGATGTTTCGAGATGAACTACTAAGAATGATTTTTATGCTCTTTCATTTCAAAATGTCCTTAAAAACCTGATTTTGAGAAATTATGATCACATTTATTTATATTTGAAATGATTTAGAAACGTGGAAAAAGTCGAAAATTGACCCTGGAAAACCTGGATAACTCAGGGAATTTCTATTAGGGAAATCGCTGGACACGATGATTTCGTTTTGACACAGATGTCTCCTCGTCTTTCCGCTGATGTTAATTTCGAGTTTATGGTAAGAATACCTTCCGATTTGTTTCGTACGGATCATCTTCCCGATTATCTCTAGGATTCTTGTGATAAGTTGTCTTCGGCCTCTTCACTCATACGAGACATCAAGGGGTAGTAGTCAAATCCTTCGTCAACCTGGTCGCCGAAGTTATCATCGATGGGTAATTTTTTCAACCAAAGCCGTCCTCCTACCATCAGCCGTCAAGTGACGATTTTTTTTTCCGAATGAAAACTAACAGCGTAAACTAGAAAAAGTCTGGTTTTGTTGTTCAGTCTCAGGTACCTAGGGAACCTGACAAACCCTAATTTGAGGCGAAGCATTCTCTCCTTCCTGGACTTACTTCCCCTGTTCTTCCCTTAATACTGGGGTTAGCTTCCATTAGAAATACTTTAAGTACCTTTTTGGTCGAAAAAAATTAGATCTACCTAATTCCACGATCGTCGAAACAGAAGTCATTTTAACATCTGTGTACTAGCTGAAACTAATATTATAGATACACAGAACATAGTTATGATTAAAAATCCTCACATCGACAATTATTGTATATGTGGTTCCCTGAGAAAGTTTGATTATTTATTGATCTATTTATGTTGTTTTTGGACCAATCACTTGGTAAATAAACAAGCTGTATTGTTTTAAATGTCCTTCTGTCTTTTGATTCTCCGAAAACAGGGAAAACCAATTTAATATCTAATAATAATTTATTTTCTTGTGTTTTCCCCCACTCAAATTTTCTTATGTTCCACAGAAAATATTCGTTCATATTTTGACATAATATTACTTTTGTTACAGGTAAGCAGATCCTTTCAGCGTTTCGTGTAATGTAGGGTAAGTTTATACCCATCAAGAATTGTTCTAATCCAGTTTTTGAAACGTGCGGACTAATGTTTGAAATTGGCATTAGTAGTCTTCATACAATTAAGATGATAATTTCCATTAGTCCAATTTTTTTGAATTTTTTTTTTTTTTTTTAATAATGAATGAATGATGAATTTCGTTGATAAGGAATCGTTGTAGGTTGTTTCAAAACGGATTTCATTTGAAGAAAATCTTCAAAATATCCGTATACATATTTTGGTTTATTATTTTCAATAATAAATCTTTGGAATCGACCAAGAAAAAAAAATTTTAACACCACCCTCAAAATTTGATGGTTTACGTTTCAAGGTACGTAGAATCCAAAAATCGAGTAAAAATTTGGCCGTCCGTCCGCCGTACACCGTACGCGGCACTTTTTCCACTTAGCATTGACCGATTTTGATGAAATTTGGTATGTAGGCTCAATTTGGGGTCTAGTTGTGCCCCGAAGCTTTTGGTTGATGTAGGTCACTCCTAAGGGTTCCAAAATCAATTTTGAAATTTTGAAAACGCCCTAACTCAAAAAAATTTGATATAAAGGTATTGTTTTTCCTTCAATTTAAGATTCTATAGAATTTTTAGAATTTTTTGAGACCACGCGGAGCTCTGTAGGACAAACCGTTCGCTCCCTACGGAAATTTAAGGGTTTAT